>OY752149.1:1986886-2308533 GCA_963573315.1 Entomortierella parvispora | reverse complement strand
AAAAAACCCTAAAAAACCCTAAAAAACCCTAAAAAACCCTAAAAAACCCTAAAAAACCCTAAAAAACCCTAAAAAACCCTAAAAAACCCTAAAAAACCCTAAAAAACCCTAAAAAACCCTAAAAAACCCTAAAAAACCCTAAAAAACCCTAAAAAAACCCTAAAAAACCCTAAAAAAACCCTAAAAAACCCTAAAAAAACCCTAAAAAACCCTAAAAAACCCTAAAAAAACCCTAAAAAAACCCTAAAAAACCCTAAAAAACCCTAAAAAACCCTAAAAAACCCTAAAAAACCCTAAAAAAACCCTAAAAAACCCTAAAAAACCCTAAAAACCCTAAACTTTAACCTTAATTTCAAGGATTTAAACCCTAAAGTGTCACAATTGACTTGCAAATGGTCAGGCTATCATCACACATTTCCTTAAAAGGAAATAATGAAATAAAGTTTGAAATAGTTTTACTACAAAGTATTCCAGCATTGCAGATAGAGGCTGATTGAAGGCATCCAGAAATATAGACTATTTCAATTGCAATTCAATATGATGGATGTTGCGTAATTGATCAAAACATTTCCTTTTTATGGAATATTTGAAGGGCATTATCTCAAGATGCAATGAAATATTACTACCTTATATTGTATCTACCGATAGCCCTAGGTGGAGCCTTTGTGCTCATGTTTCAAGTTTGCTCCTAACTTGAAAGGATCTGGAGTAATTGCTCAGAATATTTCCTAAAATGGAAATATTTGAGTAGCTGTTTCTCCGGATCTGCTCAAAAGACACCTGTTCTTATTGTATTCCAAGATACCTCGTTCCAAGGGCTTCCGAACGCCTGTAAAATTGCAGCATTTGATCAAGCCGATTTTGAGCAATTGATGACCAAAATTTTCAAATATTATTTTCTCGATTTCTATGACTCAGACACCTTCGATGGTATAAATAGCAATAACTGAGAAGCGAATCTTTGTGATGCTGTGAAAAAATCGAAAGTTTGCAACAGAAATCTTCATCAATTGCCCGTCTAATAGACTATTTTGCATTAAAATTTTCGTAAAATTTTCGAATGTTATTTCTCCAGAAGCACCTTGAAGACTTGGAAGAGTATTGCATGGTGAAGATAGACACTGATGAGCGCTTTCGGTAGCTACAAGTACATAGTCGAATCACAAGGTGGATCTCGAGCAACTGCAAGTCGAAAATTTAATCGCCATATTTTGTGTCTTCTTTTTCGCCACATCTAATTAGTTAAGATTATTGATCAATGGACCCACTGGTAGGCATTCATGAGAGGTTGTTTCTACATCGAAGGGTTCGCAACTTCTTATGACAGCTCTTGAGCAATTGCTGATCGAATAAATATTGGAAATTATTTTGAACACCATTATCTCCAGGTCCACCTTAGAGAATGGAACACAAGTCATATGCAACTGAAGCCATCAACGATAGCCTTCTATTCCATCAAGATCATTGTCAATTCACCTTGTAGATCAGCCGCAATTGATGGTCGAATTTTTTTTTTCACAAGT
This sequence comes from Entomortierella parvispora, assembly GCA_963573315.1. Taxonomy (NCBI): domain Eukaryota; kingdom Fungi; phylum Mortierellomycota; class Mortierellomycetes; order Mortierellales; family Mortierellaceae; genus Entomortierella; species Entomortierella parvispora. The sequence goes on along the minus strand of OY752149.1, from coordinate 2,307,010 downwards.
GAATTTCATGTTCTTATTATCTCCTTCGCGGATGGGAATGAAAATCATATGAACAGTAAGGCCCTCTTAAGCGTATCCTGTTCATGCAGGAATACCGTTGTTTAATAGATCGGATGCTGAGTAATTGCTCAGCGAAATGTTCATCTTTGTTTTTTTTAGATGGCATTGACTTCAAATCTATCCTGCTCTGAGTCACCAGATCCACCAGAAGCGATAGCCGCTATCAATGACATTCAGATGGGCACGCAATATCGCTAGTTGTTTTGTCAACGCTGGAGTAATTACAAAAAAAAAAAAAAAAAAACCAAAAGTCGCAATAGTTGCAAGTCGAACGATGATATCCGTAGATCGCGATAGAAGAGACCAATGATAATCACTCGTGAGGGTAATGTTAAGCGTGGAGTTGCCAGTTGCAAGAGAATATACACCATAGCCACCGCCGTTTCTGATCAATTGCTGTTTACATTTTTACTTTTGAGATGAAGAGACCATTATTTGGCGTATCCCGCGTTTACGAGTCGGTGTGAAATGACTTTCACTTGGAAAGAATGGAACAAGGATAGTAAAGCCGGGATTGAGACTGGGAGCAATATCAAAGGCGGTTGATGAGCTGTTTCTAAGATGCTACAGCAAAACCTATTGATGGAGTGAGTACAGTTACATCGCTGGACGATATGTGTCGAACACACATGTTTATTGAAGCGAAAGAAGAGGCAACATAAAGATCGAACGATGGCAATAACCTGTGCAGCTTGCTCAGCAAGTCGCATCTTTTCTCACGAGACTTGGGGATTCAACTGCAGCGATTGAGGCCGAAACACTCAACAATGGCCACAAGTACTGTTGACCCAACACAAGTTCTGCAGTGGAAGCAGTGGAAACAGTGAAAGTAAAGGCGGGTCCAGAGTCTCTCGACTATCATGGATGGAAGAGCAGGAAGCCATTGACGTACGTTCACAGCCAAACAAAAGGAAAACATAGCTAGCCAAGGCAGAGCGGTACAAAGACAGGGATAAGTCAAGGATGCAGTTTGTGTATTAAGCTGAGGGAGGTGTACCTCGTATCGATGCGGCTACTATGGCGACCACAACGCAGTCAGCAAGTCCACAGCATAGTCTGGCAAAGCAAGAAGAGACAGCGAGCGAGACAACGACAAGAGGAGCAGCGAAAGACATCTCTGTATTATGATAAAGAGATACGTAACAGTCTATAGGACAACGACAGTCGTTGTTGGGGCTATGGCAAGGTCAACAGACAGCCAAACAGGCGTAGATAGAGTGGTAGGGTTCATAATGGCAGCACCGTACTCAGTAAGGCCGTCGAACTGCGCTGCAGTACTTTTGTAGCAGAAAAACGAAGAAAGAGAGGAAGAACCCAGAAAGAAAGTGGCAGTGAGAGGCCAAGACAGCAGGAGCAAGCTATCTACAGTGTCCAGACTATGAAGTTCAAGGTCCACGACCTTCTCTGGACAGAGTGGAGTGGTTACCAAGACCAGCTTTGCAGCTTCGACTTTGAGGCAGATTGTCGAAGTGACCAGTTGGAATGAGTCGGCTCGCTGTCAGATGGAGCGCATGTTCAGCGCAGATGGTTGAACAGACTGGAGGAAAGTAGATGAAAGTAGATGATCAATCTCCAGGCATGCATGTTCAACACTCATTGTCAAACTGAGAAGATGAAGCCCGGCAGCCAACCTCGAACTGACCCAAGGGTTCAACACTGAGTGTCGAACTGACAGACGGGAGAAATCAGGGAGGAAGAGAAGCTTCCGTCTGTCAGTTCGACACTCAGTGTTATAGGAATGCCCTTGAGTTGAAGTGTCCCAAGCCACCCGTCCACGCCATCCCGTGAGCGCAACTTCGCCACACACACATTCGTAAAGCAGCTGGCAAGTGTGTTTCTTTATTTACAGGAGCTTCATAGTACAAGTCAAGAAGAAAGACAAGAAAACAAGTCGGGAGAGGAACAGCGGTGCTAGGCTACTTGGTACTTACCCAACAGGCGCGTGCGCCTGGATTTGTAGCTTCAAGTTTGTCACGAGTTGTTCTTGGATCATGGGTATGGGCGCTGTTAGATGGAGTGAGCTTTATGTGGGAGTCAATTGAGAAGGCAAGGTCTGGTTTAGCAACAAAGTGAATAGGGGAGGGGGCAACGGCTGCGAGAAAGAGGGAAGTCGCTTGTTTTTTTTCTGTTGGTCAAGAGCACACAAAAGAGTGCTAAGCAACGGTCGGTCGTGAACAAAGGACAAAAGAGAGGCGAAAAGCTCGATTAGGATCAAGTGCGCCGAGAGGGAGAGCTGTCAAGAGGGGTGCAAGTTGACAAAACGGAGACAAGAAAGATAAATGGCAAAAGGGAGGCAAGAGGACGCAAGACACAAGAGACAGGGACAGGGCAGACAACAGGGCAGCAGAAAACAAGAGGGAGAAAACAGACGAGAGGCGGGAGGGAAAAAGCAAACAAAACAAAGGGAAGAGAGCACAGGAAAGTAGAGTGGTTGTTCACAGGCCGACGGATGCAGAGGGAGCCGAAGGATGAACACAGATGAAGACAACAACAAGATGGATCCAGGTAGAAGAAAGATGGATCATGACAGAGGGAGGAAGAGGGATGCAAGCAGAAGGAAGAAGAGGGACGAAGACAGAGGGAAGATGAGCGTGTGAAGATGGAGGCACATAGAGAGACATGGACGAATTACAGACAAGAGGGGAGCTGACAGAGGGAGGACGAAAAATGCACAGACAGAGGAGGAGGCAGAAGAGGAAGAAGGACGTGGGCAGAGGGAGAAAGGACACGGACAGAGGGAGGAAGGGAGGAAGAAGGACACGAGGAAGAAGGAAGGATACAGCGGGGAAGAAGGACGTGAGCAGTGGGAAGAGAAAAGATGCGCAGAAGATGGATGCACGAAAGAAGGATGAAGAGAGAAGAGGGATGCAAAGCAGAGAAGAAGCATGTAAAGTAGAGAAGAAGTATGTAAAGCAGAGAAGAAGCATGTAGAAAGCGGGAAGAAGGCAGAAGGGAGGAAGAAAGAAAGGCGAAAGAAGGATGCAGAGAAGAGAGATGACGAGAAAAGATGTAGAGGGGAAGATGAAGAAGGGAAGATGCAGAGGGGAAGAAGAGAGATGAAGAGGGAAGAGATGAAGATGCGAGAAGATGCAGCGGGGATGATGTAGAGGAAGAGAGAGAGGATGCGAAGGGGAAGAAGAGAGAAGCAGAGGAAGAGGGGGAAAGAGATGCAGCAGAGGGCAGGAAGGAACAAGGACGCAGACAAAGGAGGGAAGAAGGAAGGAAGAAGGACCAAGGAAGAAAACGACAAAGACGGACCACCGCAGACAAAAAAAGCGCTAAAAAAGATGTTTTTTGGCTCTCGCCCAACAGCCCACGGTCCGCCATGGTCAAAAAGTTCTCTCGCTGAATTGTCAGTGTCAGGATCAGGGCGCTTCATGCAGTTGAGGTCAGCTGTGGTTCTCGCCTTTGTTGGAAACCAGAGCGACAGTCGATCCGACAGGCGCAGGGTATCACGGCAAGTCAACCCCAAGACAAATACAGATGAGGGGAACACCTTCTTGGCGGTCCTCAGAGATGAAGAGAGGGATGCTGCACAAGAACAAAAAGTCCCACTCTCCTGCAGGCCGAGTTGGATTACCAGCGTTGCATTCCTTTCTGCTCTGGTGCTGCCCTTAGACCCCGCCATTTCTTTTCTTGTCGTTGTTCTTGGGCGATATGGACAAGTATTCATAGCTTATTAATAATGCATTTTTTTGTAAACATTTGTTCTTCCCTGCCCTTACTCGGTCCTCCCTGCCCTTGCTCGCTCCTCCCTGCCCTTGCTTTTCCTTCTCTTGCTCTTCCCTGCCCTGCTTTTCCTGCCATCTCTTCTCCTGTCATTGCTCTTCCCTGCCCAGTTTTTCCTGCCATCTCTTTTCCTGTCCTTGCTCTTCACTGCCATTTATTTTTAGTCTCCTCTTTACCCTCTTCACGCCTATAAAGAAGTCGCACCGATCCAGTACCTTACATCAAAACACATCTGACCCAACCTCAAGACTAGAATTGCAGCAATACTCGCAATTATTGCAAGAGATATTGCCGTAACCATCACAATTACCATCACAAGCGTCTTCAAAACCCACCACAGAACGATCTCACAATCCTCAAGAACGCTTTCAGCAGCCCTCGGTTAGGCCGGTAGGTCTCCACAACAGTGGCCTCATCTTTAACTTGACAATGTTTACAAAAGTGACCAGCAGTGAAAGCTAACCATCACCCCATTGTTGTCAGTCACACAAACATGCATTCCACCAGATACCTTATTCTCACCCTCATCCCTGTCCTGATACTTCTCGACATCAGCCAGTTTTGCCGGGCTGTCACTTGGGATCCAAGTTTCTGCAGCTGGGAAGGCTCTGTTCCCTTTTGTGACTCTGACTGCCCTGGGGGCAACCAACTCCGTTGCACCACCGAAAAGAGATCCTGCTCTACTGGCAACAAAGGGCTTTGCTGCCAAAGTGAAAAACAGGCTCAATGCTGCCGTTTGTTGAATGGCCTCCATCCAAACACATATGACGATGTCGCAGGTTTCGACTCAGCTGGCGCCAAAACCTTCTATGATGATTGTGTGAGAATGCGTGATGCCGATCAAAGTCATCTGAAGGCTGATGTAGTTTAAGAAGAAAGATAAGCATTCGTGGAGGTAGTGTTTAGTGCGGACTTGCAAGTTGTAAAAGAATATAGACGATAGCCACCGCTGTTTCTGATCAATTGATGTTCACATTATTGCTTTATGAGAAAGAAAACCATGACTTTGGGTGTACGGAATTGGAGAGCCGGCATGCTATGGCTTTCATTTGGAAAGTGCGCAAGGGTGATAAAGCGGGGATTGAGAACGAGAGAGATATCAATGGCGACTGCACGGCAATAAGACTTATTGATGGAGTAGGTCAGTTACATCGCTGGACGATGCATGTCGAACAAACATGTTTGTGGAAGCGAAAGAAGAGGCAGAACAAAGACCGAACGATAGCGACAACCCGTGCAGTCACGGTCCCATCCTTTCAGCGGAAGATCTGACCTCCGTTGCTGCCGAATTGCAGAAAAAAAAAAAAAAAAAAAAATGAGAATCTCTTGCTATTCGTTGATATCCTCAGGATGAACGGTTCTTCAATCCCAAGACTGCTGCTTGGAAAATCTCACGACGACCGTTCATGACAATTGCAAGGGTCCAAGCGAGAGGATCTGCATCGAACTGGCATGGAATTTCTTGTTTATCGAAAGCCTATAAAGCGGTGCAAATGTTTACGGAAGCCATTAGCTCTTGGCGCGTCTACCTCATCTATCTCTTCTCTCACCTTGAACACCTGACCTTTTTTTCTCCAATGGCTTCATCCTGCTGCAAAAAAAAAAAAAAAAAAAAAAAAAAACACGGGCGCATCCTTGTCGTCAATCGCTGAAACAATCTCAGTGATGAACAAATGTCCTAATGTCTAGTATGTCCTCTATATTGCTTACCGTTAGTACTCACTCATATATGATCGGCGACTAGGTTGTTGATCCTAGTTGGTCAAACTTTCCTCCGAGTCATAACGCCAAAGATTTGTCCGAGGTTCAGAAGTGCAGAACACTTGTATTTGGATATGAGCACCGAGCAACAAGTGCCTGATCAGGTTCATTGACTTCTTTAGAGAGAAGTCCTAGCCTTACAAAATGGTAATTAGGCCCAGAATTGTGAAAAAAAACAGATATCCAGATACTGTTCCATGCTCTTGAGCTCTTACCTCGTGGTCGGAATCACATTCTCTCGTCCAACCGCATTTGATGTGGGGTTCGCGTCGTTGAATAGGTCCGCCCTTTGACACGACTTTGCGGCGGAATATTCCTTCCAGATTGTTGACAAGATGGTTTTCCTGCAATAGCTACAAACAGCTTCGTTAGAAATGCCTCCGATAGATTGCGCCAGTTGCTGTAAGTATCCTGCATCAAATGGAAAAGCCGTCTGCTGTTGCCACGAACGGAGGGTTCCTATCGTATGGCCTTCATGGTCATATCATATCCTTAAACACGGTCAAACAAGCTCTCTTCAAGCTCTTTCGCATGAAAACTCACCTGCGAGTTAGATACGTCTTGCAACCTCAGTATCTTGCACCAGAAACCCTGTGTCGTCAGGGCTGCCTTGGCTTGCGTTACCGGCGTCGGCGAGAACATATGCTATCGTAGTCGGTATATGCAACTATCTATGCGCTTCTACCTTCGCGATCATTTTATTGAAAACAGACACATGTGGTGCCAGCGTCGTCAGAGGTCGTGAAGTAGTCTCCGAAATAAGGCCTAAGGTAGGAGCAGCAAGGGGGGTGAATCGCTGAGAAGAGAGAACTGCATGGCTTGCTTTGGTGAGAACATGCAAAATCGCGGTGGTAGTGAAGAATGAAAGATGGGGGGATGGATTACCTGACGTGGTCGATGGACGACCACGCGAACAGCTTTCTTGATTAAAGATGAGTGAGGAAGTGAGTCCTGGCGATGGGAAGGGAATGACCGAGGATGGTAGGAGAGTGCAAGGGCAAGAGCAAGAACGTGAGGACGGAAGAAAAGAGCGCGCAAGGACCACGTGCTCATTTTTGTGCTTCTTTGCGCTCTCCTTCTCCACTACGGGATCCTCTGTTCTCTTCTCTCTTCTTCCTCTCATCCATCAGCTGGACATCGGAACTTCTGGACTCCCTTCGGAGGCACTCAAGCTAATGGCCATCAGATTCCAGCCAACAGCGACATGGACAGGTGTGGATACTATGTTCTAGAAACAGCCTCATGCCCCTGGACATTGAAGAAACACACAAGAAACCATGAAACTGTCAGGGGTGGTAATTACTCGTGCTTGCTGAGGAATGGCTCTCTCCATGCTAATGGACGAATCAACTTTGGTGATGCAGACTTCTCATTTTCTTGCCTCTTCTGTTTTCATTAGATGGTGCTAGCATTCATTGAGTCTCTGGCCTTGCTGAAGGGAACAAGAACAAGTCCTCACTCGTTAAACAGCAACGTCAGCAACGCCCTGCAAGTCCCTGCAAGTTCGGTGGGACTCCAAAGTTGGCTGCTATGTGATGAGTCCAGAGACTGTATTTTGGCTACTGTTGTGTAGACCTTGTGTAGACCTTAAACAGGAGTGGCCAATCGAGCTTCCAACGACGATCACTTACGAGGACCTCTTGCGACGACCCAGTCTCCTTTCGACCTCCACCAACAACGCTTTTCTTTGCACTGGATTGCTTATAGATCATTGAGTTGTTTCACCGGAATCAGGATGCTGAGGCTCAAAAATCAGGATGTTGGGGCTCAAGAATCAGGATGCCGCGGCTGAAGATGGTGCTCAAGCCGAGGAAGTACGCTGACAATGACCATACAGCACACCGCCTATACGACAATCAGGTCAGAATACAAGCATCAGGAAAGAAGAGTGCCAATCTGGCGATAGTCTCCCACACTGCGATACTTTAGGCGATGCGATATCTATTGCTTGTTCGCAAATACCATTTCGCAAGGCCTTTTCTGGACTCGCCTTCAAATGCCCAATGAGACACCATGTCTAACGCTTCCAGGGCTTAGTGAAGGAAACAGAAATGGACAAAGGAATGAATAACCATGATGCGGATGTAATTGCGGAAGAACGCAGGCTTTTCAATCAGAACTCTTATCTCTTCCCCACGATCTGCAACTCGCAATAAACCATATTATTATATTATAATTGTTTTTTATTATTCTTGTCGGTGCTTTCTCTGGAACTGACATAAGACCCGAAGAGGGACCAAGGGACCAAGGGACCGAATGACCGGAATTGGACATACTAACACCCCCATATGAGATTGGTGTTTCATGCTATTGGTGGCGCTTGACACGTCTCATCAAGCAATCGGCACCTTGACGACCCTGCTCCTCACCTTTGCCATCGATTGAAATCGAGAATACTTCATCTTCAGTTATGGTGGAGGGAAACTGAGAATTCTCTGGACCAAATCCTCACTCGATCCTACCGTGAGTACCAGGTTGGGCTTTGAACAGCAATGTCGACTAGGAAAAGCTCATCACAAGCGCGTAGGATCAAGCTTGTTGGATGTTTCTCGTGAACGAGCATCGATTTGATAAAATCGAGAATCTCTCACCAAGGAGCGTCGAAAGTTGATAGATCAACAAGAGTGATGACAACTGGAGTAAAGGCGGGCGTAGAGGATCTGTGGAAAGGACAAGTATGACGAGAGAAAGGAGAAGAGGACGATGAGGTTGATGGGGAAGGGAAAGAGGAAGAGGACAATTACAGTTGAATGCCCCTCAGCCTGAGAAGAGATATTGTTCATCTCGACGAGGAGCTGGGTCGAGCCTACCCAGAGCCCACGCCAGGGTGTTCTACTTTGATGGTACTGTGGCCATGATTCATGATTCAAATTTTGGAACATGGTTTCAACACCAATTCCTACCGCAGTAGCGAGAGCATGAGGACAGACCGAGGACTGAGATCATAGAGGCTCGATGGGGATGAAGCGAAGAGAAGACGCACTCCGTGAAGCAGACAATGACAATATGATAGTTTGGCAAGGGCAGGGTACAATAGCGAGGATGGAATGATGGCGCACATACACAGCCTTCTCCTTAACTATTGTAATTCGAAGAAGGTGCACCTCTCAATTTCAAACTACTGCGTGTCCTTCGAGGACAATATCCTGGCTCTCTTGGGGTCCGCTTCTTGCAGGGCATCTTTGGAATGACATTTGTCTTTATTGGAAGCTTATGAAGAGGTCCAAATGTATGCAAGTAGGCATTAGGTCGTGGCGCGTCTACTCCTTCGTTTCACCTTTAAACACTTGAACCTCTTTTTCGAATGGCCACATCTCCACTGCAGAAAAACTGGGGTACCCCTGTCGTCGGTTGTTGGAGACATGTCTGTAAGGGTGTATAAATGTCCAGGTATCCCGATGTCCTTCTATCCTTCTACAGCTCATCGAAATAAAATTGTTCTTGATATAAATGGCGACCATGGCCGTTGATCCTTGTCGGTAGAACTGACAAACTCTTGGGGCGCTTGCCTCGTAGTCTGGATCACACGCCCTCCTCCAAAGATTTCTACTTCGTGCAAGATATCCGATCGATCTTGGGGTCCATGCTGCTAAATAGATCCTTTGACATGACTTCGCGACAGAATCCTTCCGGGTTGTTAACAATATGTCCTTCCTGCACTGACCACGGACTGCGTAGTCGGAAATGTTGGTCGTAAGTGCTAGTAAGGCCGCCACGAACACAAAGTTCCTTAGGTGTTGGCTTCTGTACATTCGAACTCTGCCGTCTAGGGACCAGGTGCGTGTAGTCAGAATCGCCTTGACTTGCTCAGTACACCCTGAAGCTCGGCACAGAGGCTGCTGTTGAGATCGTCTGATATCGTCTGACATCGTCGGTCGGTGCCTGTATCCGCCGATGATTTTCTCCCATATTGTCAGATATCTCTGCGGGCATTTCCTCGATAATGAACACGACGGGGTGCAATCGTAGGTCAAAGTCGTGAAGGAGCTCCCTGACCAGGGCCTAAGGTAGGAGCAGCGAAGATGGGTGAATCGCAAAGATATTGGTGTAAACATGCACCATCGCGGTAGTGAAGAATGAAAGTGCGGGAGATGGATTAATACCTGGAATGGTCGCTGGATGACAATGTAAACTGATTTCTTGACATTAACGTGTCACTTCGATAAACCAATGCTCCATACAACGCGTCTTCAAGTTTATCGCAAGTTGTTCTTGGATCATGGGGATGGATGCCGTATGTTGAGCGAGCTTCATGAGGGAGTCATCTGCGAGTAGGTGAGAGGGCCTGTTTTTTTCTGGCAGTTAAGAGCCGAGTCAGTCAAGAGCACTCGAAAGAGTGCGAAGCAACGTCGGTCCTGAACAAAGGATAAAAGAGAGGTCAAAAGCTCTGCTAGGGGCAAGTGTACCCAGAGAGAGGTGGTAGTCAAGAGGGACAGGAGGGAGACAGGAGGGAGACAAGAGGGAGACAAAAGGGAGACAAGAGGGAGACAAGAGGGAGACAAGAGGGAGACAAGAGGGAGACAAGAGGGAGACAAGAGGGAGAGACAGGGCAGACAAGAGGGAGACAAGAGGGAGACAAGAGGGAGACAAGAGGGAGAGACAGGGCAGACAACAGGGTGGCAACAAAGAAGAGGGAGAGAGAGACGCGAGAGGCGGGGGAAGTTGAGCACAGGAAGGCAGAGTGGTTGTTGAGAGACCGACAGATGCGAAGGGTCTGAGGGATGAACACAGATGAAGACAACAACAAGATAGAGGGAGGATGAGGGACGCAATCAGAGGAAAGAAGAGAGAGGAAGACCGAGGGAGGACGAGCGTGTGAAGATGGATGCATACAGAGAGAAGATGGATGCATACAGAGAGAAGATGGATGCATACAGAGAGAAGATTGATGCAGAGGAAGAGGGGGAAAGAGGGAGAGGGGTAAAAGAAATGCAGCAGAGGAGGAGGAAGAGAGAAGCTTTTTGGCTCTCGTCCAACCGGCCCGCCATGGTCAAGACCTTGCCTCAACAGGGTCAGGGTCGAACAGACCACAGCCAACCTCAATTGCATCCAACGCTTCTTCTCGCCCTTGTTGGCAACCAGAGTGACTGTCGATCCGTCAGGCGCGTATATCGAGAATAAGGCGCCAGTCAACACCTTGGTCAGAGATGCTGAAAGAACAAAAAGTCCCACCCTCTTGCAGGCCTAGTTACCAGCGTTACCTTTCTGTTGTGGTGCCGCAAGCATCCTACAGTAAAGAAAAGAACCGGCAGTGATGTGTCCACTCAGGCAAGGAATGATACCTGCCTTCGATTACCGAGCCGAGGAGAGATGGATACACACGAGTCGGACCAAGGTGTCACGGCGCGGCAAAATGAATGTTAGCACCCTAATGATACTTCATCTCGTTCCAGACGCGATTCGGCAAGACAGCCAACATTCGATTACGGTATGTGAAGCACTTGTATGGTTATGGTCCCATCCTTTTGACGGAAGGTCTGGCACCCGTTGCCGCCGAATACTAAGAAAAGAACAAAAACAAAAAAAAGGATGAGAATCGCCTGCTATTCCTTGATATCCTCGTCATCAAAGTAGAGCAATGGCTCCTCAATCCCAAGAAAACTGCTTGGAAGATATCGCAACGACCGTTTATGACAATTGCTAAGGTTCAAACGAGAAGATCCGCATCGAGCTGGCATGTTATCTGTTGATTATTGGAAGCCTGAGCAGCGGTACAAATGCTTGCAGAAGGCATCAGCTCTTGGCACCTCTACTTCTTCATCTCACCTTGATCACTTGACCTTTTTTTTCCTCCAACGGCTACATCCTACTGCAAAAAAGACTGGGTATCCTTATCGTCAATCGCTGAAACAATCTCGATGATAAACAAGAATGTCCTATATGTCCTTGTTGGTCGAACTTTCCCCCGAGTCAAAACTTAGTCCGAGGTTCAGACGATTAACCACGGAAAACATGACGTGCAGAGCACTTGTAGACTATTTGGATGTAAAAACACCGAACAACAAGTATTAATACCTGATCGAGTCTATTGACATACCTTTGGGAAAAAGTCCTAGCTTTTCAGAATGGCAATTAGGCCCAGAATTGTGAAGAAAGTAGATATCCAGAAACTGCTCCATGCTCTTGGTTCTTACCTCGTGGTCGGGATCACACTCTCTCGTCCAACAGCATTCGATGTAGGTGCGCGCCGATGAATAGGTCCTTTGATATGACTTCGCAATGTAGTATTCCTTCCAGATTGTTGACAGGATGGTTTTCCTGCATTAGTCACAAACAGCTTCGTTGGAAATGCCGCCGGTGGATTGCACCAGTTGCTATAAGTATCCTGAATTCATCATCTGGAAAAGTCGCCTGCAGTTGCCACGAACGCAGGGTTCCTATTCTATGGCTCTGATCATCATATCATTGAGCGCAGCCAAACAAGCTCTTCAAGCTCTTTTGCCTGAACACTCACCTTGCGAGTTGAATACGTCTTCCAAACTTCAGTAACGTTCTAGAGCTCCCTTGATTCGCGTAACCACATTCAGAGGCTCGGCACAGACGCTATTGCGGAAGATGGTGTCGGCGAAAACGTACCGTAGTCGGTATATGCAGCCATCCACGCGCTTCTCCCTTGATAATGGACGCGATGGAGTGAAAGCGTCGGCAGGGGTCGTCAAGGAGTCTCTGGAATATGGCCTAAGGTAGGAGCATAAGAGGGACGAACCGCAAGAAGACAGAACTGCATGGCTTGCATGACTTGCATGGCCTGCATTGCCATGGTGCAAACATGCAACATCGAGGTAGCGAAGAAAAAGAAAGGCAGGGTGAAGGATTACCTGGCATGGTCGATGGGAAGGGAGCGACCAAGGAGGAAGGAGGTGGGAGAGTGCAAGAGCAAGAGCAAGAGCAAGAGCAAAAACGCGATGGCCGAGGACGAACAGAAAAAGCGCGCAAGGACCGCGTGCTCTCCTTTTTGCGATTCGTTTTTTTGCGCTCTCCTTGTCCTCTTCTCCTTCCTCTCATCCATCTGGACATCGTAACATCTGGACGTCTGGACTTACTTAGGAGATGCTAGAGCTAATCGTCGCGTTCTAGCACTGATTCTGTCCTAGAAGCGTTGCGCCATAATCCAACGGACGATGGCTATCCCTGCCCTTTTTTCATCCCCTGATCTTTCCTTGATCTTTCACCCCATGCACCTCTGGATTTTTTTTTCATCCCTTACGTCTCCCCTGATTTTCTTTTGGGAGGAGAGAACGATCCGACATTGAAGGACCAGAATGCAACGTTGCTTAAACGCGTAGCTGCCAAATTCCGAGCAACCCTTGCTGTTATCATCGTCCCAATCGCTCTATGTGGTCCCCTCTCTCTTTCTCTCCCCTCTCTCACTTTTTCTCCCCTCTCTTGTCTCCTTTGTATAGCCTGTCTTTGTCCTCTTGTATCTCTGCCGCCATGTATCTCTTGTCTCTCTCTCCTGTCCCTGCTCATCTCTCTCTTTCCGACTCTCTCTCCTGTCATCACATCTCATCATGCAATCATGCCAGACTTTTGTTTTGTGGAAAGTGTCTCCATTCGATGCAGGAGAAACCTTGATGCCTCTGTCCCTCTCATCTTCACTGTCCCCTTGACCATTTTGCATCACTCGTTATCTCGGTTTCTTGTTGATCAATCACTGGCCCAACTCTAGGCTGGAAATGGTGCTCAACGGATTTGCTCTCGCAGTCCATGCCCAAATGACAGTTTCTAGCTTGATCTTTTGCTCTCTGTTTGTTGCCCTCATCACGTATATAAGAACGCACTCCTCCATGAACACTCACCGGATCCAACACCTCAGAATCGCAGCAGTACTCTCAGCACTCCCCCCCCCCCCCCTTATAAAAACTACCACTTGCACCGTGGCAAGCGCCGTCACAATCATACTACAGACCCCTGTTAACAGAAGACCTGCACAGCTCTCCACACCCTCAATCTGAATCAGACTCTCGTAAGGCTATACACTGTAGCTGTCCTGTCCTATCTCTCCATTACCATGAACTCTCAAGAGATATTTGCTAACTTACCTTTACACAATTATCATAACAGACAAGCCACACATTTGGAATGTTTGCAGCCAAAACTCAAGGCCATTTGATTGTCCTGCTTAGTTTGCTGTATCTCACGTCTGCGTATTATGTCAAATGCGACAACGGCCGTACTTATGAGTGCTGCCAACAAACCACGAGGGCAACCAAGCTTGCCAGTGCCGGCCTTTGTTTTAATTATTGTGATATGGGCTCCCGAAAGACGAACAAACAAGCGATTAGGGCAATGCAGACTTGCTGTGGAACAAACCAGTTTACCGTTTGCTAATAGCTTCGGAATGAACATAAATCCTCGCTACCGTTGAATTATCCCGTCACAATTGGAGGCTTTGGAAACTCTACAAGTAAAGGCGTAAACATTAGTATTGCAGACAACACACATGCCATAAGCAATAAATCTCTTATGTAACACATGTCTTCACATGTACGGAGAGAGTCGATCCGTACGAACGCGCCCCCGAAATCTCCTGTAGGGAGGAGAGAAAGAGCCGAGGTCACCATTAATGCTTGGCTGCCACAGGCCAGTTATTTCTCACGAAGGGATGTTTTCTATTTTTTTTATTACCTATCACGAACAGACGCTGGAGGAAAGGGTGGATACAAGGAAGGAAGGTAGGAAGGAGAATAGCACTGCATCCATCACAACAGCCACAGCATCTACAGCAATCACAGCAACCTCAACAACCGGAACAGCTGTAATAACTGCAACAACTAGAGCCTCTATCCAGAGCGACCAGGGAGCTCAGCCCCGTGTTCATCCATGGGGCTTGGTGGAGTGTTCTGATAGTATTGTTATCCAGACTTCCTTCTTCGAGGGGCAGAGGAACAACATGTGCTGGAAGTCCTCCTGCGCGTGGTCGCAGATCGCCCAGCCGGCTGAGGGCGGCTCTCCTTTAGGGATTCTCCAGATCCTGTTCCTCAGGACTGCTATGTGTAGTTTCTCCTACAGGGCCCTCCACCAGATCGTGCGTGCGTTGTGCGGTATGTATGCCTTCCAGAATTTTGTCTATTGCGCTGGGGTGCCGTGTCGTTTGTTCAAAGCCGGAGGTGTTTGGAGGGAGAGGCGGAGGTGTTTGAAGGAAGAGGCGGATCTGTTTGGAATTTAGAGTCAAGCTAGGTGGCGGTCCTCGCTGTCCCACATCGAGCGGGGCTCTTGTTAAAGGTTGAGGCAATGTCGTATCCTCCATGCTCCTTTCTAATTTTGGCATGTCCTGAGTGTAACTACACCGACCAAGACAAGAAAGGCCCACGGAGTCGTTCGTAATTTTGTCTGCTCCCACTTCCCTGCACCATCCCTCGACCCCCTCAGCCAAGCCAAAACAAAAGGAGGGATTGGACTGATCGATGTCAGAAATCAAGCAGTGGCCATGCATGTCAAGGCCATCCAGCGACTGATTTCGCCCAGCCGATTTTGAAGTCCCACAATGGGTGAGAAACAATGCTCGCAGCACCTCCTTTTCAGCTTGCAAATGATTCACTATATAGACTGCATGGCTTTACCTTGAGAGATTACTGTAATCAAGTGTTCACGCGTTTGGTGGCATTTATACGTTCGTTGCACTCACGCGTACTGCTTTCACGCATTCTTGCAAAAGAGGTGTATTATATGTTTTTTTAATCAGCGCCCTGAATTCTGGAGAACCATGTCAATAAAAAGCCCTATCAGTGACTCTCTCCTCTTGGCTTCTTAACTAGGTCGCCTTCATCATCCAGTGGTTATAAATTCGGACCAACATCGACTGCTCCGCCCATAGATTTTGGTATCTGTTCTCAAAGATGACCTGCATGAAGCTTGACAGTGACACACTCACAAACACAGTCGTCCACAACACCTGGATCCACTTTGGAACATTTTTCACTAGTGGATTCTTTGTCTGCAACAAAATTACGGTGAAAATCACGGCCAGGCCTTGAACCACAAAGAATCGCAAGGTCGGTCCCACTTGGCCATGCCACAGTGCTACCACAGTGTACTCATGCATCAGCCCAGAGACTGCAAACACGACCATCGGAGGGATGATCTGTTCGATGGTTTTCCATCTCCTGTGGCTGAGTATTGTTGAGTGTTGTTTTTGAATGCGCTGAAGAAAGGCTACTGTGGGCTTGAGTGAGATTGAGATCCAGGTATGGCTGATGGTGGTGGAAGCGAGAAGAAAAAGATTAGTCGCCCATTTCCGGGAGGAGGCAGTAAATGCAAAACCAGGGACCAAAAAACTAACCGAAAAAAATGATGCCAATCATTCCAAAACTGGAAAAGATTCGAGGCAAAGAATGGAAAAAAAGGATGCTTGGTCAAAGTCCAATCGTCGGCCCTGATCATTTGACCAGTCCCAATGGCCCATCCAAACATAACAGTGTAGGTAAAGACGGAGACGCTGTAATGTATCTTTAACAAGGTCAAAGCTCGAGTTGCTAGCACTGGAATCGACCACCAAACTTGGTTCAGCATGTATTCAGCTTTCGAGAAACTAACTGCAAATGCAGTCAAATCCAACATAATAAAGAACCCAAAGTACCGCGGCAGGAAGCTTGTCCAGTGCTTGCTGTTCTGCTCTTTCGCCAAAACGGAACATTTTGTTCTTTCTAGATCCTTTTTTTGCTCTTCTGCTTGGGGCTGAGTCCGATTTGATGTTTGAGAAAACCTCCGGAAGGGTCGCATGCAGTCCCTGTAAGCTTCGGACATGGTCAGCTTTGGGATGCCTTTGCCAGTCCACAGTGGGGAAATGAAGTATAGGTCGGTGAACCGGAGTAAGTAGAGCTGATGGATGAACACCATGGCCGTGTTCAAGCTTGGAGTGCTGACGCTGGTGTAAACGATTGGAATTACGGCGGCGCCAATAAGTAAAGGCAGTGCAAGAGCTTGCTTACAACGGTATGATGTTGATGTTGGCAAAGGTATTATAAGCAACAAGTACATTGTGAGTACAAAAGTGGGACAGAGTCCGAGATAGTACAGGCACGGCATTGGTATGTGTGTGTTGCGAGCGTTGGCCACCATTGGTTCGACAGGCAGGTGCCGAGGCAAAGAATGGAGCCATATCGCCAGTGTTTGTCGGAACACTTGGTGCATGTCCCAAGCTGTTAAGGATATATGTCTGTGTGATTGGGCTCGGCGGTCGTGATATTGTATTGCTTGATTATGGACTTATCGGATGGGAAGCAAAAAGGTTGAGTAGGAAAAAGAAGGATGTCGTACTTGTTCTCCCGGTACACCATTCAAAGCTGGAGCAGAAAGTTATTAAGGGGTACCGCGGCCTCTTCGTTTGTCGGCTCTCCATTGAACCAAAAAACCTCCTGCCCCCTTTCTCTCTCCAAAGTCCAAAGTACGCTCCCCTCCCTTCCCTTTCCTTTGCTCCGTTTTCCTTCGCTCCGTTTCCCTTTGCTCTCTCCTCCCCACTGCTCATTCCGTTCCCCTTAGATTTTTCACTTACCAAAGTTCTAGACACTTGTACCTGAGATCTGAGAAGCAACATACGGGAGAGAGATGTGCCGATTGCGGGGTAACACCGGTTGGGGTCTCTTCTCTATAAAAGGATTCGAACTAGGATGGTTTTCAACAGAAAAGGCACTCTCACAAGCTACAAACATGCTACAAATTCCGGCTCTCTTCTGTGCTCTAGCAGCAATTGCTGTCGCTTCAAAAACAAGTTCCTGGCCCGATATGATTGTCTTTCTCTTCTTTTCCTTGTCCTCTTCCCTTCTTGCGTATGTGCTCTACAGCTCCTACATCCACCCTGCATTCCTGTCCAAGCTCCGTCATCTTCCTGGTCCAAGTATCTTTGAGCTCTCCCTCCTCGAACGCTACTACATCATTAAACCCTCGAACGTCATGGACACAACCCAACGCCAACTCGAGAGGATGTACACCTATGGCCCGCTTGTCCGATACCTGGGAGTATTTAATGAAGAACGAGTCCTCGTCTCCGATCCTCAAGCCATCCGTCGCATCCTGCTCTCGAACTCTTACAATTACAAAAAGATGGACCGATTTGCCAAGATGTACCACATTGTCCTTGGAGAGGGTCTGTTGACAAGTGACGGACAAGTTCATCAAGACCAACGGAAGATGATTAACAAGTCAATCAAGATGAAGCAGATTAAGGGCTTCATGCCCGTCATGATGGGATCCATATGGAAACTGACCCAGGCTTGGGTCGGGGCCTTCGATGTTGTCAATGGAGAACAAGGTTCTGCCGGGGTTGGGAGGGACAGCAAGGGCCGTTTTTACGAAGATGCCGCAGACCTCATCCAGTCTTTGCGCAAGTGCGACGAAAACCATGGCCACGCCAGCTCCTCCTCGTCCTCCTCCTCCTCCTGTAAGAAACTCGTCATCGACGTCCTCCAGGCTGTTGATCACACCGCCCTCGACATTATTGGACAAGCTGCCTTTGGTATCAAATTTAGTTCGTCCAAAGGTCTTTCAGAAGCCTATCGGTTCGTCACCAATGGTGGGATTACTTCTCGAGACCTCGTCATGACTTCAATCTTTCCTGGATATTTCGAATGGCCCTTTCATCGTTGTCGAACAATCCTGAACGCCCTCAACACCATATGGGCTGTGGCAAAGGAACAAGTTCGATTTAAAGAAGAAGCACTGAGGAAGACGCGAACTGAAGTTGCTGCAGTCAGGACTGGTCAATCCCACGGCAAGGGTAGGGAACAAGAAAATAGGACGCTAGAAAGGCTGAAAATCTCTAAAATGGAGCACATCGACGGTGGTGATGGTGACGTCGATGATACCAACAACAGCGAAGAAGAGGAAGATCATAGCGTTTTTCAATCGGATGACAAGCATGTTGACTTCCTCTCGGCCATGATCCAACACAACCTCAGCTCTGCCAACAATGAGGACAGTGAGAATTTCCAGCTCTCAAGTCAACAACTTCTTGACCAATGTATGACCTTTATGTCTGCCGGTCACGACACCAGTGCTGCCAGTCTTACTTGGTTACTGCACTTGCTGTCGACCCATCCTGAAGTTCAGACAAAACTCCGACAAGAACTTTTGACGTTACCTACAGATGATGGCGACAAGCTTTATACCTATGAAGCCATCAACAAGCTGCAGTACCTTGATGCTGTTGTGAATGAGTCAATGAGAGTCTTCCCACCAATCCCCGTCACAGCTCGAGTTGTTGTCGAAGATGATGTTCTTTGTGATCAAAGGATCCCTGCCGGAACAACCGTTGTGATTCACATTGCAGCTCTGCAAAGATTAAAATCGGTTTGGGGACCTGATGCAGAGGATTTCGTTCCGGAACGGTGGTTGGACAAAAGTCGAGAGGCCCAGCTTGCAGCCGCAAAATGGACCTATCTGCCATTCATCTCTGGTACTCGCGTCTGTGTTGGCCAAAAATTTGCTCTGTTGGAGGTTAAGATGATGATCCACGCACTGGTGTCAAGATTTGTGTTTGAACCGCTGCCAGGTTTTCAGTGGAAGAAGGCCTTGTTGTTGGCTTGGAAGCCGACCCCGGGGATGAAGTTGGTTGTTAGCAAGTATGAGGCATGACAGTCGGAAAAGCTTGGATTCTCACTGGGAATTAGTGTTTGGGGACCTGAGGGACAAGAGAAACGATGAATAAAGGAAAAAATACCAAGAAGATTTGTTCACTGTTTTTGAATGTCATTGGCTGTCAAAGCGAGAATTCAAAAAGCAATCTCTGAGAATATTTTTGAGGTTACAGAGTACAACAAGGATTAATAGAGCCGACCTGACTATGTGTATTATTCTTATAAAACAATTATGAAATCCTTCATCTTTCTAAGTTCTATCCTCTTGCCATCTCCTGTCGTCAGTCTAGAAAGCAATGACAAAGTTCACTTTGGCAATGGCGTTGTTCGCCAGGTCATTGGGAGAAGATCCAATAAATCCATTGACGGCCAACTTGAGGCCGGTGGTCGAACCAGAGAAAACTTTTCCAAGGTCCCCGACTTTGGTCGAAGAGATCACAAACTCAAAAGTGTTTTCACCAGGAGCCAGCTTGAAATCTGAAACGGCTGCTGTTCCCAGAGAACCTGGGGTCCCTGCTGCCTCCGCGACTTGTAAAACCACATCTCCAAAGTGAACGGCAACTGAAGAAGGACTCTGGAAGGTCACCTCAACTCGAACTTGCTCTGTATTACCGACAGTGGTCACTGCGAAGGTTTGACCACGGGTTACGGTAACGGCAACAAAATTATTGAACCCACTGAGTTCTACCTCAGAAGAGACACTAACTGCGGGGATCTGTACAATCTTGGACGCGATAGCTGTAGCTGCAGCGGTGGCACCAGAAATAAAGCCACCAACTGGACTCTTGCTACCTGCATCAGGGAGTTTGATATCCAGTGTGGCAGCTGTAAGGCCTTGAAAAGTGTAGGAAGTCTTAGCATCCGTGAACAAAGTGGCCAGGTGTTGAACAAAAGCGGGCTTTTGATCGACAGTGACTACCAAGTTTGTTGCAGCAATGTCCAAAGACAAGACGTTGCCTTTGACGACCACTGCAGTTGCTGGAGTTACGACGGAGAACAATGAAGAAGCTCCATTCTATCGTTATTTTCACAACAAAAGAAAAAGCCATAAACACTATTAGAAGAAATATCCCTGCCACTTCATCATGAATCAAACTGCATGCTACCAATAAGAGGGGTTAATTACCCAGTATGACAGCTATGGACGTCCAAGCAAGAAGGGTTGCAAACAAAAAATAAAAAGGAAAGAGATGAAGAAATGTGGTGAGTAACACTTTCTCCTCTCTTCTGTTTCGTAAAAGCTAAGGCAGCTTTAAAGACAGCGACGATGACAACGACATCAACATCGACAATACTCCTTTACATTAAGGGCGACCTGAGTAATGGGCAAAAAGGCAACCCCAGGGACGGCCAAAAGCGAAACAGCAGCGTTGCTTAATGAAACCTTAGGACTTGCACTGCTCAGATCATAATCCAAGAGAGACACCGATCCTGTCTGGACTAACTTGACATCAGTCTATGTATATTTTCAAAAGGAAATGGTCGTTTAACATTGGTGGTTTTCATTCCTGTTTTTTTTCCTTCGGTTCTTTGGAATATTGACTTCAAGACATTATGGAGAGCGGGAGGGAAGGCACTTGTACTTACACCAAAGTCTGTTGTGCACTTCGCGGTGAGGGTTCCGGTGAGAACGATTCTTTACAGTAAAAATAAACAAAGGTGTTAGGACATTACTAATCAGAACACAAAAAAAAAGAAAAAAAAAAACACTTACTGAGCAAGACAGGCGAGAACCTCGCCCACTTGGACAGCTCTCTTAAAAAGAGCAGGATGAGCGTAGATGGAGGAGACCAGCACGACGGCGCTTGCCATCATGATCAAGGAGGGAAATTTCATTTTTTTTTGAGGGAAGGAGAGTGTTTTAGTTGGATGGTGAAGATAATGGAAGGGAAGAAATAGGTGTTGCTGTTCGGCTGCCAAAAAAAAAGTGCGGCCAGGTTTCCGTCTATATTTATATGATGAAAATGAGTGGCGACCTGCAAGGGGGCCCCTGGTGCCTCCGGGACGGTAACTTGACACTAGAAGGAAAGAAGCAAATAGTTCAGAAAAGAACTTTAAGAAAATATCAAAATCCAGGGAGAGAGAGAACAAGAGAGATCGGGAACATCGGGGGTAAATAAGGGATCGTGAGATCGGAGAAAGAAGGAACCGTCCTATATTTCCACCTGCATCTCCACCACACCTTTCTTTTTTTTTTTTTTTTGCCCTTTCACTACGAGTAAGTGAATGGGTGTGGTGCTGCATTACTTTTTTACGCGACAAATGGGGGGGGTGAGTTGAGGTACCGTTTAATTTTGAGTGGAAAAAGAAAGGGGTGCTCTATCTGAGGGATTAAAAACGGAAGGATGAGCTACAAGGAAGGGCGGACAAAGGGTAACCAAAGACGCAGCGCCAAATATGAAAGAGAGAGACATCTGTCATGGCTACGTGTGAAAGACGGTAAACCTGAAAAGTGAGAGAGCGCGCCTATTGTTCTGCATTCGATAAGAAAACAACTAACTGAAAACAGTTCGTGAGCAACAGGTGGCAGCAGATGCAAGAGGCTGGTACGATAAGAGCAGGTGAATAAAGCACCACACGCATCCAACGATTTCTGCAATGGTCGGAGAAAGAGCCGACATCGAAGGATCGAAACCAATATCGCTACGAACGCCTGCTATCTATACATCCGTTATTTTCTCCATCCCTTGTATCCACCCACCTTTCGTTCTCCCTCGGTCTTTTCATCCCTTTCATTTTTGACCCCTTCCCTTTTTCAGCCGCCCTCCCTTGATTTTTCGAAGTTCTGGGCTAAACTGCGCGCTATTTTTGATCTGTTGATTTTTGATTCCTCGACCCTTCCGGAGCTCTTACTTTCTCATCCTGGCCCTCTTCCTGTTTGACAGTTGTGATAGAAGAACGACAATAGTATCGGAGTGACACAATTGTGCAACATTGCCGCTGTAGCTCCTGCCTGATTTAGTGGTTACAGTGAGATGGGCGAGATGAAATCATCGACGTTTTGCAAAGGATCAGGAGTAAGGCCAATTCGTCTTAAAAGGCCAGGGGTTTTCGTAGAGATGGAGGTAGATCAGGGAGGGGACAACTGACAGAGGCAAGAGCATCGGTAATGAGCATTAGTCGGCACGACCTGTCGTGGTTTACTCTAGCACGCCTACGGTTATAGAGAGACACGAGGTCGTCGCGTCTCTAGTTTGACCTGCTCAAGAGTGACAGCGCACGTTGATGTCTAGCACTGGTGCAGCGCCTAGGACGCGTGTCCTGAATCTCACCCTTTTACTGCTCTAACGATTAAGAGCTTCCTGTTACTGGCACCTGTAGGGACTATAAAAAGATTTGATGGCGCCGCTCCTCAATCAAACACTCACTTGCTCTCGTAGACTTCTGCTTATGGTAACCATTTATTTATAGCAGGAAAGTCTCCCACTGAACAACAGGGATGAAAAAACCCGGGGACAGCGCCAGAAACAGCACCAAGGGACCACACACTGAAAATTTCGAGGGACTCTGGAAAATTAGAGGGTGTAGTAAAAAAAAGGCAAGCAAAAATCAAGGGGCACTGTGTGATCAAGGGCCAGTACGTAAAAAGATCGAAAATGAAAGGAGGAATGTTAAGGGATATTGCCGGTCCAACAGCAGCAGGAACGGCCCACATCATTGATCTCAGCAGCAACATGTGTACATCTTGCTGGAACTTTCGTCTTTTGCTGTTGCATTTCCTATAAAAAGAACCAAGGGCGCGACCAACTTGAACGAGCCACCCGAAAGTCAACCTCCCCTCGTAAATCCATGTCACACGAAAACACAAAGACTTTCACCTGGTACGAGCCACTTACTTCTGTCAGCGCTGACCAAACTACAACACAACATCTTTGTCATGCCCTGTTTTACTCACTTCAGTCTCAATACACCCAACTGATCACTCTAGGCAAGAGCTTGCAAAGCACAACTTCGACAACGATCTCTACGTGGCTTATCGAGGCGCTGTTTACGATGTCACAAAGTTCTTACATCATCACCCAGGCGGCGTGGATCAGTTGTTGATTGGCGCTGGACGCGATATTACCCACGTAAGTTTCCTCCTTTGCAGTATAAATTTTATATGTTTGTTGTCGAACTTATGCTGGAACCACTTTTGTTTGTTGGTCGTGTTTCTAGGTCTTCGATTCTTACCATCAGTCGACCACTGCTGATATCTTCATGAAGTGAGTACATCATCAATAACGCTTTGATACGAACAAGTGAGGAGAACACTTCTGACAACCTAATAGAAAGTTCTATGTCGGACAGCTCATCACCAATGAGTTTCCTATCTTCCCACCCCCTTCAGCTTTCGAGATCTCGATCAGACAAAAAGTCAGCAACATGTTTGTGTCAACCGGCCGAGACCCAAAAAGCGTTCCCGGACTGTGGACACCTTACATTGTCATTATCGCCATCATGTTCTTGGGCTACACTCCACAATTTTACAGCCCTTTTGTGGTCCAGCACCCTTGGTTACAGTTTTTCTTGGCCATCGTCCTCGGCTTTGGGGGTGGTTTGATGACATGGCACCATTTCCATGATGCTGTTCACTTTTGCATCACCCACAACCCACTTGTCTGGAAATACGTCTCGGCCTGCAGTGATTTCTTGATTGGGAGTTCGGGCCTTGTCTGGATCTACCATCATGTCATTGGCCATCACACCTACACGAACATGATTGGAGCCGATCCTGATGCACGTGTGGACATGTTTGACAGGAACCTGAGGCGGCTCCATCCAGATCAACCTTGGACAGCCGCCAGTCTTTCTTTTCAACAATTCTATGCCCCACTTGTGTACGCTACAGCGACATTCAAATTAAGATTTGCAGACATACAAGCTGTTACCAACGGGAAAGTCATGGGCTGCATCCGATTGAACCCTTTAACAACATCTCAGAAGATCATTTTTTGGACCGGCAAACTGTTTTGGATCTCATACCGACTTATAGTACCACTGACAGTCAGTTCAGTTCCAGCATCAAGAGTGGTGGCTTTGTTTTTTGTAGCAGAAGTCACGCAGGCATATGTGATGATAGTTGTTGCGGCAGTGAACCATTTGGTGGAGGATGTAGTCTATCCACTTGTGGATGAAAAAGGGGTTGTTAAACTTGGTTGGGCCGAGGCTCAGGTGGAGAGCTCGCAGGATTTCGCGCATGGTTCTTGGCTATGGACTAATTGGAGTGGAGGGTTGAACTATCAGGTTCCACATCATTTGTTTCCGAGTGTCCATCAAGATTATTGTGGAGAGATTGCAACGATACTGATCAAGAGTTGTAAGGAACATGGCGTCAAATATGTGATTCATGTAGGTGCCCAATTTGTTGACGTTTGTTGTTGTTGTTGTCGATGATGGTGACGATGATGTTTGGTGTTGTTGCTCGCTTGATTCAGTTCTCACTCAACTAAACTACTGATTTACTGCTTTCGTCTTCTGATTGTTGTCCGCAGGAATCGATTTGGGTTGCACTCAAGAGTCATTTTTCAGAACTCACCAATCTGGGTGTCAACCCTGGTAACAGCAAGAAGAGCTAGGATTTTTTCTTCGGCTGGACCTCATCTCCTGTCGTCAATCTGTCCAAAGTCGTGGTGACTACAACATCAAAAATGAATAAATGGTAGGCTGGATATCGCCTTAAGGGCGAATAAATGAATCGGGGGGCATTTGCAAAATCTTGAGGCGGTGTAGGTCAAGTGGTCCATATTTTCAAGTAGAAACATCCAATTACAGCCCGCGCCAGGGCCTTCTACTTTGATGGTACTGTGGCCATGATTCATGATTCATTATTCAAATTTTGGATCGTGGTTTCAACACCAGTTCCAACCGCAGTCGCGAGAGCGTGAGGACAGGCCAGAGGACTGAGATCGTAAAGGTTCGATGGGGATGGCGCGAAGCAGGCAACGACAATATGATAGTTTGACAAAGGCAGGGTATATTGGCGAGGATGGAATGATGGCGTTCAAGAACAAGAATTCCTTGCTTCGAGTGAAGGAAGGAATGATTTTTTTTTTTTTTTTGTTCGCCGGACTTTTATTGTTTTAAAACTAAATTATTAGCAATAGTTTAGTCTAACTTATTTACATACAATTCAAGCCGGTGGCGTTGCAAGGGTGTCGCGGGTTTGACGGGTGGAGAAGGCAATCGGGTGGCGTGGTTGTGGTAGGTCTGATATCCAGTGGTAGTAACGGTGGAAAGCGATATCGTTGCGGAGCGATTCTGCCTCGATACGTAGGTCGTCGAGGAGGAAACTCTCGATGGCTCGTCGGGGGTAATCGATGCCGCCAAAGATCCTCGCTTCTAGGGAACGGATAGTCACCATGATCTCCTGATGTCGGTGACCAAGTGCATCCATGTGGCGTATAACAGAGTCAGCGGGCACGAATGCCGGGAGTTGGATGGGCGGGAGAGTGTCGGCGGTGGTCTCGGGGGGACGAAAAGGAGTGGTGTCGGCTAGGATCTGTTCTCGGATGGTCTGTGGTACTTGGGCCGCTGCCTGTCCTGCGGGTGGGGTCGGTGAGGTAGCTTCCTCGGCATCTGCTGGAGGTTGGCTCGAGTCGGTCGCTGCGACCGGGTCTACATAGGGGACCCAGGAAGGCTTGGATGCGGTGTCGACCATGGTGCAAGGGAAGTGTTTGGGCAAGGGGAGGGAGGGGGTTGCTTTTTTGGGGGGGGGGAGGAAAAATGGAATGGAGGTGAATGGGGGATGGAGCGAACATGGCGGATTTAAGTACCAATGGATGCCAAAGTGGGCTGCTGGCATCTCCTCAGGCAATGAACCAATCGCGATGCATGCATGAATGGGGGAGCAGAGGAGGTTGAAATTCGAGAGATGTGAGGTGTTGAGCCTGAACACAAGAAGAAAAGGGGAGGTCGGCCGCGATCAGGTTGAGTTGGCGGCGTGTCGTAGCAGTCCCGCTGCACGGTGATGCGCCATCGACGAGAACAAATCAAAAAAAGGGGACAACTCACAGTGCGTTCTGGGCGACGACCCGTTGCTGTCGAGCTCGTGAAGTGCGCGCCTGGCGATGGTTGTTCTGCGCCATCAGAGAGTAGATATGTCGTTTGGCCATTGAGATGCCCCTAGCTGTGGACACTGGGACCTCATCGAAGATGAAAGCCCAGTGAAGACTCCACACCGAGAGAAGGATGCTGGCCGTGATCTGGATACCTGTGATGTTGAACTCTGGCCTGGGGCGGATTAGGCGGCTATCCAGAGCGACCAGGGAGCTAAGCTCCGCGTCCGTCCAATAGGGCTTGGTGGAGTGTTCTGTTAGTAATGTTATCCAGACTTCCTTTTTCAAGGGGCAGAGGAACAACATGTGCTGCAAGTCCTCCTGCGCGTGGTCGCAAATCGCGCAGCTGGCTGAGGGCGGCTCTTCGTTGGGGATTCTCCAGATCCTGTTCCTCAGGACTCCTGTGGGTAGTTTCTCCTGCAGGGCCCTCCACCAGATCGTGCGTGCGTTGTGTGGTATGTGAGCCTTCCAGAATTTTGTCCATTGCGCTGGGGTGCCGTGTCGTTTGTCCAAAGCCGGAGGTGTTTGGAGGAAGAGGCGGATCTGTTTGGAATTTGCAGAGTCAAGACTAGGTGGCGGTCCTCGCTGCCCCACCTCGAGCGGGACGATCCTAATGCGGCGCGCAAGATCGCCTCCTGCAGGGACAATTGGCTCTCTCTTAGCTTGGTCCACGTCAGGCGTGAAGGTGAAAGGGTGTAGGGCTTGTGCGCGCTGAAGTTTGCGGTGGAGTCTCCAATCCTGCCTGATCTCCAAAAGGCCCGTATTGATGTTGATGAGAAAGACATCCTCCATTCGAGACGGTAGCAGGGAGCTGGGGACCTGGGGGGGTGGTTCACCCACCGAATCCACCATTCTAATGGCGTTGCTAATAAAGTGTCAGCTGGTGGGAGTAAGTAAGCAGCCCGCTCAGACTTGAGAGAGATCCGAGGGAGCCCTTTTGCAGCCTCAACGAGGTACCCAAGACTGGTGATTCTTCTCAAGGCGTCGGACATCCTT
Organism: Entomortierella parvispora; assembly: GCA_963573315.1. NCBI lineage: Eukaryota > Fungi > Mortierellomycota > Mortierellomycetes > Mortierellales > Mortierellaceae > Entomortierella > Entomortierella parvispora. The sequence goes on along the minus strand of OY752149.1, from coordinate 2,279,853 downwards.
TTTGAGAGGGGTTGAAGCAGGACTGAAAGTGGGTGTGTCGTCTCGGAGTAAACTGCCAGCAATCCGAGAAGCAGTGCGTGTCCAAGTCGCGGTGCGGGAGACAGGCACTGAAGGAAGGAATGGTTGAAATGGGAGAGCGACAGGAGCGTTTTTTCAATGATGGGGAAAACTGGCCCCTTAAAGCAAAAAAAAAAAAAGAACAAGAAGCCCAAAAAGGAATGAGGGAAAGAAAAAAAATGAAAAGGGAAAAGTAAACAGAGCCTTCTCCTTAAATAGTCAAAAGAAAGTGTACCCCTTAATTTCCACCAACTGCGTGTGTTTCGAGGATATCTTCGCTTTCTTTTGAGTCTGCTTTCTTGCAGGGCATCTTTCAATCGTACTTCGTGTCTCTTGGCTATATTGTCGTGGGGGTCAACGAGTACTATAAACCGCAGAAGTGTCCGGTGTGCATGCAATTTGTTGGTCAAGTCGACATGCGGCGGTTTTACTGCTCGGGCTGCAAAGCATTCATGCACAGAAACGTCATGGCAAGCCAAAACGTGTGCAATGTTACTCGGGGGCATCTGCCCCAACAACAAGAACGATAACAAACAGGGATCCGTCCATCCCACAGATGGTTCCGCTCTTCCCATTGCCTCCCAGGTGGCCACGCTTAGTGTACCTTCCGCCGTCAATTGCGCCACCAATGATCCGCCTACCAAGGGAACGAGCGGCACCTGGAGTTAAAAGATACACCAATTAGGTCGAGTTTGGGCGGTGTGCTTTGTTGCACATTTCTTTGACGCTCATTTCTCTACTCTTTCTCTCATACCACAATTACATTCTCACACGCAGACAACAGACACATTCTCACAGACGGACAAAGACAAACACAGACAAACACACACACACGCTACGACGTATCGAAGTACTGCTGTACTTAATGTTCTGTTAATTGCCTGATATTACGATCATCAGGGTAGCCTCCTCCTTCCTTCTATTGGCGTGTGTGGTTTTCAACATTCATTACTCCTAGCGTGTCTGTAGGGGTGGGATGCTCAGTTTTACAATTGTACATTCATACGGGTGCGGACTTTCAGCCACTGTCCAGGGAGCCTCTGCATCTGGTCAAGCTCACTGTCGCTCATCTGATGCCTCACAGATGCAGGCAGAGAGGGGAGCTTTTTTCACTTTCCTTCGATTGGTGTGTACGATTTTCAGCATTATGTTCTGCGGAAAATACACAACATTGGCCGCTGATGACGGGTCCAGGGCCCCATTTTGGCTATTGTGTATCATCTCTGAACAGGATTGTCCGATTGAGCTTCTGCCAACTTGTCTTTGCATGAGCGATCGGGCAGGATCCACCACCATTATCGGCTTGGCCGAAACTGGTCTACTTGACCTCTACTACCGGCGGGACCCAAGATCTTTAAGCTGGAAGAGAGCAATAGGGCCATCGAATGGTCAGCCTGCCTCTCCGGTGCCGTTGATGCCACCATTGTTATTCATAAGTATTCACGACCACTTCAGCGCAGACAACGAATTTAATTAAAAAACGGGTTATAATATTATACAGTGCAATGGTTCCTCGATACTGTTTTTTTTGGCCCCACAGAAAGATCCTGCATCTGAATTGCTCACAAGTTCACACCAAGTTGGTTTTTGAGTGGGGTTTTTTTTTAATTTTTTATTTAACATGTTCACCGTAAAAGAAAATGAGTAGACTTGTTCCTTCCATCTCTCCTAGTCGCGGTAATGGTCAAAGATGATTTGCATTCCGTTACGTGAATACATGGTAATGTCCGACTCGGGCTTGGGCACAAATCCGTCCACAACCTTCCACGAGTACTTTTGCATCAAACGTGTCATGGTGTTCATGGCCTGGTTGTAGGCAAAGTTCTGTCCGAGGCAGATGCGAGGACCTGCATGGAAGGGGAAGAACATAAAGGGGCGGACCATCTTGACCCTCTCTGGTCCCCAACGGTCCGGATCAAACTCCTCCGCATCATCTCCCCAATATTCCTTCATACGATGGGTCACATAGGACGAATGGACCACCAATGATCCCTTGGGGATGAAATGACCGTTCGGGAGTACATCATCCTCCAAGCAAGTCTTGATATTGAAGGGTACAGCGGGGTAGAGTCGGAGGGTTTCGTTGATGACTTGCTTCATGAACTTGAGCTTCTTGATGTCCTCATGGTCTGGCTTACGATCTTTGCCTACGACCTCAAAGATCTCGTCTCGGACCCGCTTCATAACTTCTGGATTCTTACCCAGGTTATAGCACATGAACGTCAACAGGTTCGTGGAGGTATCGCGACCGGCCAACAAAAAATTCATGAGCATGTCGCGAAGGTAGATCCGATCAAAGGGCTTGCCATTCTCGTCCATAGAGTTCAAGAAGTGGTTCAGCAGGTTATCGTGTTGATGCTCATTCTCGGCTCCTTCCTCAGCCTGGCTACGTCTCTGGATCTCCTTGGCGATCGCGGAATCGACAATTGGCATCAGGACCGCGTCCATGTCTTTGACCTTCTGAGGGAACTCGAACGCGGGGACAAGCGCCTGGTAATCACACAAACGGACCTTCCATCCGCACACTTTTTGTGTGTAGTTGAACGCACTGACGAATTTCGATTGAGGGATATCCAAGGCATTCACGCAGTCTCCAAAGAGGAAGCCGGTTGCGGTATCGATCGTGTAACGGGACCAGAGATCTTGAGCATCCAAGCGGGCGCCCTTGGCAATGACCTCATCCAAGATACCAAAAACCTGGTTGATCTGGGTCTCGATGTGGGCCGCCCCCTTGTATTCGGTGACTTGGAAATGAGGACGTGCGAGCGCTCTCTGGTTTTTCCAGGCCGCGCCGTCGGCGTTGAAGATGCCTGTGCCCATAAAAGGGAAGAAGGCCTTGTGGAAGGCTGGACCTGATCATGGACAATCATATAGAGAATCGAACTGTGGTCAGTTGAAATAACGCGGTTCAATTGGGTTGGTAGCACCAGCCAGTAGCGTGGTCAGTGAAGAACACAGCAAGAGTTTCCCGACTCGACCAGATTTTGTTTGCTCCTGTTCCAGTTCGCCGAACAAACAAATCTCGGAGCAAACCCAGACAGCCCTCGCTCCAAGTAGGAAAGGAACGGTTGAGGCAAAGTGAAAGAGAAAGAAAGACGAATGGGAAAGAGCCTCCTCTATCATGGGCTGTGGAGAAACACACTCTGTTCTCCACCTTTGCTGTTCCTTTCAGCTTCAGATACCTCCCCTCCCCATTTTTTGCAGCAGTTACACCAATGTGGGAATAAGGAGGTGTTGTGAGCAGGATAAATACAAGAAAGCAGTTTCTCCTTCGGCTTACAGGTTTTCGGTTGGCGATACGAACTTGGGAAAGGAAGGGGCAAGTTGGAAGAATAGAACATCAAAAGGGGGGATGGTGACACTGCACGCTCGGGGCCAAGAACTGGAGGGAAGAAGGGAATGCTCTCTCTAGACCGTACAGTCCCCCGTTTTACCTTTGGGGTAGTTCTCAAAGTTCTTGACCAACATGTGTTGGACAGACGATGGCTCAAAGGCCAGGATCAAACAATGGCCTACAAACTCGGTCGTGAGCGTCAGGCCTTGCTTTGACAGGCCTTGCACCCACTTGAGCTCATCGCCCTCTGCTCTGGCCTTGACATAGCTGTAGGCAACATCCATCATGAACAATCGTGTCTTGAGATGGGGGATAGCCTTGCCACGGGGAGGACCTTTTTTGCCTGCACGCATACGACCGATCCAAAAGTAGAGAACGGCTGTGAGCGCAAGCATGGCCAGTCCTGGGTTGGCTTTGCCACGCTTCACCAACGACCTCTGGCGTTGGCGAAACAAGGCCAGGAGGTTGGAGACCAGCGCAGGAGATGAGGCAACAGCGGTGGTGGACATGATGTTCAAGGACCGTTTAAAGGTTCTGTGGATGGAGAGTTTGAAGTGCGTACGAGTGGTGGTGGTGCTGAAAGAAGAGTGGAGAGTAGGAAGAAAGTAGGATCTGAGGCAGTGAAGAAACAGAGGAGGAGAGTAGGGATTGCGCCGGGGAAATCAACTTTGATGAGGGATGGGGTGGATGTTTTTATATACAGGAGAGAGAAAAAAGAAGAGTGAATGGAGAGCAAGAAGGAAAGAAGGGGAGAAAGGGGAAAGAGTACGAAACTGATGAGGGCGTTACACCTGCACTGGCGATGTCGTTTGGCCGAAGAAAATGGGGAGGGTGAAGAGGAGGATGTTTGGTTGTTTTGTTTTTGCTCTTGCTCTTGCTGCTTTTTTGGAGGTCCATTGTTGATGTGCGCTTTTCTGGCCATCTGTCTTTGTCCGTCTCTTTGACTGTTGGGGGAGGAGGATATCAATTCGATCTGCCTTCACATTTGTCCTCAACCGCGTGTCCCCTCTTCATCTTCCTCGCTTGTGTCTTCTCTCTATGATAGGATAGGCTAGCCATCCAGGCCCACCATAACGTGCCAACTCCGCAACTTGCATGACGCGTAAAGCCGGACACCAACTTCTCCACATCTTTCACCCAAGGCCACGTTGCTCTTGCTGCCACTGACAGATCAAGTGATCGGCGAGAGTCAGTCTAAGGTAGAATTGTCGTCTCTTTTCTGTTTCTGTGTGCGTGGCGACTGTGACACTGCATCAGAAAGAGACGAGACATTGGGGCGCAAGCAACCTTTGCCACATCCCGCTCACTTCCTTGGACCTTTCTCCACAATCCTGTATTCTTGCTCATTCAAATCAGAGAGCGCCCCCATTGAAAAAAAGTGTAAAAGCAAGCAGGGCGTCTCTTCGCAAAAGCTGTTTGCTCGTATCACCGTCAATTGGCGGGACTCAACTGTGCATGTGGTACTATCGGGACATGATCCATACATCGCTTGGGAAGATGTGGAAAGGATGCAGGAAAGGAGCCTTTGGGTGGGGGGGGGGGGGGGGGCACCTTGACATGTTCACTTGCGGAAAACCCCAAATGTCTCCCTTCTTCCCCAGAAAACGGATGAGGTCTCTTGGGGCAGAAGGCAGACAGGCAGGAAGGAAGGAGGGGTGTCAACTTCACCATCACGTTTTGTTGACTGAGGTGAGGATAAGTGCCGATGGCCCTGTGAACAGCAACGCTTTGGACAACTGTCGCTTTAGAGTGATGGATGGTGCAACCATTATCGCCTGCAAATAAACAAATAAACAAACAACTCCAAATAGGTGCGTCCCTCGTTTCAATTTTGTTAGCTGCAGATTTAGGGGCGCCTGGCTGCTGCCTGCTCACCATTTCTATCAATGCACGGCTTGAAAGCTGTTCAAAAACAGCTGTGCTGCCAATTGCTGCATCACACAGGGGAATGACCGTCTGCAAGTTGGCAACTGAGTGTAGATATCTCCTTCTGGAGGGAGGAGGAAGGAAGAGAGGTAGAAGAGAAGGAGAGAGGGAGAGTTGCAATTGTTCTTGTACCGTCAAGGACCAGTGGATGACCTTACCCAGTGACCGTCACTTCACAACATTCCTCTGATCACCATGCTCTCAAAGACCCTTCTTTTCTCCTTCAGAGCCACTTTGACGCTCTCCCGATTTTTTTGTTTCCCAACAAACAAAAACAGGATTCGGAGGAAACGCTCCACGGCTCCCCACGCTCTTTGCCCTTCACATGAAAATCCATGGTTCGTGATTTTTCCACGGCCACACAGCCCCTCCCTCAGACGCGTCGCAACTAGAACTATACTTGCTGGGGCGGTAGGAGGACGGGGGGCAGGCAAAAGATCGGCTCGAGAGCGTTGGGGAGAAGACCCTGCTTTTCTTTTATAGTCCACCATCCTCCCTCTTCCCGCAAATTCTCCGCGCATGTGAAGGGGAAGAGATCAACAAAGGAGGGGTAAAGGTCCCTGAGCAGATTACCTCGTGGCAACGAGAGCCAAAAACGTAAGGCAGTTGGTCTGTGCACAACCACCATCATCGCCCGAGATGTCCCCTGGAAAACATGTTCCCTAACCTATGATAATGTCCTAGGATGAATAGCCATCCTCAGTCCCAACCATTTCTCGCTTTGCAAAGTTGTGCATACTGTAGAGATTATTATTATGCTGATGCTTTGTGGATGTATATGTGTGCGTGTGTGTTTGTAATGGATGAGAATAATCGAATGGACAAAAGGTGGCGATTGCGGTGGAGATGCTTAAGATCGTCCCACGGTGAAGTCCCTGTGCAGGGCCTCGATGGCGTCGATGGAACCGATGACACAGCTCAGCAAGCCAATGACCAGGATCAAGGCACACCACAGCAACTCGTACCACTTCATTTGCCTCCATCCGATAAGTCTCCAATAGAATGCGATGGGCAAGACGTAGATCAACATGCAGTTGCCCAGGGCTCCGAGCAAGGACAAGAACGAATCAAAGTAAGGAACCTAGTCGTGACATTTACAATAAAGAGAGTGTAAGCACAAGAACCGGAAGAATAAGGGAGAAAAGCATTCTTGAAGAAGAAACACATGAGGCACTTACCAGGCAGGCGATTCCACCGACAACTCCCATGACGATCAAGCGAACAATGGTTCTGTAGATTCTCTCCTTGGCCACGCCCCTCTTCTCCACCGAGATATCCAAAAGTCTCTCGACCTCGAGCGAGAACGAGGTCATGAGCAAAGGCGCAGCCAACAGGACGTGGGCTACAATCATGATGGTCGCAATCTTGTTCGACACACCTGCGGGCAAGCTGGTCAAGATTGGGGAAGCAGCATTGGGACCATAGGTCAAATAACCGGGGATGGCGACCATTGCATACATAACGACGCAAATGACCATGGCCCACCACAAGACTTTGTTCCAAGATCTTGGGAATCGCATCGCCTCCTCAACGTGCATGTACACGACATTGCCTCCGAAACAAACAGACATGGTGGCAATCGCTGTTGGCAAGTTTCTCCAGATCACGTTACTGTACTCAAAAGTGCCCTTCTGGTTCTTGTAATCCAAGCTAGACTCGACCAAGGTCACAATCACCAAGACGGCGGTCGACAAGACACCAAAGATGGAAAGCAACGAGACCTCCTTCAAGGTCTTCATGAGCACAAAGGGAATCGAAACGACTGAACAACAGATCCAGATCCAGGCCTTGTCCGTGAGTTGAACGTGTTGCTCTGTCAAGCCCCTGATCTCTGTTCCTGAAAGAATAAAGTACATGACTGGCGCTCCCAGGACGATCGACGTGTGGAAGAACCAGACCGCAATGTTGCCAAACCGTCCAAAGGCATGGGTGCCAATCTCTTGGTAAGAGGCCAGACGAGTTTCGCCATTGTAGTACAGGCACTTGATGATCAAGACACCAGTGTAGTACGACATGAGCATCGACAAGATCAAGATGCCGGCTCCGATCCATCCACCTATTGGATGAGAAAGTGCGACAATAACGGATCGGATCGTCAGGGGGAATGAATCGGACCTGAGATGAGAGGTTTCTGATTTTTTTTTTTTTTTGTTCGATTTCTTTTTTCTTTTTTCTTTTTCTTCTTTGTTGTTTCCTCTGGCTGCTGCCTTTTCTTTCCTCTTACCTTGAGCCAAGCAATAAGGCAGACCAAGAGTACCGGTTCCAGCCACAACACAGACAATGTTCATGACGCCAGACAGATTGCTACCCTGTCCAGGACGCTCGGCGAGGAGGTCGTGCTGGGCAGGGACCTTGTCGCTTGAGATGGAAGAAAGGACTGAGCCCTTCTCAGAGATGGAGCCATCCGAGCCTTTACGCTCGTGAGAGAAACTCATTGTGGTGTTGTTGTGTATATATGAATAAAAGGGAGCGCGAGGAGGAAGCAGCAGGTGCAATTATGATGTGCTATGGTGTGGATGGTCCGTGTCCGCTTGTGGTACGTTAAATAGAGTTGACAGAATGAAAGGGAAGAAGGCGGGGTATGTTTTCTGTCGTTCGTGGGCACACCAGGGATGGACAAGATGAGAGGGAAAGGAGGGATGGACAAAGTGAGAAGGACAAAGGAAAGGAAGAAGAAGAAGAAGAAGAAGAAAAGGAGGAAAAGGACAGAACAGCAAACGTCTCTCTGCTGTACTCGCACAACAAAGCCAAAGACAAAACGGCGGAAAGGTGCCTACCCCCACTGTCGGATGTGAATACCAGAATACCGGCACCCACAGGGTGGGGATCGGGTCGTCTGCCGTGTGCTCAGCACTAGGTCAATCCAATATCTACACAGTGCTGCACTCCAGTCTAGACTGCATGGGTGTGAGGCAGATCCCCCTGTCTATCGTCGGGGATTAGATCCCATCTGCAACTCGCCGTTTTTTCAATTTTTTTTTCTAAGTCGACCAGTGTCGTCGAGCGGTTCCTCTTAAGAGAGCAGTTCCTCTTAAGCTCCGAGAGCAACTTGCTGGAGAAAAGAGGGAAAAAAAATCTGCGACCTCCAAAGAGTCCGACTTCTGAACTCAGCGCCGCTGGTTTATGACTCTTCTGTGTATATTTTTAACCCAGCAGCATGGGCAGAGCACAGTAGGAACAACGGGCGACAAGTAATGAAGGTGCAAGTGTATCGAAAGAAACGTGGGCTGCGCGGGGTTGACTCGATTGCTTTGTAAACCGCCAGACGAGTGAAGGAGAACAAGCGCAAAGAGGACGTCCATCCTTTTGCTCTCCACTAGACCCCTGCTGGGGAAACTGTAAATAATAGGGTGAAAATCATGTCTCGTCCTTGTGCAGCGCTTCCTTTCTGTCCATGCCTAACCCTCCACACTGAAAGGGAGCACAATGGTACTCTTGTGGAGGTCATTTGCAGATTCTCTACCCGATCAGTTTTGCAAACGATATTACATAGCACACGTTTTCTTCTATGTTTTATTCGATACGATACATATTTGTCTATATACAATGGACACTCTTTTTCTTTCAGTGGAATGCAGTGTTGCCCATACTCTCCACATGAACAGCCATCTCCCTCATCTTGTACGTGTTCAACTCGTCTCGGATCTCACTCTTCAGATCCGGGGTCAACACCTTGAACGTCGCGTGCTTGTCGCTCTGTCGGTTGTAATCTGATTTGCGGTGCGCAGGGATGATCTCGATCGTCTCCAAAAAGTTGATCGATCGCCGTTTCTGAACTCCTCCAGAGTTTTGCTGTTGCATTTGTCCGCCCATAGGACCATTGCCGGAATAGTACTGGTTGGAGAGCTCTTGTGCCCGGGCACTGATCCCAAAGATCTGCTGCGTCAACATTTGCTGCGTCAACATTTGCTTCGTCAACATTTCATCCTGGGATATTACGTCCTTGGATGCCGCTGCCGTTGATGCCATGGGTGATTGCGTGAGCGGGCCTACCGCACCTGCGAGACGCTCCCCTCCTCGCTGGTAAGAGTTTGGCTGAACGCCGGGCGTGAAGTCAGGTGGGATGGCAGCTCCCTGGACAGAGGTGTAGTATCGCTCCGAGAGCTTGCTTGCCCCGGAAGAGGGGACACCCAATTGGTCCTGCTGGCCCATAACATGTTGCTGAGGATGGTTTGGCATGGGAGAGTGGGTCACGAGTCGAGCTCGGTGGTCTGTGGGGGTCAAAAGATTGATGTCGGTCACATCCATGTCTGCGGTCGCCATAGGGTGGACAATGTCTGGCCCCAAAGCGGCTGTAGTTGGTCCGGCACCATCACCAGGACCAGTGGTGCTATTCACACCGCCGGGTCCAGCGCCAGCAAGGGCCGCAGAGGTGACAGAGCCACTTGGAGTGGCGACCGTAGAATCAGCCGAGCCATGCTTCTTGAGAATACTCTTGGGTGGAGGAAGACGGGAAAGAGTCCAAGCGTCCTGGGGCGGTTTCTTTGGAACAGCCATGGTCACATGAGGCTGGCCAGAGGTCAACGCTTCGTCGTCTCCTGGGGCAGCTTCGTCATCATCATCGTCATCCCCCCCGCCTGGAGACATGGCGCTAGCCAATGAAGACGGCCCCAAGGTACCGGACCCGCTGTTACTGCTGTCCGAGGGCGTGGCTGATCCTCGGCGCAAGGATGACAGGAAAGCTTTCGGAATATCAGCAAGACTGGATCGACGGCTACCGCCGTTACTTCCTGGAGGCGAAATTTGCTTTCCTGCGGCACTAGTGTTGATGTTGCCCAAGTTTTCTTCCGGGATACTTCCTCCCGTTGGCCCGATGTAGCTACTGCCAAACTGGCCTGGGGCCGGTCCGCCACCACTATTTCCATAGACAATGTTGCTTTGACCGTAGACTCCATAGGAGGCCGCATACTGTTGGGGATGAGAGTTTGGTATATGGAACGGTTCCGTCACCGACTTTCGTTTCTCAAAGAAACGACCTGTCAAGGACCATCGTCGAGATTTACTCTTCTCTACTGTCGGAGGGGCCAAATGATGTCCATGCTTTTGGGGACCCACCTGATCTCTTGCTGCTGAACTGTTTCCCGCCATGGCTGCATTGGCACTCTGTGCTGTCAGAGTTGAAGTGGCAGATGGAAAAGACTGGTCGGATTGGACCGATTTTGCAGATTGGCTGGATAGCATCGGCTGAAGGGGGGTCGAGGATGGCAAGAATGGAGAAGCCTGATCATGCTGTTGCTGCTGTTGCTGTTGCTGTTGCTGCTGTTGCTGCTGTTGCTGCTGTTGTTGCAATTGGAACGTCAAGCTTGAGTTAGATTCTGCGTTGAATTGCTGCTGCTGCTGTAGAGGTTGTAGTAGCTGCTGTGTTTGAAGGCGAGATGGCCCAGTGGTGGTATCGTTAATGGTCATGGCCACTGGGCCAGTTCCAGGTGGGGGTGTGTACATGTCCATGGGACCAATTCTGTCCGGCGCAACTGATCCAGCTGGCCCGCCCGCGAAACCAAACCCTTGAACAACATGAGGTGAAGCGGTCAAGGGCGAGAAGGGTGAGATGGCAACTTGATCACTCATGGTATCAAATTGCTTTGTCAGAAACTGTGTCAAGAATCCTTCTGGGGTGATGGGGTGGGGGGATTTTTTTCTGTTTGGGAAGGGGCAAGGCGTAAGAAGAGAGAGAGAGAGACGAGAAACAGGATATGGACAACGGCAGTTCAGCAAAGGAGGGCAGTTCAAGACTCAACACGAGTTGTCTTTTTTTCTTTTCTTTTCAGAGATATCTTACAAAACGTGCTGAGAGTTGGAGGATGGGTAATGGAATGGTATGGTTTTCTGCGAGTTAAGAGTGGGGTAAAGGGAAAAGAGGGAGGAGTGAGGAGGGAGCCGATCGACGCTCGCAAGGCCCCTCCCTCCGCATCCGCCGGATAGCCTGCCTCCCACGGGAACCGGGCTGGTCGAGAGGACTAGGTTCGACCGAGGCCCTGTGTCAGCCTGTCAGCCACAAAAGACCGCGTCCCGCACCCGTGACCGCCGTCCAAGACCGCCGCACGCGATTTGTCCGATGAAAAAATTTATCGACCTCTCACACACGTTGCATTGTGTTTCCGGATCGGGCTCTTGCATTGGGCTGCTGGGCTATTATAGTCAGCTTGTCATGGGTTGAGCAAGAAGGAAAGAAAGAAAAGGGAAAGGTTTTTATTGAGAATGCTTTTTTACAAGGGCGAGGGTGGGAGAGGGTGGGAGAGGGTGGGAGAGGGTGGGAGAGGGTGAGAAGAGAGCGAGTGAATGAAATAGTTGGGGAAGGAGAAAGAGAATGTAATAATGATAAAAGGGGTGCGGTCTATCTGTTTGTTATTGTGGGCTGTCTGTTCGACTGTAGCCTCTTGCTTAACCTCTCTTCTTGGTCCTCATCTTGGCGATCTTACGGGTCTGAGTCGATGATTCTGCTGGAGCAGCTCCAATGTTGAATGCAAACCCCCCACCGGGAGCACTTCCAGCGCCCATGGTGCTTTGTTGCGGCTGATATTGGGGACCTCCTGGAGCAGTGGCTCCTCCTCCAAAGCCAAAACTGCCCTGCTGAGCACCCGTCATTTGTCCCCCGAAACCAGAGGATCCACCAGGTGCCCCAAAGCCCGATCCTGTATTATGTGCAAGTGTCACAAATGATCCATTATTGCTTCCTTGTGCACCAAAGGAAGTTGAAGGTGTAGCTGACGTACCGCTTCCGAACCCTCCGAACCCTGGACCACTGCCGCTCTGTCCAAATCCTCCAGTGTTCGTCGATCCTTGACTATTTCCGAACCCTGTCTGACCGAAAGAACCCGTCTGAGAATTATTACTACCAAATCCAGAGTTGGTAGACGCTCCGAATGCAGGTGCGGCTGACGATCCAAATACAGGTGTAGCGGAGGATCCAAATGCTGGGGTTGCAGATGCTCCGAATGCGGGGGTTGCAGACGCTCCGAATGCGGGAGTGGCCGACGCTCCAAATGCAGGTGCGGCAGACGCTCCGAACGTGGGTGCAGCAGATGCCCCAAAAGTTGGGGCAGTGGAAGACGCTCCAAAAGTGACAGGGCCAGATCCAAACGAGAAGCTTGGGGTGCTTCCACCCAAAACAGGAGTCGCGTGCGACATGGGGGGTGACATCATTGAATTGGTACCATTAGTAGCAGGTGCGGAGGAAGATCCAAATCCTCCAAAACTCGCACTTGAACCTGCTCCAGTACCCCCAAATGTAAAGCTAGCACTCGAAGAAGTCGATGTAGATCCAAACATTGGCGTTGCTGTCGGGTGTGTGATAGATGCCCCAAAAGAAGACGTAGTCATGGGAGCGCTCGTGGATGATCCAAACATGGAAGTTGTCGATGGGGCTGTAGAGGTTGAACCAAAGGATGGAGCTGCAGAGGTCGAACCAAAGGGTGGAGCCAACGCCGACCCAGTCGAAGCCCCAAAAGGCGTTGTAGTCGCCGTGCCAGCTCCAAACATGGGGGCAGCGGTAGTTGGTGCAGTAGAGCCGAATGTCGAGGTTGTCGATCCAAAGGAAATACTAGGGGCAGCAGTTGAAGTAACTCCAAAGAGAGAAGGGGCTGATGTAGCAGTCGTAGATCCGAAAGGCGACGATGTAGAGGTCGTCGGGGCAGCTCCAAAAAGAGGAGCGGCTGAAGAGGTCGCTCCGGAGGCCCCGAAACTAAAAGCTGGCGCAGCCGTTTTCTTTGGTTCCTAAAAGACAACAATAATTGAGATTAAGACGCGATACTCCAACGGAATGTTCAGAGTATAAGAAATCCTACCTCAGCGGTCGATGTTACTGTTGGTGCAGCTCCAAACACGAATGGCGAGCTGGTTGAGGAAGCTGGTACAAAAGGGTTTGCAGCAGATGCAGCAGTACTCGTAGCTGGTGAGGATGGGGCAGTAGTGCTAGCCGACCCAAAAGTAAAGGAGGGGGGGGGCGCCTTCTCCTTGGCATCCCCAGATGTTCCGAACGAAAAGATTGGTGGCTTACTGCTCTCCGTAGTCGTTGCAGCTGGAGCCGCACTCGAGGATGCTCCAAAGAGTGAAGGCGCTGCGGGCGAAGTACTTGTCGAAAGAACAGGCTTAAATCCTCCAAATGCCGGAACAGCATCTGTTGTAGTCGCATTGGCCGAAGATGAGCTTGTAGTGGACGCGTTGGCTGCAGTTGGCTTAAACCCTCCAAACATAGGTGGAGCAGGCAAGGCTGTAGAGGTCGCTGCTGGTGGCTTGAACCCAAATAGTGATGAGGCAGGTGCAGCAGCAGCAGTGGAGGGAGCTGACGCGCCCGGTTTAGCAGTGTCGCAACAGGGGCACTTTGTGTCCTCTGGCTTATTCCTCACATCGCAGGTTGGACATTTCCATTTGTCATCGCTTGGTGCAGCACCCCAGAGAGATGGCTTCGCTGATGAAGTTGATGGTGCTGCAGCTGTCGAGATGGGAGTTGTTGTTGTGCTAGTGGGTAGTGCTCCTCCGAAGAGTGCAGGGGTTGCTGCTGGTTTCACCGTAGTGCTTGCGGACGGGGGAGCAAACCCGCCAAACAGAGGAGTGGCAGTGGGGGCTTTGGTCGAATCAGTAGAGGTCAAAGAAGAGTCGCCAAAGGTGAACAAAGGAGCCGCAGGAGCAGCTGTGGAAGACACCGAGGAGGAAGGCGTGACTGGAGGAAACAGGGAAGGTGCTGTGGCACCAGTTCCTGATGTCGTGGAAGGAGGACCAAAGAGGGAAGGCATTGTGGCCTTCTTGGCACCTGGCTTGGCGGTGTCGCAGCAGGGGCACTTGTCCAGCTCATTCTTATTCCGGACATCGCATGTCGGGCACTTCCACTTGTCGGCATTATCAGTGGCAGCGCCCCAGATCGACGCCCCAGCGGCAGGCACAGGAGCTGGAGTCGCTTTGGAGGTAGCTTCGTCGCTTTTCCCAGCAGCCGATGCGCCTCCAAACGATGAGGTGAACAAACCAGGGGCAGTGGAAGTCTTTGGCTCCGCTTGCTTCTCGGTGATTTTTGATGTGCTGTCGTCTTTGACACCAAACCCTGATCCTGTGGGCGTAAAAACGGGCGTCACAAGGCTAGTCGGTCCTGCCGTCACTGAGGTCAATGCCGCTGATGTTGCTGGTGTTGTGGCCAGGGCTGGCGAAAGAGCGAAATTGACTCGAGGCTCCGATTCCAAAGTTGCTCCCGAAGTACTTGGAGTTGCTTTTCCTTGACATGTGTCACATTTAGCGTGGGTGCTGGTGCTAGTGCTAGGGGATGAAGTCCATTTGAGGGTTTCTTCGAGCCTAGGGTGATAAAGTCTCGTGCGCTGACCATAGTTGAGTGTGGGGTAGAGCTGGGGTGGGACTCTGAATCCTGGGAAGGTTGGGTGTCCGTTAATTCCTCGCGCCTCAGAATGACCTCCACCATATGACACTGGGGCTGCGTTTTGGCTGTGCTGCGTTTGCCGCCAATGCTATTAATCAAGAGACTCGTATGTAAGGGGCCAAAGCAGCTTTTGATGCACATCGTTTTTTTAGGATTAGCGTTTACCTTTTCCTGGTCATATTGTCGCAACGCCTCTTCCTCCTCGTCCGAGTCAAGAGCCGAAAAGCGACCTGGAATGGAACGGACATGGCGTTCCGGTGTCACTTGGGATTTGATTTGAAGCCCTCCTCTGGAGGTGCGTTGGTGCTTGTTGTGATGGTGAACCGCTGATGCCGTTGCAGCTACTGCTGCCGTTGTGATGGCTGCTGCAGCTGCAGCAGCTACTTCTGAACGGTGAGGTGTGCGAACGGTCGAGAAAGACCTGGGGTGATCCTCATCGTCATCTTCATCATTCTTGGGGGGCTCTGACTCGTCGGCATCAGAACCGCCACTTCCAGTGTCCATGATCTCCCTAGTTGGAGGAATAGGCGCACGCGCTACTCGATGACGACGATATTCCTTGTTGTACGGTAAAATAGTGTCTAGCGGCCTTGAGTTGGGTTTTGGAGTGGGTTCGTCTTCCTGATGTGCACGCTATAGTTCAGTTGACAATGGTTAATTCCCTATGCAAAACCAACAAAAAAAATCCTCCTCGGCTTACGGAATCTTTTCAAGATAACTTACACGTATGACCGAATAGGCAGTAGGGTGATCGCGGCGCAGAGTTTCCTCCAGGATTCGTGTGTCTTGACGACGCAAAGAGTTTTTTCTGGCCTTCTAATGGATAAATAATAGGATGGATTCAGCATCCCGCTTCACTCGCTCAAACTATTAACAACGATGGTCCATGTACTAACCTCAAACGGGGCTTCTGTGACTTGTCGCATGCGACCCAGAAGTCGAAGCTCTGCTGGTGAAAGTAATCCCACAAGATCTTCAAATACGAACATGTCAGCGACTTGCTTTTTCTAAAGGAAATGGTTATTCTAAACAACCGAGCTTGCTTACCATCATCCTCCTCCATTAAGCCTCCGTCGGCGACCTCGGGCCCAGCTGTCGACGCGTCGTAATGAGTTTTTTCATCGTCATTGTTGGTTGCCAAGTTAAGCTCTTCTTCCACTGCAAACTGGCTAGACTCCATGGAATTATCCTCGGACTGTTGTACACATGAATGATGCAACATTAGAAAATTGTGTGTGCAAACTCCATGTACCTCATTATCTTCTCGCTTAAGATATTCTCACCTGGCTGCCCTGTAGACTTCTCATGAGTTTATGGCGTTGGCTAGACGACATTCTTTCTGGTTGGTCCAATGCCGGTCGCTGGGGGGGAGTGAAGAAGGCGTCAACATTCAATCCTTGACCTTGCCAAATAGTCTGCGAACAGTGGCCTCACATGTGTCCATTTGTACTTGCTACGCGTACCTTTTTAGCTGTAAGAGAATCGATATAGACGCGCAGATCCGGTTCCTTCTCGCGCAAGTCGTCAGTGAACCCAAGATTAGGGTACAAGCTGTCGTTGTGAGCCTCAGATGTGGCATTGTCTCCTCCATTGTGCTCATCTCTATGGGCGGCTGGGAGAATTTCAAAATCTCCGTTTGTCGTGTGGAGCTCCCTGTCCAGCGAGTTCTTTTCGTTGCCAGTGAATCCCAGGAAATTGAGGGTGCTCTTGAGGAAGCTCACGATCACGCTTGGGATGTTCTGACATGAGAGAGGGAGAGAAGGCGCAAAGATGTTGCTTTGCTGTTAATGTCTATTTTTCCCTCCTCTGTGTTCATGGTATGGGGTCCATTGTGCATGATCCACGGGAAGAACGCGTCGTGTCCTGGTACTATGACTTGAATACAAAAAGAGGGCTAACGCGATGTTGGGTCAATTACCTGAGGATACTCTTGGGCAGCGGGAGGCGCCTGTTGGCGACGTGGAATGGCACGCGGACGCGCATAGGGCTGAAAGCGCTTGCTGGTTCCCGACTGCTCCATGGTCGAGAGAGTGTCTAAGTTTGGGGAGGGAGGGAGATCAGGCGATCGAATCTGAATGCAGACGACCGAGGGTGAAATGTGGGGACGGATGAAAATTGGGAAGGGGCGAAGGGACGAGGGAAGAAGGGGGGCGGGGGGAAGGAGCGGAGAAACAGGAGATGGGGCAAAGAGAAGCAAGGAGGAGCAGCAGCTGGATGGACGGATGGATGGATGGATGCACCAAGCGTTTTTCTTTTTCTTTTTTTTTGCAGGGTGGTTCTGCAAGCAGGACACAGCGCACTGAAGCGATTTTCGTGTCTGCTCACCGATTTCTAGAGGATCGCATACACTGTGTATATACGTAGCACGTGACTTTTATTTCTGATTTCAGGCTTGTGATGCCGCAAGAGCGCGCCTCACAAGATCCTCGATCGTGCCCAGCTCGGATATCCGCCGCAGGCTGGTCAGTGTCTGCCGCGCATCCTCCATGTCTTGGTTGGCACGCTCAACATCGGTGCCTATGTTGGAGAGGGCCCTCTGCACGATTCGTTTGGATACTAGTCAGCTGTCTTCTGCACTCCAGGCATCATCACACAATTCTACAAAAGCTCCACCTTTCCTACCTTCTCCTGCACGAGAATGGGCACCTTTTTGTGGATATGTTCATTGACTCTGTAGAGGACTAACGAGACATCGTTCAGCACGCTGGCAATACTCTCTGACATATGAACAGACACTATCACGCAATAAACAAAATTAACGATATCAGTCATCAAAGCAAAAAAGTCTCTAGTCTTGAAAAAGAGGAACCACTCTTTTTTAGCACACGACTCACTCTTCCGGGCCTTGTTCTGAATGGAGGACCCAGATGCCCCTTCCAGCATATAGGACGCACCGCTGGGTGCCGGTGAGATTCTTCCACCGCTTCCTGAGAGAGCACTGGCCTGCGCGGAAGAAGCAAAGCTATATCGTAGTCCGAAGGACGATGCCCGACGGGACGAAAAGAGGTTTTCAAGGGAAGGCACCGACCAGGAACTATACGTGGAGACTGTCTCCAATGGTGATAGGCCAGTTGTAGGCTTCACTGCCGCTCCTGCCTCTGCTTCGGCTGACACCATGGCTGGGGTGGCGGCTCCGCTTCCTCTTGCGCCAGGGTTGCTTCCAGTTAGGGAATGGCTGTCCTTGGGGACATCCAGTGCTCTCGTCTCAGCTCCATGATGCAGACGTGGCTGAGGGTCGTCAGATGGAGGGGTGGATTGCATTCGGTGTCCTGTCAGTGCAACATGCATCCATGACGAAGAAAGTGTCCGAACAAAACTAGGCTCGACCCCTTAAATATTTTTCAGCTTTATTTTTGCATTGGCAGAGAGAACCAGCCAATTGGTTGTTCAAACAGGAGATGATGCCACACTCGCATTTGCGATTAAGCTTTTCTTTGTAAATGCTATCCGCATTCGCATCAGGCGGCACCCTCATGAGGAGCATCTGGATCTGGTCTAATATCAGTCGCCTGCAAGCCCTTCGGACCTTGTTCGACAACAAACGTTACAGGCGCACCTTCATCAAGTGTTCTAAATCCGTCCATCTGTACGGCAGTTTGGTGGGCGAATAGCTCGTCAACTCCAAAACCATTGCCATCAGGATCTGGCGTGATAAACCCATAACCCTTGGACGCGTTAAACCATTTGACTTTGCCTTTCATTCTGGGTTTCTCAGAAGATGCCATTGACCAATTGAGCAGGGACACGGCAAGCAATAGAAGCAATAAACGCAGCAGTTTGGCGATAAATCAATGCACGATTTTTTGTTGAATAGCTGATGGCCCCTGTCGCAGAAACGAAATATGAGATTGGTTAGAATGGAAACACAGAGGAAAGCAAGAGGCGGTTGTGGGAAATGATTCCAAGAAAAAATAAGTATGGGTATGTTAAGATGGAGAAATGCAAAAAAACAGCAAACTAAGAAGGGAGAGTTGCTAACCTTGTTTGTAAGCGGAGAGTAGTGAGAAAGAGGAAGACTTGGTCGAGGATGAGTTCTTTTATTCAAAGATAAAGTAATTGTACATTAATCTGCGAATTGAATTACAGAATAACTGACATGCTTGCATGACACAACCAAAGGAACACCGCTAAGGTGCATGCTGGGAAAAGCAAGGATTAGGAAATAGGCTGGAAAAAGCAAGGGATGAACTCAAAGGATGGAAAAGATCAGGGAGATGGAACATGCAGGGGCTGGAAAAGATTGAAGCATGGAAAAGATCAAGGAACGGGAACAAGCAAGGGGTGGACAACAGTACAGTATGTTTATTGGAAAAAGCAAAAAGCAAGGGCTAGAAAAGGCACAGGGAAGAGCGAGGGCAGGGAAAAGCGAGGGCAGGGAAAAGCGAGGGCAGGGAAAAGCGAGGGCAGGGAAAAGCAAGGGCAGGGAAAAGCAAGGGCAGGGAAGAGTGAGGGCAGGGAAGAGTGAGGGCAGGAAAGAGTGAGGGCAGGGAAGAGTGAGGGCAGGGAAGAGTGAAGGCAGGGAAGAGTGAGGGCAGGGAAGAGTGAAGGCAGGGAAGAGTGAGTGGGGGTTCGTGTCTCTGCACTGGCTGCTTTTAACAACAGAGGTTTTCTGGAACATTCACACTGTACATACAGCGAATTCAGGGAAAGAGGTTTCATTTCTCGTTTTTCTTCCTCCTTATTCTACCCAATTGAGGTTAGTTTCTCTCTAACCAAACGTTTCATTATTGAAAAGAATGCAAATCTTGTTTATGCCAAGGCACCGGAAATCGTTCTAGACGTTGCATTCAAGGCATGTGCAAAAACAGGGCCTTTAGTCTAGCCATCAATTTGTTTTCGCACGCTGATGGGCTGAAGGAGAATTTCGGCGCGTAGATTGAAGCATAGACTTTATTTACACTTGATCCAGCAATAAACATGTAATTAGAATCTGCGTCATCAAGATCTTCCATATTCTCCCGCGGACGAGGGAGAGCAGCCTGTTGTAGATGGACAAGAGTGTCCGTAGGCTCTCCACATCTATAAGAAGAGAAACTGTTGAGTCCTCAAGCTTCAATCGAATCCGTTTTGAATTGTGCGCCATCAGCTTCTTGAGTCCATCGCCGTCTATCTTCCTGTACTATTTGTGAATCCGAGTGCCGTGCTTGAACGAAAATGGCGGTTGTTGGGATCTCTAGAGGCTCCTCTGGATCAGGCAATCGAGCATCTTGGGCAAGTCTCTGTGTAAACAAAATATTTGTAATTGGTCCTGGAGGTTGTATCTGTCCATCCTCGACTGCCTGTTGAATCCTCTGAACCACCGCCTCTTTCCGTGATGCTGTTGTTCGCAGGATTGTCGATCCTGAACCACCGCTGTTTCCTGAGGCACGCGAACAGATGGATGGCAATCTGCCCTGGACCTAATCCACTCTTCTGATCCATGCGCCATGCTCTTTCAATAGAGTCTTCATAGGTGTCCTCTTCCGAGATCTGGAAGAGCTTTGCCAAGGAGTGTTTGGACGGTTTGACATATGGTTTGATATCGGCCGGCCAGCGCACGCCAGGTAGACGAGTCGGAATGGACTCTCGAATGCGCGCACAAATTTGACGGTAGAAATCTCTCGTCCATATGTGCCACCATGGTGGCGGGTCAGGTAAGTCGCCAATTTTCCGATTGTGAGCAGCAAGAGCGGGTAGCTTCCGAAGATTCAATTGAATGGTGATGCTCTCTGTCGGCATCACTCTGGCTAATTGCACGTAAGTACAGAATAACTATGTGTTATACTTTTTCTCGAAAGTCGCAATAAAAGCGTTTTATTAAGCCATCATTTCTGAAGCTCAATCTGCTCCCTCAAAAGAATTGCCAATCTCTCCAATCCCAGGTCCATATCCTGGTCCGAGACATTCGAGAACGAAGCCCTGACAAAAGCGCTAGGGCCATTCTCCTGAGGGTGACAAAAGAACTCGATACCAGGGACAAGCAAGACTTTTTTCTCCACTGCCTTGTTCATGATCAAGTCCAGCGAGTCCTCAATACCTTGCAAGTAAAACCAGACAAACATACCCGCATCAGGCTCAACCCAACGAGCGAGACCTTCTAGATGTTTGGACGCATAAGCACAGAACTTGGAACACCGATCTTTATAGAACGATGCCACCTTCTGCGCGTGATCCAAAAATCCTTGATGGCCCCAAGAGTCAACAAGTGTATACGTAATGGCCTGCGCCACGCTAGACGGCTGGAGGTTGCTGGTCTACCAACACAGCGTGCACCATGTTAGATTCGTTTTGGGAGGACAAGGCAGAAAATACTGGTTCAACTTTGGCGACTCACCTGTGTGATTAAGTTCATGACATTGATCAGCTCGATTGGACCTGTGGCCCATCCGACACGAAGTCCAGAAGACAGTATCTTGGACATGCTATCGAATCGCAGGACGCGACCGTCCACATCCATTGAAAAGTAGGATGGGACCTTGTCTCCATATTGCAGATAAAAGTAGGGATCATCCTCCAAAATCAAAAGATCGTGCTGTCTTGCAATGTCGTAGATCTCATTCTTTCGCTCCAGCGTCTGGCTCACGCCAGTTGGGTTGCCTCCAACAGGAACAGTATATAAGAGTTTGGGCTTCTTCTTGTCAGCAGGCCAGTTGTCCAATTGCTCCCGAAGCTTGGCAGGAACAATCCCATTCGAATCCAGATCGACGTCTAGTTGATGACAACCGAATCTTTGATTAATTTCGATCAAGGCACATTTTTGACTGTACATAAAAGAACGGACATTACCGACAAGATTGCAAGGCTGATGCCTCAAGAATGCGATTACTCCCACATAGCCAGGCGACTCGAAGAGGACACTGTCGCCCGGGGAGATTAACATCTGGAGACCTTTGGTGACTAGATCCTGAGAGCCTGTTCCGATCGACAGTCCAAAAGGTCGTGGGGGGGCATGCTGGAGTGTTTGCAACTCCCTGAGCCAGTTGTTCAACTGTGGAATTCCATCCTTGATAACATAGCATACATCGATAGGTAGTTGAAGAACATATCTGTGAGTGGCGTGATTAGAGACCAAATAGATCCAATGCACAATGATTCTCATACAGAAGGTCCGTAAGTCAGGGATTCACCCAAGACCTTTTCGTCGACTTTGAGAGACTCTCCGTTCTTGAGAGAGATACTAATACCCTCAAAGGGAAAAAGATCGGAATTCGGGGCGCCGGCACCCAGAGAGATCTACAGGATGAACCGAATTAATAATCGAAGATCCAATCAAGATATGACTGCTGATCTTTTCTTGACAAAAGAGCACCTACCATTCCTGGCAGCTTTGTCAAGGGGATGAGACGTCGGACTAGGTCAAAAGAGGGAATTTGTTGGTCAAGAGTGAGGTTGCCAAAGTGCATGGTGTCCTGGGCAGAAGACTTACTGGCGCTTGGCTTTCGGGCCTTGGAAGAGTCGCTCAGGAAGGTTTGGTAGTCGGGGGTGCTGACCGTCATTTTTCAGAGGAGAGTGAGGAAGGAGGAGGGAGAAGAGGCAAGAGAAATGAGAACAGAGAGAGCGAGAGGGGGAGCAATGGAATGGGAGGCGAGAATGAGAAGAGGAGGATGGAGTGAATGGAGAGAAAGCAGAAGCTAAGAAGGAAGGAAGGAAAGAAGGAAGCGGTCGGTGGTGGCCACAGTGCGCGCCGCGTGCATGCAGCGACCAGAGGACCGGGCGAGACGCCAGCGAGCGGCGAGGATCGACCACGTGACTTTTTTTTTTTTTTTTTTTTTTGCCCTTTTCTCTCCCCTGTGCGCTGATCGCCGCTCCTCTTTCTCCTTTGCCGCCGCATCGCCACCGCAATCATGACCATCACCCTCATCCGCCAGGAGCCCTCGGCCGCAGACGCCCATATCCGCCATACCCAGACCAATGTCACGCTCCATGTTACTCCTCCATCGAAGCTGATCCAGAACCCTGGCACCCTCTACATTGCTGACGAGTACGCAACCCTTTTTTTTTTTTTTTTTTTTTTTTTTTTGGCCGTAGCAGCGAACTAACTATTACTTTTTTTTTTCTCTCTCTCGGTCCTTACCTTTCTAGGTGCCTGTATTTTTACTCAGCCGTGTCGCAGACTGGCTTTGCTATCCCTTACTTGTCTATCATCATCCACGCCATCGCACGCGAATCCCATGTGGGACCCAGCATCTACTGCCAGTTGGAGGGCTCTTTGACGTCTTTCGAGTCTTCCAAGGACTCAGCGCCCACATCTGAGCAAAATGGAGTTGCTGATGAAGAGGAAATGGATGAGGACGCGGTTTTGGAGTTGAGCTTTGTGCCTTCGGACGTGTCTTCCTGTAAGTGCGCCATATATTTCTTGTTCAGCATATTCAAATGATTTTGATCCACTTCATTCACACAAATTACTCTCTTCTCTTTGTAGTGGATACCATCTATGAAAATCTTTCTTACTGCGCCTCCCTTCACCAAGATGAGGATGCAGAGCAGGATTACGACATGGACGAGGATGATTATTATGACGATGTTAACGATCACGAGGGTCTCTACGCAGATGCGGACATCCAAGGAGGATACATTCCAAAGTCTAGCAGTGCTACCGCCATTGGACATGCTGAACCAAGCGAAGATGCGGTTGTTGATCAGGTGCCCGCAATCGACTTGCAAAGCGGAGAGTGGTACACTGGCAACCCCGAGACCGACGCCAAGTTTCAATTGAGTGAACAAGGACAGGTAATGCTCCAGCAGTGGAATGAGAGAGCTAGCGCTACACAGCAGCAAGAAGGAGATGGAAACCCGTCAGTATCCTCTGGGAAGCGTGGACGGGAAGAGGGACAGGACAGCAACATGGATCTGCTTCAGCAAGACTTGTCTACTGAAACCATCGGATCATCAGAGAATAATGCTCAGAACCCAGAAGCTTTTACTGAAGAGAGCCACCAGGAAGCCCGGTCAAAGATGTGGAGGGTCTATTGAGGATATAATGAAGATGAATGAAGACGAAAAGGACAACTTCGCCAATACAGACAGAAAGAAAAGGACATTGGAAATCTCATTAAATATGGGGGCGAGAACGGTGATACTGGCGTCTTCGACCTGCAACACCTGAACCCAACTCAATCCAACAGAATACCTGCCTACGATGGACCTTTTTTGTTGTTGTTGTTGTGCGCGTTGCTTTTTTCTAATGCCAGACCTGTGCTTCATCTCTTTTTTTTTTCTTTTTTTTTTTTTTTTTTTTTGGTAATATTCTTTATCACTTCACCCAGGCTGTTCTCGCAAGGATGGAGAGCATTGTTCAGGATCCCCATGGGCTGGTACCAGCCGCGGCAGACGACAAGGAACCTGGCGAGGATGCTGAAGAGGACCGGTTCAAGTCTGTCGACGAGTGATAGCTGCACTTTATTTTTGCAACAAAGCTCCTTTTTTCGAAAACAATCAAGATGTGAGGAATTTGACCACCAAGAGTTGGCTAGTTGAGTTCGCTGTCAACCCTACGGGGATGACCTGGAGGCAGCAATTCTCCAGACCTCTTCAAAGTACAAGCGTGTCCATTACCCTCTATAGCGTCGGGATGTTCAGATAAATATACGCCCTTCAAACTAACTGTCAATGGAGGAAAGAAGAAGGAAAAGGAAAGAATAGCGTGCCCCCCTCCTAGAGCAGAAGGTTTGCTCAGAAGGTGATCTGCAATGCAGATCGGACCTTTGTCTAGCCCGCGGGGAAGGACGCGTTCATCCGGCCAATTTCGGCTGTGATCGCGCGGGCTCGGAGCCATGGAGATTCAAGGTTGGAAGAGAAAGAAAAAAGTGGGTGTCGCACAAAGTGCTATACCGGTTGCACTCTCGGTTCGCCCTCTTGTTTCTTCTCCCATTCACTTTGTCCTCCTCTCTCCTCTCTCCCTTCACATTCTCCACTCTCTCATCCACAATGACCCAAGTAAGACCCAATGCTCCATGGCACTCACAGGATGAAGACGGCGAATTGTCACCTCTGGCTGACCTATGGAGGGATGGAGGGATGAACGGACTGGCAGTCTCCTTTTCTTGTTACAACAAGTTCCCCCCTCCCTCCCTTCCGCCCGATAAACCCTCCACCCTGTCCCCTGTTTGCAACATAAAGTCTCGGTCGTATTGACAGCAACCTACCTTGTCGGCCATGTTTCTTTGTAGCAGATCCAGATCGGCGACACTCTCCCCACCGTCACGCTCAAATACTGGTAAAAGAACAAAGAACGACTCAAGAATGAAGCTTACGAGCCGGATCGATTATTACCGAACCCTCTCACCGACTCTGCTTGCTTGTTCATGAACATAACGTATAGCCCCTATGACCCTGAGCTCAAGGATGCTTGCGGTGTCCCACAGAACTTGAGCACCGACTCTTTCAAGGGCAAGAAAGTCGTCATCTTTGGCGTGCCTGGAGCCTTTACACCCACCTGCAACAACGATCACCTTCCAGAGTAAGATTGAGAACCGCGATCTGGACGGCAACGCATATCTCTCTCAAGACGATACCAACATCTGATCACTCTTTTTCAACGTCGTAGCTACCATGCCAAGTATCAGGAATTGGCCAAGAAGGGCATCGAGCAAGTTGTTTGTATCAGCACCGCCGACGCTTTGTACGTGTGATCTCAGCAAACGACCCCCGACCCAACCTGGACCTTGAGGATTGTTTTGTTGAAAGACCGTTTACTTATAGTATTTTTTTTTATTTTTTTTGTGTTTTCAGCGTCATGGATGCATGGGGCAAGCGCACGAACGTGAGCGACAAGGTCATCATGGCCGCAGATGGCAACGGAGAGTTTGTCAAGGCCTGTGGACTTGACCAAGGTAAAAGGAAGATTTGCATATCCTCGTCTACTCTTCTCGGCACTTTGGTAGCTGATGAATTCTTTTTATTTTACGACTCTCAGATCTCACCAAGGTTGGCATGGGTGCTGTCCGGTCCAAGCGTTTCGCCATGGTGGTTGAAGACATGAAAGTCACCTACATTGGTGTTGAGACAAAGTACGCGTGTTTCTTTGATATTCTTATCCTAAAGATGAATTGTTTTGTCGCTGACCCTCTTTTTCTTTTCGTGTCATATAGGTTTGGCGTTTCCGTGTCGGGCGCCCCAGCTGTTTTGGCCAAGTTGTAGAGACGTGAAATAAACACTTTCAAACTGTCATCTACGCAGGCCAACGCTGAATGCAAAAAAATGATGTTTATGAAATTTGGATACACGTATATCTACTTGGACTCCTCGAGAGCAGCCTTGGCAAACTGAGGAAGGACAAAGCAAGCCTTGTGGACATCAGAGTTGTAGTAGCGGCAGAGCTTGGCCTCCTGATCCTTGGGCCACTGGCGGATGGGCTCCTTGATGTTGGCGTTGGGGTCCTTCGAGCAGACCATAAGACCGATCTGCCCGCAGGGGTAGGTGGGGATGGTGGTGAAACCGTACTCGACAGTAGGGAAGAGCTTGCGGGTGAATCCCATGACCTCCTTGATGATGGGCATATGGAGCCAGATGCACTCGCCTAAGAAGCATTGATAACAATAAATGTTGCATGAGATACGATTTCATAAGAGAAAAGAGACGAGTTGACCTCTCTCAATGACTTTTTTCCTTACACTGGGTGCAGACGATTCCACCGGGGTGAAGAGCATTCTTCATGAGCTCAAAGAACTTGGCCTGGAAGAGCGAGGCAGCGGGACCTAAAGAAATAGAGCAGAAAGACGCGTTAGATTCACGAGGGTGTCACAAGCGACCTCCCTTTCTTTGTTGCCCCTGTCCTTTTGAGAAAACACGTTACCAACGGGGTCGGACGAGTCAGTGATAATGACGTCAAAACTGTCGACCTTGTCCTCGAGGAAAGCAAATCCATCGCCAATGTGGATCTTGACCTTGGGGTGCTCGAAACCAGCAGCCATGCTTGGCAAGTACTTCTTGGACACACGAATGACAGCCTATATCAGATCACAAGGTTACCATTAGAAACCTGGGATCGTTCGATTCCGCAAGAACCAACACCGGACTTTTATCCGTTTGTCGATGACCGAATGTCCGCTGCAGATGGATCGATCGATCGGCTTGTTCCTTTTTTTCTTTTCTTTTTTTGTCTTTCTCCATTCCTGTCAGTCCTGGAGAGAACAAGCCCCATGTCCTGGTAACTGTTGTTCGTGTATGTGCTCTCACCTCGTCAATCTCGCAGAGGGTGACCTCCTCGACACCCTCGTGCTTGACAACCTCGCGCAAGACACCGCCATCGCCACCACCAATGACCAAAACCTTTCTGGGGTAGGGGTGGGAGTTCAATGGGACGTGGGTCATCATCTCCTGGTAGCTATAGAGGCAAAAAATCGAGCCAAAAGAGACATGTCAGTGTGAAACAGTAAAGCGCGTTATCAACATCAAAAGCAATTGAGCTCGGATGCTCCTTTTTTTCCCACGCCAAGAAAACCAGGGCTGACGTACGAGAATTCATCACGCTCGGTGGCCTGGATGACACCATCGAGGACGAGGACATTGCCGTAGGAGGTGGACTGGAAGACGAGCACGTCCTGGTAGAGGGACTTTTCGACGTGGAGAATCTCCTTGACCTCAAGGGTCATGGCCTGACCGGGCCAGAGAGTGCCGGTCTCCTTGAACCAACCGTCCTGGACCTGGGGGTGAGTGAGGGTCTCTGCCATTGTGGATATGGGGGGAATGTGGGTGTGGAGGAGAGAAGAAAGGGAATGGAGAAGAAACAGAGAATGGCGGAGCGCTTTTTTTGTTTTTGCAAAAAAAATGTGACCGCCTTTTTCGGTGCTGTTCTGTCATGTTTTCTGCCCGCAAACAACAAAACAAAAACCTTCAGTTTCGACCTTCAACTCTTTTGGAACTTGGGAGCAACAACTTGGGGTTTATTATTTATACAAAAACAAATTTCCTTCTCCTTCTTCATTTGTCTAGGCGGCTAGACACCGTACTTCTCGCGGTAGGCACGCATCTGGGTCAAGTGCTCGCCGTAGGTACCCTGCTCCTCCATGTACTCCATGATATGAGACATGTTCACAATGGCCTTCACGGGCACGCCAAAGTCGCGCTCGACCTCCTGGATCGCAGACATATCTCCGTTCTTGCCAGTCTCCTGACGGTCAACAGCAACGAGAACACCAGCCAACTGGGCCTTGCAATCCTCAATGATCTGGACCGACTCGCGGATGGCGGTACCGGCAGTGATCACGTCGTCAATAACCAAGACCCTGCCCTTCAAGGGCGAGCCGACGATGGTGCCACCCTCACCGTGGTCCTTTTTCTCCTTGCGGTTGAAGCAGTAGGGGGTGTCCTTGTTGTAGGGAGCCTCAGCCAAGGCAATGACGGTGGTGCAGGCAAGAGGGACACCCTTGTAAGCGGGTCCAAAGATGATGTCGTGCTCGATTCCAGAATCATTGACGGCAGCAGCGTAGAACTTGCCGATCTTTGAGAGGGAGGCACCAGTGTTGAAGAGACCGGCGTTGAGGAAGTAAGGGGAGATACGGCCGGACTTGAGGGTGAACTCGCCAAACTTGAGAACCTCGTTCTTGATGGCGAATTGGATGAACTCGCGCTGGTAATCCTTGATAGGCATGGCTGGTTGAGTGTGTTGTGAGTGAGCGAGTGAGTGAATGGAAGACGAGGTGTCAGCGGACAGCAGACAGAAGACTGAGCGAGAGGCAGAGGAAGGGTTGAGCCATCAAAGCGGGAAAAGGAAGAAAAGAGAAGAGAAGAAGAAGAGAAGAAGAGAAAGAGAAAAAGGCGTCCCCACAGAAGAAATACCTTCTCTATCTTTTTTCCCCACGCAGTCACTTTCTCTCTGAGTGCTGATCTCCAACTCCACTTTGCACCTTCCCCTGACTTTGCTTCATTCACTCATTCCACCACCACCTCCTCCACTGCCTCGAATCTGCCGCGCATGCTGATGCGACTCTCTTTCATCGCCCGCGCAGTCGGTCATTCGACCCGGTCCAGGGCCATGCTTCCCTGCTGTTCTCTCAGGACTCTATCCACCTCCACCAGGGTCACTGCCGCCGAGACCAACGCCGCTGCCACCTCCTCCTCCTCCTCCTCCTCCTCCTCCTCCTCCTCCACTTCAGACAGGACCTCACAGCCTTTCAAGGTCGCTGTCATTGGCAGTGGCCCCGGAGGATTCTACACTGCTCACAGGATCTTGAAGCATGTTCCCCAGGCAACCGTTGACATGTTTGAGGCCTTGCCAGTCCCACACGGTCTCGTCCGATTTGGCGTCGCCCCTGATCATCCCGAAGTGAAGGTAGCGAAAAAACCTCTGGGAAGATTGTGTGTCCAACATACCCCTAAGCTCACCCTCCAAACCTTTTTATCTGACTCTTGCTCATATAGAATGTCATCAACACGTTTGATGAGGTTGCAGAGAACCCCAACTTCACCTTCATTGGCAACACTTCCGTGGGAACCTTTGTCACACCAGGATCCAAGAAAGCCGACCTTGAAATTGCAGATCTTCAACCGCACTATGACGCCATCCTCTTGGCCTATGGAGCCCATGAAGATCGACTTTTGGGTGTACCCAACGAAGAGAGCCTGAAAGGAGTGATGGCGGCCCGATCCTTTGTAGGGTTTTACAACGGTCTCCCGAGCGAGCAGGATCTTACCGTGGATCTGAGTCGCAGCGACACGGCCGTTGTGATCGGTCAAGGAAACGTAGCGCTGGACGTGGCGAGAATCCTCTTGACGCCTCTGGAGGATTTGAAAAAGACGGATTTGACCGAGAAAACCGTAAAGATCTTGGAAAAGAGCGCAGTCAAGCATGTCTATGTGATTGGGCGTCGCGGACCGTTGGAGGTAAACTCTTGCTTCTCGCGATTTTGGCCACAAGCATGCATGACATTAGAGCCCAGGGCACTAACTTCAACAACAAATTGATCCCTGTGCAGGTTGCTTTCACGGCTAAAGAGCTGCGCGAAATGCTACAGCTGCCTGGTACAACTTTCCGCATGGATGAAAAGCTGTTGGCCTCGGAAATGGAGCGTGCTGGAAAGACATTGGATCGACCTCGGAAGCGCCTTATGGGACTACTGGAAAAGGGTATCAAGGAATCAAAGCCCGATCAACCTAAATCATGGACACTCATGTTCTTGCGCAGTCCTTTGGGTTTCAAGGGTAATGATCAGCAAGAGTTGGAGTCGATTCAATTGGGCATCAACAGATTAGAGGGCGACGATAAGAACCGTAAGGCTGTCCTTACGGAGCAACAGGAAAGCTTGAACTGTGGTCTTGCTTTCAGAAGTATTGGCTACAAGAGTATCGGGATTCTTGGAGTGCCTTTCGATGAACGGAGGGGAATTGTACCCAACATAGATGGAAAGGTCATGGACAAGAATCAAAATATTGTAAGATACCCAACATAACTGAAACTACCATGACGCTGATATTTGTGCCTATTCTGACCTCATCTTTTTTTTTAATCCTGGACAGATTCCTGGGCTTTATGCCTCTGGATGGCTCAAGCGCGGACCAATTGGCGTGATTGCAACAACGATGGCGGATGCTTATCAGACAGCAGATACCATCATCGCGGACTGGACCCATGGCGAGCCTATGCTGAACACCAACCAGGAAGGACTCAAGACTGGCAACAAGGCCATCCTCGAAAAACTCTCTTCTCAAGGACATAAATCAGTGTCGTACAAGGACTGGAAAAAGATTGAACAAAAGGAGTTTGAGCTTGGAGCCAGAACTGGCAAGCCTAGAGAAAAGTTCCTGACTGTGGAGGAGATGCTCCAGGTCCTGGACTAACCACGCCATTTTAATCATACTACGCCAGAGTACCCATGCAGCGGGCTACGTGGGCGCTCTTATAGATAGATACTAAAAATCCAAAATACAACTCTGACTACTTTGCTACAACTCCATAGTTTCAAGACCATCGTCGTGTGCTTTAGAAGACCCTGTGGCGTTGCTGGCGTTAGACTGTTGGGCAAACTTCGGAAGAGGCGGAACAGGCGGTCCTCCCGATGACCCAGGAGTGCTCGCGGGTCTGGGACTATCCATGGCCTGAAGTTCCTCCTCAGCAAGTTCATGTCCCAATTTCAATGCCTCTTTCATTTTGTAGTGCTCTGCACGCAACCTTGCGAACTTGTCATGGTCCACTATCAACGCGACAAAGAAACAAGCTCGTTCTTCAATGGCCGGGTCCTCAAAAAATGAAGGTACTGCATGCTTCTGGGACATCTCAACTTACCTTTCGGGTGAGTTTCCTCTTGATCCTCTTCCTCGTCGGAATCCTCCCACTCATTCGGTTCATCCTCTCCTTGTTCGTCCTCGTCCTCTTCATCCGCATCTTCACCCTGCAGTCCTTGCATGTATGACGGTACAGGAGGTGTGTGCGCCAATGCTGCGTGCTTCTTTTTTGAGCCGTCCAAGGAGAAAGATTCTGTGCAGCCAACATGAACACAGGACAAACAGTCAGGAGACATGACCTATGAATACCATCTGATTCATCGATAAGAGAGGAGGATCTTCTTACCTTCCATATCTATGATCTTGTCCAATTCATGGTCGTAGTGGACAAAGGGCGTCTTGGGCTCGTCAATCTTCATGGTTGAGTCCTTTTGAGCCTCGGTGATAATCAGGTTCTCTTCGTCCCATTTCAGTCTATCACAGCAACAGAATATGGGAGGGCATGAGCCAGAGGATTTGAGGGAATTCCTCCCCATTATTTTCCCAGCTACTGTCCCCTCTATTGTCGGTCTCCATCAGTCAAAGCATACCGAGGCGCGCGTTCGTCCAGGGCCTGGGTCGCGGGTCGTTTGAGGATTCCTTTGACGGGTTGGGCGCCTAATGTAGGGCTATACTTGCCAGCAGCGACTGGAATGGAAGTTGCCTGGGTCATCTGACCTTGATTTGAGCTGCTCATGCTGGTTCCTTGTCTGAATGGTTGAATGAGTGGAGTGCAGAGGACCTGCATGCAACATGCAAGTGATGCGACCAGCGACAAGCATTTGAAGCACGTGACCTTTTCGTTCCTTGCGAACTTTACCCGGAAATTTGTCAAAACTCGAACTATACTGCCGTCGCGTTGATACACAGCCAGTCGACAGAGTGTTGGATGTTCTTAAAATTCAGCTCTGTGCACTTTGTGTGCATGGAGAGTAAGATGGCAATCCACACCAATAGTTTGAGACAAAGCACTTGGTCAAGTAGTTTTATTTTCATATCAGTCTTGCACAGAACGAATGGGCCTACACTGCAAAAACTCGTGTTGGGGTGTTGAAGCCAGCGCCAAGTCGAGTCTTCGCCACCTGCAGATTTGTTGCTTGAGGCAATTTTGGAGATGGTGACCTCAATCCTGTTCTTGACATGCATGAACGCACTCACTGTCGCTGAAATTGCTCCAAACTCAAACTCAGACCGAGGGACGTAATCTGTTGTCAAAAAATGGAGAACATAAACCCCACGGGCTTCAAGCTTCATCGTCGTACAGAGGCGACCTTATGAGCCTAGATATAAGAGGACATCACGTATGAGTATAAGAGCCATTGACACCATGGCGAAACAAATCATCGACGACATCTTTCAACATAAAGCCGATCTTCTCAAGATCCAGGTAAACCATGCCGTTTTGTCTGCGACCTTTGCCTCCATGAAAAATAGGAAGCAGGCTATTTTATCTCTCAGGCCCGTCTTTGAGGCGAAATCGGGTCTCCGACCAAGTGCATCTGCTTCCTTTGTCTGCTTCCGTTTCTATCAGTACCTACTGTCTCGAAGAAGGAGCTGTTTCGGTCATTTTTTTCAAACAGGTAAATACGGATGATTGCACTAGAGAGACAGAGATTTGATTAGTCGGGTTGTGGATAACAACCTTACAGCCTCTCCACCAAGTTTCTGTGCTGCGTCTATTATTTCCTGCGGTATTTCCAGAGTCTTGGAGCAATATCCTGACCGCTTATTATCCAAGGCGTCCATAGGTCTTCAGAATAGTCAGCGCCACTATGTCAATCGAGGTAGAAATGGAGCACGATTTGATCCGAGATTGTTCGCTAAAGGAGTGCGGGTGTGCGCTGCGTCCGTTCTCTATTGCACGGAAAGGTAATATGGTAATTTTGTCCGATGACTTGGTAAACTTGAGCAGTCAGTGGCAAATGGGAGCTCACCGATCGGAATTCCTACTTTTCATGTTGACGGGTAGAGCTAGTAGAACAAGAACCAGCGTCGGCCGATTTTCTAGAGCAGTAACGACAGTCTTACACCAGACAGTAAAGACATTCTATGCCACTTGGATTGTGATCTATCCGCAAGGGATCTCAACCCTCCTTTTGAATATAGCTTCCATGTTTATGTTTCTACATAGAGTATCGACCCATGTCCTGAATGGTGAATATCGTGGCAAAATATGACAATATGACCGCCATAGTGTAGTCAGTGATTCTTAGAAAACAAATCCCTTGGGCTGCGACAAGCCTCTGAATAATAACGGGGATTTCAAGCCGATGCCCGGCGCTAAACGAACTTGAAGGCCACAACGAAATCATGACACGTCAGAGTTGCAATAGAAAGGGGGAGGATCTGACACTCACAAGCCCCAGTCAAACAAAACCTACAGCCTAGTGGAGCAGGAAAATAACGACAAAAACAAGCCAGAAGTTCAACGGTCAGCCCCTTCAATAGGTCCTATTTTTTTGAAGATTGCCTTTTTTGTTGTGGTGGTGGGGGAAGGGGGAAGATTTCTACCTGTTACCTAATGGGATCGTCGTAAGATTCATGGTAAAAATACACACAGAGAAAGTCAGTTGCAACCTCTCGACCCACCGGTCTCTGCAGTTGGGAAAGGTGAACATGTGCAACTTACTCTCTGATTAAACATCAGGGAACGGAGATAAAACAGGAGAAGATAAAATAAGAGAGAGAGAGAGAGAGAGAGTCAGTCCGTTAGAACCAAGTAGTGTATGTGATTAAAACAAGTCAAAAGTTGAAGATGAACGTTGAACTTACTTGCTGATTGTGAGGAATGAAAAGAAAACGAGAGGGACAGGTCGTTAGAATCAACTCGCGTTTGTCATTAAAACAAGTTGAAGCTTGAGCTTACCCGCTGGTCGTGAGGAGTGGAGATTAAACAGGAGAGGAGTAGGCCGTTAGAATCTATTCGTGTTTGTCATGAAAACAAGACAAAGGCTGAACTTACATGCTGATTGTAAGAAGTAAAGATAAAATGGGAGAAGACATGTCATTAGAATCAATTCGTGTGTTTGTTTATAAAACAAGTCGAAGGTTGAGGTTACCCTCTGATTATAAGGAGTGGAGATTAAACAGGAGAGGGACCGTTATTAATATTATAATAGGAACGTGATGTATTCGACACAGACTAAAAAGGAGAGCTGCGAATCGCAAAGGGAAGTGGGTGATTGTGTATTCCTCTATGGTGCGTCTGGACCTTTCTGCGGCTAAGGTAGTGGATGACGACCATGGAGGCAGGACAGCGCATCAGCACCAACGTGCGATGATGATGAATACACTGGGTGGCTGCTGGGGAGGGGAGAGCATTCTTAGACTTTCTGAGAGGAAGTTTTGGACGTTCTCTGAAAATACAGCCATGATGCGGACAGACGTAGACCCCCATACAGATCTTGTTGATAATCTCCACCCTCTCATAATTTTTCAAATCTCCCCCCTGCTTGATGTGGGCATGGACAGAGTTTTTCCTTTGGGATTTTGCATAACCATCCAAGAAGGTACTACCGCCAGCTTTCAAGGTATCTTTGAAGCGGTGGACTTGGACTTCACAGTCAGTCCTTGCATACCCTTTCCAACTATGGAGTGCAATGGTAGCCCATCCAATGGATTTGGCACGCCAGTCCTGGTCGGTTGGATGGTAGAGTCGAGTCTCAACAACATCGCCATTGGGGTGTTCAGGGGTGGACTTGTGGTTATACTGGGGGTCTAGAGTTCTGGGCTGAGACGCAGTGCCTTCCTCGGATGAATTTGCCACCACATGGACAGGCAACTCGGAAACAGTGGAACAATTATCCGTAAGGTCTGCAGTGGAATGGTTTGTAGTTGGTCCAGTTGAACCGCGGCTCTACGACGCACGTTGACAATGGAGATACGTTAATTGCTAGGAGAGCTCATGGCTTTGTCCCATTCTATAATATGACGTGGCTTACCTTTTTCGTAAACTCCTCGTCTGATTCTGTGTCTGCGTCACTATCAGGCTTGTCGGCGACCTTGAGGTGGGACAGGTGGGAAGGAGAATCTGACAAGGACTCACACAGATCCAACTCATAATCAGAGGATAATTTTGAACCTGACAGAGGCTCAATCTGGACAAGATAATCTTCGGTTAGGCTGGGATATTTGTTGGCTGCATCAAAACCACGTCCAAAGCACATCGAAAAGAGATTTAAGGTACCCTGCAGCCAGTCGATGATCCATGATCAGAGCCACATGCTGAAGATATGCACGTATGATCACAGCAGGGAGCAACAAAAATCTATTGATAAAAAGAGGGATGTGAGTAACAAGAGCAACGCTTACAGCCCTGCGCATTGACACATATTTGCCATCATACCTGGTTATCTTTTGCCTTGATACAGCTGTTGACGACATTTTGTACCTCTGCTTTGATGAGGTTCACTATATAATCACCGAGAACTTTGTGCAGGTCATGTTCATTCATAGCTGAGTAAGATAGTAAGGTGAGACAAACAGAGAGGGCAGTCGAGGCGGCTGGAGACACAAAGAGGGTAGTTGAGGCGACTGGAGACACAAAGAGGGCAGTCGAGGCGACTGGAGACACAAAGAGGGCAGTCGAGGCGACTAGAGACACAAAGAGGGCAGTCGAAGCGACTGGAGACACCAAGAGGGCAGTTGAAGCGACTAGAGACACAAAGAGGGGACTGGAGAGAGAGGGCAGTCGAACTTATGCACCAAATTGGTGGCTTGTACTGCTTTTTGTTTACTTTGCACCAAAATTTGTGCACCCAAAGTGTGAACAGCCCTGTCTGGATTTCGGCAAAAGTTGTTTTTCCTTGGTATTTCTGAATGATGACCCTAGCACAACCCCCTTCCTTCCTGCTCTTATTTTCTACGTTCTTGCCCAGGTTCCTTTTCTTTTTCATAACACTCTCAACCTTTTCGATCGCTCTTGTTTTTCTCCTCAGAAGATATCTGTGATTCATTTGCGCTAAAATGCCCTCGCCCAACACATTTGCTTCCAAACCAAAAGTGCTAATCGTTGGTGGAGGCATCGGCGGTATTTCATTGGCGATCCTTCTTGAGAAGGCTGGAATCCCCTATCAGGTCTTTGAGCGAACCTCAGAAATGAAGTTTCTTGGTGAGAGCCATCGACATGCTCCAGAATCCTGAGAAGCCTATTACCAATGCATGCCGCCCTGATCTCTAACGCACAAGTACTGTATTTTGCGTGGGAAAAAATGAAAATTGTTAGGATCCGCCATCGCAGTGAACGTAAACTCGATGCCGTTTCTGAAGCAAATCGGCATCTATGACGACTTTATAAAAGTCGCCAAGGAGTGTTGGTCTATCGAGGAGTACAATGAACGACGCGAGTTCGAGTTCAAGGTGGACTTTTATCCAATGTTTGAGATGTAAACCACCGTGATAATAACGAAATGGATATAGTCCACTCGAGGCGTACTCGTCCGCTTTTGACTCTCTGACACAGAAAGTCTTCTTTGTCTTTTTGTGACCTCTTGTACTTTCACAGGGGTGGCGATCGCAGCTACCTCGTTTCGCGTCCCGTGTTCCACGAGTTGCTCATGAGGGGTATCCCAAAAGACAAGATACTAATGAACAAAAAAATCATCTCCACATCGCAGGATGAACAGCACGTTCGAATCGAGTGCGCAGACAAGTCTGTTTATGAGGGTGAGCTTCTAGTCGGTGCCGACGGTGCCTACAGTGAAGTCCGTCGAGCAATGTACGCGAGACTCAAGGAGGAGAACAAATTACCAACGTCAGATCAAGCCCCACTACCATTCACAACTGCCTGCATGGTCGGTCAAACGGTACCTCTGGAGCCAGCCGAGTTTCCAGACTTACTTCAACCTCTCTCCACGTTCTGTAACATCAAAGGTGATAACATACCTTACTCATGGATGACTATTACTACAGCAGATAATAGAATATGTTGGATTGTGATCGAGTACCTTGAGCGCGAATCGAGCAAAGAGAACGAGAGTTACCGCAGCTCTGAATGGGGTCAAGAGGCCACAGAGTCGATGTGTAAACTCGTCTATGACTATCCAATTACTGTGGGACCACAAGGCTCGCAGAGGACGATGGGACAGCTGCTGGACAAGACACCGAAACATTTGATCTCAAAGGTCATGTTAGAGGAAAAGGTCTTTGATACTTGGTACCATGGTCGGACTGTTCTTCTTGGTGATGGTACGTGCTCGTGTCTGCATCTCAACGATCAGCTGAAGTTGGCGCAGATCCTAACAAAGTCGTTGATCTTTTTTGCAATGATTTTCTTGAACCAAAGCATGCCACAAGGTAAACGCCACAACTTCTGTACTTCTGTCTTTTTGACGATCAAGTGCTTCGCTTCACAAGTCACTTACCCTATCTCAACGCCTTCAACAGATTCATATTGCAAGTGGCGTTGGAGCGCTGAATGCAATGCAAGATGCAATCGTTTTGTCCAACTGGATCGCCGCCCTGCCTCATTTGGATGATCAAAATATCGAGAAGATTTTTGAAGAGTACAAGAAAGAACGTCATCCTGTCGCGATGGCTGCCTACTATAATGGGCGCTTGCTCTCCAAAATCCCAGGAGCCGTAAGTTTGCTTTCTGCTCTATGACTCTGGGATAAGCAGATGGATTCATAAAAAGGACCAGGTGTCTGATCAGTCATTGTTTGTTTCTAATTGTCTAGAGCTTGACATCGCATGCCGTCCGTTTCTTGTTCAAGAATGTACCCAAATTCTTGTGGAGAATTGTGCTGAAGAGCATGGTAGCAAGTCGCCCACAGGTTTGGTTCTTGAAATTGGCCGATGATAAAGGCACCATTCTTCCTACCGATCAACCTAGCTTGAAAAAGAATTTGGCCATGGCTGCTTCTAAGGGACTTTTACCCAGGGATGATCTAGTGTAAAGGACCTGGTGTCCTTTTCCACAGATGTTGATCTCTCCTCCTCTTTCTCCTATGGGTTACCAGTATCATGAAAACACAGCAAGAATACCGATGAATAAAAAAATCTAAAGCCTGCTGTCAAAGTAAGTGAGAAGGAAAAGACCTATCGGTAATGGGCAAGAAGATCAATAAGAAGAAGATCTGGCCTGGAGACAAAGAGGGTGAAAACAGCAATATTAGAAATAACGGTAGCCCTGCTCTCATACATGGCAACCCTGCGCACGACGCGAACGCGACGCGCCAGCCACCAACACGCAGTCACAGGGCGCTGAGAGCAACCACAACAATAGAGATAAACAACATTCTTCTTTCGCTCCAACCTCTCATCCCCGCAGAAGTCAACCATGGAGATTCTTAAGGAGTCATTCGAGGAGAACCTTCCATTGCTGCAAAAGGCCATTGCCGAATGCGACTTTGTCGCAATGGACACCGAAATGACTGGTACAGTCCGTAAAACACACCATTGCTCTGCATTCCAGGAGAACTGAACACTAATGCCGCGCCTTCGCTTCCAGGTTTGGCTTTGCCTCAAAACATCCCAAGGGATCAGGACAGTCTGGCAACACGGTATGCCAAGGTTTCCAGGAGCGCATCCAGCTTTTTGGTGATACAGCTCGGAATTTGCACATTTACCTGGAACGACTCCAAGGCAGGATATGAGGCACGCCCCTTCAACTTCCCATGCTTCCCCTCCAGTGCAGATGAAGCAAAGGCCGGTGAAAGGTTCTTTCAGTGTCAGAGCACCAGTCTCGAGTTCTTGATAAACAACGGCTTTGATTTCAACAAGTGGATCCGCCATGGTATCCCCTACTTGACTCGACCCGAGGAAGATGCCTACCTGATTCGAAAGGCCGAGAAGGAGGCTTTGAGGGCATCTTCGAACGAGACCTCGAGAGATATTCCCGTCGATGACCGTAACCGAGGATTCATGACCACTACTACGTAAGCATGTTCTTCAATGTGCTTCTTTGATTTTTAGGGCGGACCTTGTCGTTAACATACTGCAATATATTCTTTTTTTTACCTCATTAGCGAGCAAATCAAGGAATGGCTCCAAAACTCGACAGAACCAACACTCACCATCCAGGCCAACAACAGTTTCTTCCGAAGACTTGTCCATCAGCTAATCAGGAACGAATTCAACGACAACCTGAACGTGACGTCTCAATCTCAGCAGCGAACCATGACCGTGTCAAAGATGACAGATGAGATCAGGGCAGCCAAAGAGTTGGCGAAGATGGCACAGCCACCCAAACTGAATCTGAGGAGAGTTCTGGACATGATTTCGGAATCAAAGAAGCCTTTGATCGGTCATAATTGCTTTTTGGATTTGATGCAGATCTCTTCTCAGTTTATGTGGGATTTGCCGTTTGAGCTGGAAGACTGGAAAAAAGCTCTGAATCGGGAGTGGAACACGTACGTGCAATGGATCTCTTCTATCATTTTGCATTATACAACTCTGGAGTGCAATCAATATTCATCCTTTCTAACCTGAAACACACTTGGAACCACTTTTTGTGAAAAATGAATAGTATTATCGATACCAAATACTTGGCGATGCACCCTTTAATTAGCCCCAATCTGGTGACGAGTGGGCTCGAAAACGTATCCCAAAGTGTACAGCAAGCCCCGTTCTCGACTACTGGACCCAAAATCTGTAAGTTGCCCAATGCCCAATGCCCAAAGGTCAAAACACATTCTCAAAGACCAATGTACTCAATCTACACAACATTGCATCGTAGACATGGCGGAAGGATTCGACCGCTACCCTGCCAATGCAGCAGCGGATGCTGCAGAAGCTGCCGCCGCTGTGGCGGCTGCCAAGGCTGCTGCGGACACTGCCGCTGTTGCTGGTCTCACACCTCCCCCTGTCAAGGAAACTGTGGACCCGCTGAAGGAAGCCAACTATCATGAAGCTGGATACGATGCCTATATTACTGGTCAGGCCTTCCTCCGGTTTGCTGGCTTTATCCTCAAGGAGCGTGAACGTCGGAGCTTGCTCGGTAATGGAGATGGAGTGGACGCAGTCGAATCGAATGATCTTGGAGCTCCTTCTAGGAAACGGAGAAAGGTCGAAGTCGAGGACCCGGAGGAGGCAACTAATGAAGACATCGTGGCTGCAGAGGACAAGGAATCTGAGGATGGAGAGGTGGAAGAGACAGAACTCGAAAAAGAAGAAAGCCTGAGGAAGCGTCAACAGACGATTCTGGATAATCCTACTCTACAGTATCTGGAGAATGCAGAACTCAAGGATTGCTACAACTTGTTGCACATGATGCGCTCCGATATCGAGGTGATGAATTTGACCGGACCTGAGGAAGAGCCGCAGGACCGACCCTTCAACTTTTTGCTTAGGAACCTGCCTCCCCACTACACAACCTCGACCTTGTTCCACCTGTTCCGACCTCTCAACGCATATAGATTCAACCGAGTGGATAGCACGTCGGCCTGGCTGCTGATCAGCCGGTACCCCGCTCCACCGGCAGTTGAGTCAGGAGCAGAACCTGTAGAAACTTTGAGAAACTCGGCCATGCTGGATGAACCAGAAGTGAGAGTTCCTTTGGGCCCCTTGGGAGAGGAGTATGTGACGCCTTTCATGGAAGGGGAAACAGAGATGGCAAACAAAGGTCGATCCCTTGGAATGAAATCATTGGAGGAGGCAGCGGCAATCGAGATTATAGGCTGGAAGAGTTGGTATTTAGAACGAGAGGCAGCAGAGAGGCAGGCCCGTGAGGCACAGAAGGCATTGGCTCTTGAACAGGACCAGCTTCGACAGAGACAGGCTGAGGAGCAGCAACGTCTGCTTGCGCAGCAGCGTGAACAACGGGAGCAACAACGACAGCAGCCAAAGTCGGTCGAAGAGAAGCCAAAAACGGCCCTCAAGAGGAAACAGGATGACGCTGAGTTGGATCCTCGTGAACAAACTAAAGCTGACGAGACTTCTACCCCAGCTACTGCTCGCACCTTGACCACCGAGGAGGCTGTCGCCGCTCTTGAGGCAGCCCTCGATGCGGAATAAAAAAACGCAGGGTGTGACGATACCCATGCCAGTTAGCAACTTCGAATATCTCCACGTCACGAGTCAGCGAATTCTATGTTTCTTCACCCTACACCCTGCATCCCTGCTGCTGGAAAAACAAGTTGGTAGCGAAGAAGACCTCCATTGACCAGCTTGAAAGTTGAGACTGGCCTTTATTGATGACCATTCGAACAACTTGCAATCAAAATGAAATCGAACCTGCCAGCAGATTCCGCACAACATTGATCTCGTCAGACATAGAATTGACGTTCTCTTGAGAGACAAAGCTAGAAGTGATTTCGACCAACCAAGGCGAGGCTACATCTCCAGCCGATCCCCCAGCAGCCTCACCCTCTGGCACGATCGCAGAGAAAGGGTCGTGTTGCTTTGCAAGCTAGAGTTGGGAGACAAAAAAGGAGTGGACACAGACAAGGGATTACTACGTTAGATCTCATGACGCCTTGCAGGCCTTATCATTCACACGAGCTTTAGCGAGAGCGTACCTTGTATTTGCGAAAGACCGATATCCTGCAAATGTTGTTGTACATAAAGTTATATCCTCGTCGAACAAACTCGTCCTCAAAACTGGGGTCCAGAGAGTCACATTGATGATATGGTGGTTAGCATTTGAGAGACATCATAACAAACCTCGGTATGAAATCGCTGACAATTACTGCCTCCACGTGTGCTTACCCATATCCAAGCAGAGACAAGAAACCAAAGGCATCCCCATGAATTTTGACAAGGATCGCAGACCGTACTACAAGGTTTCGTCCCGGCTCTGGGTGTCCGTATTGACACAATTGGTATTGGCGAGTCACTATCGTCCTTGAACCCTGATATGGCTGTGCAGAGGTCGAAACTGATGATGGATCCTGACCGTTCGAAACGCGTTCGATGGCATCAGGGCTGGAGTCTACATCCATAGCAGATTCGAGAGTGGTTCCTGCCAGTACACTTTCACTTGTGTCGTTTTTTTGCAGTTTCCGTGCCCCATCCTCTTCTTCAGTTCTCTTTTTTTTGTTATCCTGATCCAAAACAGTCAACTTTACGCGTAACCGAAGGGGAACTTCGTCGTTTCTAGCAGCGTACATGGGTCGTTGAACTGTTGGAAATAGTGGTAAGATTGGTATAAATTAGCCCAAAGAGAACTCTGTATCCAACCCAAAACTCACACGCATCATGCGAACAGAGGTCATCCATGAGAACACAGGGCTCATGACTGTACCTGATGGCGAAAATAACAGTTCATGCTCCAACATCTTTGAATGAGCTGAATGTTCACACAGACCGAGCAGTCGATCGTACAACTGTCCAAACTGTCCAGGAAGTACAACTCCTGGCAGACTGCATTCGAATGATGCTCCTCCTGATAATAATCCTGGCCCTGACATTATTGTTTCTGGTTTGCGACAAGCATGCAACGAGGAACAACGAGCAATGTGAAAGGGCAGGAAGGAAAGTGGGATACAACTATTCACCCAGGATAGTCACAGGTCTCTCACCAATGAAAACAATACCCTTCTTTTCGTGTTTACACTGCAAGTCTAAGCCACAAATCTTTCATCGAGCCTCACAAAAAAAAAAAAAAAAGGAAAAGAGCCTTTGCATGCAAACGCAAGAAACCTGCTCTCCTCCCATTCATCCGCCCCATTCATCTCCTTCTCCTCCCCCTCTTTCTCCCTTAGCAACACCCATTCTTCAACGTACCATTTACATCCATCCCACAACCTGCATTAGCACTTTCCCCTGTCCACCTTTACTCCCTCAACAATGTCCAAAGTCCTCAGGTTCGAAGGACATAACTACTTCAGACAGCGCCTTGTCCTGGCCACCCTGTCTGGAAAGGTTCTGAAGATTGAAAAGATTCGCCACAACGATGCCAACCCTGGTCTCAGAGGTACGAGCATACGGGCCTGCTAGAATAGTCGCTAGACGTATTCTTTTCCTTGCGAGAAAAACTTTGATGAGCTAAACGATGCTCTTTTTTTTACATTGTAGATTTTGAGGCCAGCTTCTTGCGTCTTTTGGAAAAAGTCACCAACGGAGCCACTATTGAGATCAGCTATACCGGTATGCCACGATGATCTTCTGCAATCGGGATAAATGAATCAGGAAGCAGGACCAGGAACATTTGAACACCTTCGAAGACCCGAGGAACCAGTGGCTTGAACGGCGCAGTTTCGGCAGATTCGGCATTGGAAATCGCAAGGACTGGACATATGCGATATATACGACACGACTCTCTACCAAATCACCTGTCAAGTAACTGACGAGTGATCTTTTTTTTTTTCTGAAAACAAGGTACATCGATCGTCTATAAGCCCGGTGTCATTGTTGGAGGCAAGGTCTACCATGACTGTGGATCAGCACGAGCTATTGGATATTTCTTGGAGCCTTTGATCTGCCTCGGACCATTCTCCAAGAACCCCATGAACATTACTTTGAACGGAATCACCAATGACAACGTCGACATTTCCGTAAGTTTTGGTGTGATCAAAAGTTGGAATTTCACAGCAATCGTAAAATGAGAGGCACGACATGTAATTCTGTAGCAGGAATGGTCACTGGGGTGGAGGAGTGACAAGAACTCTAGACCTGCTCTCTGATATCCGTGGCAGACATTGGTTGATTGCTGAAACAGGACTATTTTTGTACATCCAGAGTAGTGTACTAACATATTTGATTGCTATTGTAGGTTGATACCATTAGAACAGTCTTGCTGCCCCAGCTCAAGAAGTTTGGAATTGAAGAGGGACTGGAACTCGATGTATGTTCAGAATGCTATGGATCATGCGAAAGGAACAACCCTACAACAAGCTTTGCAATTTCTGACTAGGAATGACTATTTTTTTTTTCTAGATTCCCGCTCGTGGAGCACCACCGAATGGCGGAGGAAAGGTCATTTTCAGGTGTCCAATCGTGCGGTCATTGAAGCCTATTCAGTTCACGGATGAAGGTCGTATCAAGAGAATTCGTGGAGTTGCCTACTGTACTCGAGTTGCGCCTCAGTTTTCGAACCGTATGGTAGACTCTGCTCGTGGCGTCCTGGACTATGTGAACGATATCAACATTGCTGCAGTACACTATCAAGGAGATAAATCGGGACTCTCTCCTGGATTTGCCATTTCACTATTGGCCAAAACGACAACTTCGGCCTTCTACTCTGCAGAGTTGGCAGGAGGCGCTGGACAAGCACCTGAAGACATTGGACTGCAGGCGGCCAAGATGTTGTTGTCAGAGATCCGCAAGGGTGGATGTGTTGACTCCATCTCGCAGACCTTGGTGTTGCTGATGATGGTTTTGGGTCCCAACGATGTCAGCAAAGTTCGCGTTGGAGAACTCACCCCATTCACGTAAGTTACCCTTTCTAGAAAAAAATCAGTGGGCGATTATTGTTCTTGCTTTTGCTGCTCTTCTTTCTCACTCATAATCTTTTTTTTTTCTAACGCATGTACTTAGAATTCAATACCTGCGCGATCTGCAAGACTTTTTCGGCTCGCAGTTCAAGATCACACAGGAGACTGACAAGGACAAGACTGTATTGGGTGCTGCCCCGGATACGCTCTTGATGACCTGTGTTGGAATTGGATATGTCAACACCAACAAGAAGGCCACGTAAAAAAACCCTTCTCACCAGGGGTCCCAGCTCACCCCCTATTTCCTGAAATACCATCCAACCCCATCTCATCTCATCGCAAAGCATTCAATAATAAAATCAAGCATCTCTTTTTGAAAGACACACCAGACGAAAGAAGCGTATGGCATAACGGATCTTTACACATAGCCCTCATGTAGAACAAGAGACGCGACATGTGAGAGCCAAAGTGTCT
The DNA here is from genome assembly GCA_963573315.1 of Entomortierella parvispora. Lineage (NCBI taxonomy): Eukaryota > Fungi > Mortierellomycota > Mortierellomycetes > Mortierellales > Mortierellaceae > Entomortierella > Entomortierella parvispora. The sequence continues at coordinate 2,235,209 of OY752149.1, read as the reverse complement.
GAGCGCCAGCCTATTTGTCACCCCCGGGTGACAGCAGTTATCCAGAGCAAAAAAGTGGCTTATCTATCACCCACCCCCCAGGTGCCGAATAGATACTCAACTGCTTCCTGTCACCCGGGTGACAAAGAGGCTTATTTGTCACCCCAGGTGCCAGATGCTAACAAAAATGGTTCCTGTCACCCGGGTGACAAATAAGAGTAATTATCTCCTTTGACGCGAAACTGCCGCAGATACTCAAGCACCATATGATACCACGCTACCGTTAGCCTCCCTCACTTTTGTGAAACCGAGTCCGTAGTTCAAATCTTGGTACAGCAGTCCAATGGCCCCTAGACGATCCGGGACGTGGAATGCAACCTCAACTGATGTTGATATCGTCATTTGTTTACAGTGTCCATCGGCACGTTATGGGGACAGGGCAAGGACAACTGCAGATGTCATAGTCATGTATGGACGAAAATATCGATGTCCATATCTTGCTGGATGAACCTTCTGACCAGGAGAAGGTGTCTGGATATCTATGATCGCGTCTCTCAAAAAAGTCTCCTCCGCACCCATCTGTCTTGACGCACTGAAAAAGTTTGAAAAGCAGGCCAGCAAGCCAGAAACAAAGAACCACCAAAAGGCATGTTCGCAGTTGAGGCCACCAGAATTCTTGCTGTTATTCCACAGACCAGCGTCTTCATATCTGAGCATCAAAGATTTTTGGCCTGAACTGTGTGCATAATTTCGCGTCTCATGCCCCCGTTCCTGCGCGTAATGTCATCGAATCTCGCGTTTCTGTGCATAACCTCGCGTCTCTTGCACCATTCCGGCGCATAATGTCATCGAATCTCGCGTCTCTATGCAAAATGCCTATACTCCTTGCACCCTGCGTATATTGTTGGGAATATACACAAAGTCAGTGTATACTGTTGGGAATATACCCAGGGCCAGTGTGTATTCCTTAGTCAAAAAAGGCAGCAAAAACTCATAGGACAGAGAGTCCATCTATCTCAGTGGAGGACATTTGTTCTCTTTATAATATTTGTTTGTTTATTATTCCCGCACATGAATATTCCCAGCTCCTTATATCAAGCATTGACCATTTTGATTCATCGCCACCGCCACCTGCTCCTTTAGTTTCTGCATCTCCTCTTCCTTAGCCTTCAGAGCGTAAGCTGTAATCAGCGCAGACCACGCACCGTGCCATCTCGCCAAGGAGGCCAAGTCAAACACTCCGTTAGGTTCGATTACTTGAACCATCTTTGCCAGTGCAACGCCATCCACTTCCATGCAGGGGGGTGCCTTGTTCAGAATCTTGCCCATGATTCGAGTGAACTTTAGGAAAAGCGTGCCCCGATCTGGTTCCAAGCACAGCACCCGGACCAACAAGGAGTGATCGATCGGTAAAAGCTTGTCAAAAAACAAAGGAGTGCCTACAGAGGCCCTTGATTCCAAAGTCGAAGAGGAGGCCAAAGCTGTATCCTCTCTACCTCCATCCATCGCGCCAGAACCAGTGAGAGTTTCAGAGTTGATCTCTGTGCCTTCAAAACCCGACTCGGTAAAAGTCGTCGGGATGGGTCGAGTCAATTCAATAAACAGCAGTGTGGTCTCCTTTAAAAGGAGCCCACTCACTTGCCGAAGGAGCATCTTGAGATAGCCCGTAAGAGTTACTGGCTGAAGCAACATAATAGGGTCCTTGTAACGAAGGGATTCATCCTCGCTGTGCGTGCTGCGAAGGCCCTCGCCCATATCAGCAACATGTTGTGGGTATTGTTGTTGTTTTTTGAAGAAGCCATTGGATCCCGAAATAGAAGCTGAGGCTGCGAAACTACTACGGCGACTGAATCCCCCGTCCTTACCAGACCGAACACTGCTGGGGATGGATAGCGTACTGCCGTTGACATTTCCGTGGCCTTGATTGTGACCATTCGCCATGGCTGCTACAGAGCCTGCAACCCGAAGAGCCCTCAAATAGGGCAGGATTCCTCCGTAGTCAGCGATAGCCTTGACAGCATTGGCACTCGAGGAAAGTCGGAACCAGGTCAACGACTGTTCCCTGTCCGGTCTCTTTTCCACGCATTGATCAAGGACCCAAAGCGTTCTCAGGAACTCCAATCGCTGGTCATGGGTGATTCCGTCCTGTTGAAGAGGCAGCGGTGGGGAAGGAAAAGGGGATCTTTGAGGGTGTTGGTTTTGGTACTGTAGGTGAGAGGCACTTTGAGGTGACAGAGGGAACGGCGGCGTTGACAGTGGTGAAGGCGTGGACGAAGAAGGGAATTGGAGCCACTGCGCAAAAGATTTCTTGGTTTGGCTCTGCATGGAGTGGACGGACGATGAGTACGACGGCGACAGAGAAGCCAAGGACTCTGAGTGCGGGCTTCGATGCTTGCATACGACTGGAGCTTCGTCAACGTGCATTCGATGAATGAATTGATAGATGCTGTCAGCATTCAGACGCCGATGGGTAGTATCAAATTTGACTAGGCGGTCCAAGAGAGGCTCCCAGATCCCATGATTTTGGAGGCCAAAGTACCTCATGTTGTTATAGGCCGAGTTCCTTTTTGAGCTCTCCACAACCTCATTCTCCAGAGTCGTGCACAATCCCAGCTTGGGCGCAGGCAAACTAGCCTGGTCATTATCCTGCATGACAGTGGCTCGAAACTCGTGCTCGATTTGAGTATCCGTCTCCATTTTTGTTCGCTCCATCTCCTCACCGGAAACGGTCGAGTAGGCTGGACGCAAGATCTCGTAGCTTCTCTTGTCCCATACAATGATTTCGTGAAGTTTTTCAAGCGCTAGCTCTGGGACCGCCACAGAGCTGACTGAAAAGAGATTCATCGACGAGGCAGGGAACAAGAACGGCGGTGGCTGTGGATTGCCATTCACGACGGTATCTTGGATTTCAAGCACACTTCTGATGATCCGGTATAGATGATGGAACTCGGGTTCGAGAGTCGGGTATGTTGGTTGCACTGTTGTCGGTGACTGCGACAACCACATCGAGGACGAACCAATGTCCGTGGGTATGCAGTTGACAGAGAACTCATACAGGTCCAAGAATCTACGGCAAGCCCATGCGCGCAGGTACGCCTGTCTTCTCAAGATATCCACCCTCCACTTCCGCTCCTCAATAGACCATTCTTCGTTCAGCACTCTGTCGTCATCGTCATATGAAAACTTGTCGTTCTTGCTTGATTCTTGGGTACTGCCGCTATCAGCTGCGAGAAATGCGCCGCTCTCATCAGCTTCGCCGTCAAGGAATGCGGATTGCATTTGATCTGAACCTGGCGACATCAAACTTCCCCATCGGGAATCCTTTGACTTTGAAGAGAGAGATGAGAACGCCGATAGACCTCTGCTCAAACTGCTGAAGCTATTGGCGCTTCCGAGGCCCTTGCTTGGACTGTTGGAGGTGGTCGATCCAAAGGGAGAATGGGCAGGGAGTTGGAGAGTCAACCTGCTCAGTGGATGATGCTGCCGCTGAGGAGAAGAATCTCCTTGCCAATATTGAGTCGATGAATCTCTGGACATTGGATCCTCATTCTTGTCAGTGGCGCTTTTGGAAGACGAGAGCGACCTGAGGAGCGCGGGGATGTGGAAGTTTTCCTTGATGCGATTGAAAGAGCTGGCTTTGGTATGCTTCATCTTTGGCTTTTTGATAGGCGAGCTGGACGCGATCTTTGTTGAGGGGGAGGCGCTGGAATTGGAAAGGGTGCGCATGTGCAGGGGCGAGTTGGGAGCAGCGGATGTCGGGGTCGTGGTTCGTGCAGACTGGGGGCCCCACTTGCTGTTGACCTTTGAGCATTTGTCCATTGCCCCTCCTCCAGCACTAGCACCACTGTTGCTCCAGATCTCTAGTGACCGGCGACGGGGTCTGTTCGGGGGGAAGACTACGACTCCGTAGTAAGGTCCAAATTGTTGCCTCACGTCTCTGCGCTGATTGTCGGGATGCCCAAAGGGCCGCCGCAATTGCTCGTAAACCTCCCGCATCGCAACGAGCGCGTCACCAATGTCTCCCATAACCTTGGTGGCATAGTCAACAGGTTGTTCAATCATGTACTTTTCATTCTATAGTGTATATACGTTACGCATTATCGTCAGAAAGACAAGGATGTTGGAGCAACTCTGTCCACCTTTCCAAATTCTTTCAAGTCTTCATTTTACCTTGCAGCTGCCTAGATCTACCCAAGGCACACGAATTGGGATCGACTTTGACTCAGCCTCTACCACGTACGGGAACAGACTTGCAGCAGCCCGCATCAAAATGACTATAGCTGAACTCGACAAATGGAGGTTAATAAGGGAGATAAAGGGACAGAAACGCGATAAAGGATACAGAGTCAGCCTTAGATATCTTACAAAAGTTGACCACCTCTGGAAGCACCTTCATGTCTTCCAGCTCTGGTAACTCCGTGATAGCGCCCTGTTGTCTCTGCTCGGACGATTCCAGAGACGGTGGAGAGGTGAGGTCTTCATCCAGGTCCATGTCCATATCCATACTCATGCCACCATAAGAGCCGCTCCTTTGAACGGCGTCGTGCATTGACTCTTCTCCCTGATGCTGTTGCGAAGGTTGCCTTGGGTTGGCATTTGTATTGGCGTTGTTTTCATGCTTGGGCTCGAACATCTTTCTCGGACTCGTGATGGGAATCCAAAGTCCAAACGTTTCATCCTCGTATCCAGTTGCTGCGTCTTTGTTGTTGAGGATCCATCTTGCAAAGCTCTTTTCTTCTACAGTCGTTGTTATGTTGGTGGTAGCAGCAGTGGTCGTTGTCGTTGTCGCTGTTGTCTCTGTTTGGCTTGAGTTGATGACTTTGGCCTCCTTGTCACTGGCTTCTCTCGACTCGAAAAGTGTTCTTGGCTTGATATCAGATTCAGGTCCGGCAAAGATGTTGTTGTTCTTGTTGTTCCTAGTTACTCCCATGGCTGCCTCCTTAAGACTGGCTGCAAGCTTGAGATGAGGCCGCGCGACAGAACTCTTTTTCACCTATGATATGTCCATTCCAAATGTATAGCATTGAGCACAAAGTGAAATATTGACGAGTTGTAAAGAAAGAGCTCAGGTAGTGTTTACCAAGGTGCGGTGGGAGCCTGTATCTTTGCTACGGAGCATCATTGGGCAGGAGAAGAGAGGAACGAGAAAAGGGGAAGGAAAGGGACAAGAGGAAAGCTGTTGGTAGCGAACAAATCAAAAGGAAGGAGAACTGCTGAAGAAAGAGACAGAGGGAAGGCGATGCGGCACCCCAGGCATGATGTCATGAGTACGTTGACCCGTTCATTCGTTCATTCATTCATCCATCTGTCCGTTCATCCGACCATTCCAACCTGTCCCCACAACGGCACATTCGCTCTTCTGACTGTGGGTTGGTCCACAAGAGAACAACGGATCCGATCCGAAAATAAATCAGATCAGCCTGTTCCGGATCCACGACCTGCTTACACCCCATGTCCCAAGCATCATTGCCATATCCCAGGGGCAGAGTATTCGGGAGATTGTCAAGATAGCAGTAGTCTGTCTACGTCTATTATGCTGCGAAATGTGTAAATGCTAGAAATGCTTGGTTGATGGGACAAATGAAAAATGCTAAAATACGACAGTGACGCCCTCTAGAACCGACCGCCAGTGTTCACAGCGCCTTGAAGGACCTCCCTGACGGTGCTGCACCCCCACTTGACCGTCTCCTTCTCGCGCTCGTTCTGGCAAACCTGGCCCTTCTTTACGAATGCCTGCAAGAAAAAGATGATTCCTTGAGCCAGCGTGGGGTTTACGGCCGCACGAATAAAGATATCTGCCAGCGCCTGCGCGTTCATTTTTGGCTTCTCCTTGGATGCAACTGCGGTATCCTGCTTTTGCTGATGAGGTGAATGGATCTGCGGTTGCGATGACAAGATAATGTTGGTCATCAACAGCTGGAAGAAGAGCGTGGGTTGTGTTGGCAAAGAGGTGAAAGTGACAGTCTTGAGCATCACCAAGCTCAGGTCTTGAGATGTGATAAGGAACGCGTACATCCTGCTAAGGTTGACAATCCTCCTCAGGGCCACCTTCTTTGTTCCATTGCCACTGTCGATTCCGTCATCAAGTCCGATGACCTGTCCACCCTTGACCTTTTCCATTCCTCCCACATCGGTGGCGCCCATCTCCCTCAGCAGATCCCAGAGAGAGTATTGGAATGTCACCTTGAAGGAGTGGTCGTGCTGACACAACCGCTGTCCAACAAGGGTGTAGTATGGGTTGTGGACCATTTCCTAATAGTCGATAACAAATACGACGAGACAAAAGGTGTTACCTCACAGCAATCATGCCTGCACGGCGAATATGAGAATACAACATTTGATGGACAAGATAAAAAAAAAAGACTTACATTTCCGGCACAGTGCAAGAGAACTCGGACAATCTCGCGTTGCTGCACCTCTTTCAGGTTCAACTTGATCAGCCTCTCGAAGGCGTCAATGTAATCCTCACTGCTCATGAGAACTACAAAGATACTTCTCCTCACGTCCGTGTTCATCTTGTTCTTTCTTGCAAGTTTGATCAGCTCGTCCTCGGCCTCCAGCATGTCGTCGGCTGTTGATTTCGAACCTGACTTTTTCGTAGATTCTTCACCCACCATGTTGTTCTTCCAGCTAGATCCCACCAGCCACCACTTTCCTTTGGTTCCAACTTGTCGGATATCCTCGAGACCGACACGCATAGGTTCACTTGGGAAGGTGGTTCTCTTCTTGCTCAATCCAGACAAAAACTTCTTCATCCTCGTCGTGCTCTCTGCAATTGTTCCAGAGGTGGTCGAGTTTGAAGAGGCTCCCTTCATTCTGTTGGCCCTGAGAGCCGTCAAGGTCTCGAGCAAGAACTTCGTTCGGGAAGAGACTGGTGCTGAAGCTCCTGTTTTCGTTTGGTTGGCAAGCACCGTAAAGTCTTGAATGATGGTCTTGAGTGTCGTGGGATCATCCTGTCGCAGCTGGTATCCCGAGGTCTTTACAATCTTCACCACCAACTCGACGTTCAGTTCTGAAAGTTCAGTCATGAACCAGCGGATCAGCTCGTATACGATCACACAAGAGACCACCTGCATGTTGTACAACTCTGAAACGAGGACAATCAAGTTTGTACATTGCTTCACGGCGCTCAGTGTCTCGTCCGTCATCTCTGTACTGTTTGTGCTCGCGGCCAGGGCGTGATGGGTATCGAATTGCTCCACCAATGTTTGAAGGAAGTGAGCTGCGAACTCGATTCCTACCAATCGGTACAAACTGGCTACCACAGTCGCATAGAGGATAACAAAGGAATCCAGCAAGTTGGCCTTGGAGGAAATGGACGCCAGGATCATTTCCGTGATGGTCTCGGTGACGTCTATTATCAAAGAAAGGGTGGCAACGGTTAGAATACTTCAAAAGGTTTCTCTGTATAAAAACAAAGGGTTCCTGAATTGCGCAACTGTACCTGCTCTTGGGTATTTGCGGTAAAGGGCCTCAACTTCCATAAGAATGGACTCGATGTTGCTCTCACTCAGCTTGTTGAGCAGACCTTGAAGCTGGCGGCGCAGACGGAGGAGCTCCTCTGTGTTCTGTCTAGGGATGGCTTTTGCCATGGCTGAAGCACTGTTCTCTGATGCAGCAGCGGCGGCGGCAGCGGCAGCACGGAGATGAGGAGGGAGATACTTTCCAGTCTGAACGGCAGCGAGTGCGTCAGCCTTCTTGACTGGAGTGTCCTCCGCTGCTTCCTTATCCTCTTCCTCGATCTCGTCCTCACCATCCTCGGAATCATTATCGCTGAGATCATCCTCGGATTCTGAACCAACACCTTCCAGTTCCTCATCAAAGCTCTCCATGCCCTCGTCGTCTGATCCCAAGAGTGCATCTTCACCTTCGTCGTCGTCCAATTCTGAATCTGTCATATCTTCTGGATCGACCCCCTCCAGCTCTTCATCAAAGCCATCTTCATCCTCAGAGTCAACGCCCTCCAGCTCCTCGTCAAAACTTTCTATATCCTCTGAATCAAAGCCTTCCAGTTCTTCATCAAAGCTGCCAGCATCGTCATCGTCTTCATCATCGTTGTCGTCATCATCATCGCTCTCGATCTCTCGTGCTTTACGCTTGTTTTCAGACACTGCCAGACTCGACTTTGAGGCTGATTCTGCCGCAGGCCTTGACGCAGTGGGTGCCAACACGGCCCGTTTCGCCTTGGCGGCCCCCTTACCCCTTGAACCGAGCTCAATACCCTCCAGCAGATCGCCAAGACCATCATCCAAGAACGACTTCTTGGCAGCCAGCTTTCCAGCATCCTTCCGTTTGATACCCAGCTTCTTTTCGTAATGTCGGATATATTGTTCGTCTTCATCCATGGCATCCTCCAATCCCGGTCCACCGCCAGCCACAACGCCGTCCTCCTGCAACATAGCATAGAAGGCAGGGTTGGATTTCTGCAGCTTCTCCAATCGTCTCGCGTCCATGTCGGCAATGTCGCTGGGTGATGATGTTAGTTTTTTAGAGTCCTTTTTGATCTTTTTGGATCCGACAGAGGTGACCAAGGTCTCACCCTCATGCTCGTTCAAGTCCACTTCCAAATGAGATTCCAGCTTTTGTTTCTTGTTGCCGTTCTTCTTAGATTTGCCATTCTCCTTGTTGTCATTGTTGATGCTGGGGAGACCGCCGCCGTTCTTGGATGCCGCAGGGGCCATGTGTTGTTGACGAGCCAAGATCTCGATCTTTGACAGGGTGGGTGCCCGGTGCTTCTTTTTCTCCTCACGCTCCTGTTTCCTGCGCACTTTACGACCCGCGGCCTTGTTCTTGAACTTTTTGTTGAAGTTGCGGTCATCGCCGTCAGCAAAGAAGACGGACGAGCCTATTGAGGAGGAGGACGAGGAGGAAACAGAAGTTAGCGCTGTATTCTACACTATAAAGAAAAGCGAAAGAGGAGTCATAGCATAAAGAACATTACTGGACTCCATTTCTTCGCTCAGGGCTGACGGCAGGTTGGTGGTGCTGGTCTTGACTCTGCCTCCAGGGGCGATGCCGTAGCGTGCATGACCTCTTCCGCGGCCACCACGTCCTCCACCTCGTCCCCCTCCTCGTCCTCCTCCTCTTCCTCCTCCTCGGTTGAATGGGGGTGGCATAGTGACGTTGATGAGAATTGAATGAAGAGAGAAAAGGTTGTAATGACTCTAGCCCCACACACAAAGTGAAGGAAGAAAAAAAAAAAGAAAAAAAAAGAAACAACCATCAAACAGTCACTTTTTCTCCAGTGGAATGAAATTGCATCGTTGCTATCTCTATCCTTTCCTTCAATGCTCTCAAACTCAACGGTCCATCAAAGTCAGAAACCCCGTCCCAAGGTAAACAAAGCGGGAAACGAAAATAGAGAAAAAAAGAAAAAAGAAACAAGCAGTCCCGTCCCTACTATAAAAGCCTGCTCTTGCACTCTTTTTCCTTTTTTTCTTTATCTTCAGTAGTGGGCTTTGGCCTCCCTGTACTCTGGGACTTGTTCCAGTCAGTGCATTGTGGGCCCTAGCACTCGGCACTAGGCATCCGTTTTTCTCATGAAAGATCTCCTCTTCCGTGATGTATATCTGCGGCCGGCCACTTCGAGACCGATCCGTCTGGGATCGCAGCTCGCACCCCTCGGGGCGCTTGCTCTCCCAGCAGCAGCACTCGCCATTCTTTGCCAGGTGGAGTTAGGCCATAGCTGCCGATGCTTCATGTGGAAAACCGGCGAAGGTATAATCCTTCCTCTTCTTACTCAACCAATTCAACAAAACAAAACAAAACAATTACTGAACTTCCAAGCAATTGAACACAAAGCAGCAACGGAGGATCTAAGCGATTGCAGATTTTTTTTTTCTTTATTATTCAAGTCTACTGTACCTCTACTTAAAATACATCGCACACATCTTTCTCATCTCGTTCTCTTCGTCTTCGCTGGGGATGATGGTACGTAACATGTCGTGTGCCAAGTCGGCAGCATTCGCAGGCAGCCCCAGTTGCCTACAGTTCTCGGCAATGTTACAAATAACATGAGCCAACTCGTTGTAAGCGCCAAAGTCCCTCTCCTTCAACTCCTTCCCCATCCAATCAGGCAAAGATCGAGCCAGACGATCGATAAACTCCATCTCAAGACCCAGAAGAGTTGAAAAGTCTGCAGGCCTCTGAGTCACGGCTCCAACTCCTTCTTGTTGAGCTTCCTTTTGTTGTCCTTGTCCTTGACGTCTCACTGGGGACCCGAGACGGTCGTTGAGAATCTTTTGTTCAAAAGGGCCAAATGACGATTCCATGAGACCGATCAACGCAGGCCGATAATTGTTACAAGAGTCCAGCTGCACCTTGGCTCTGGTCTCGAGGCCTGCCAGGTGTTGAGCTAGCTTCACCAAGTAACTCATCGACGTTGTGACTGAGCGCACCACCTATATCATTCAAGAGCACCATCATATATGAGTAAAACAATCCGGGATTGGTTGATTGATAGCAATAGGAAGTTGTACTAACCTTGGTATCATACACCAACTTCTTGGTCTGCTCCAGCTCAACGCTGATAACCCTTGTAAGGATCTCTACTGCCTTGATCTGCAGCTTGGATAGGACCCCATTCTATTAAAGAAAAAAAAGGCAATGGTATTACTCCTCATTGAACTAGTCTCTGAACCATGAACCACATTCGATACTGTAACGTACAGTCATATATTTGAAGTGTACCGGCTGTATCTCCAAAAGTCCAGCCAAGGCTTTGACCTGCTCGAAGGAAAAGTCCTGTTTCCAGCTTCCCTGGGTAACGCTCCAACCGCAGAGACTGCGGCAGCACCGCTGGTCTTGTGTAATCACGTCCATCACGCGGAGGGTCTTGTCCAGGACGCCATACCAGTCCTTTCGCTCCCCAATGTTATTTGAAGTGCAGTCCATATCATCGAGACCATAGTCGTCTGTTGAGCTTGTGTCGCATCCGAGACGAAAACTTTGATACCTAGTCAAAATATTCCCCAAAATCCCCCAGTGAATCAAGGTCACCAGCTGAGAGACATTGTTGGCCTTGATCTGGTCCCGTGCTACCATGTCCAAAACCTCAAATAGATCTGCTTCCAACTGTTTGTCGGCTTCTTCGGGTATAATCCATGCCCCTGGGCTGTGGTGGGACCCTTTAACGACCTCGTGATTTCCGCGCTCAAAGCTGCCTGCAGCACCTGTATCCCGTTCTGGCTGATTGTCGGATCGCTCAAGCGCAGTCCTTGTTATGAAGAGGTAATAGATACACGCCAGAGCTGAAGGTAACTCCAGTTCTTCTCCTTTTCGGATCGTAAATGCAACGTTCAATGGATCCCCGCGGTTCGGCTCTAGGAAGTAGACAGGCTCTTTGCGGATGGCTTCAGAAACATCCACACAAGACGTGAATAAAATCTTCATAACCTTGAATGTGTTGACGACGTGAAGAGGCTTATTGCGAATAATGCTCTCCCTCAGCAGTTCAGTAGTCGTATGAAGGGCCACCAGTGCTGATTCAGTGTTGACTCTAACTGTTAAGCTGTTCAGCGCTTGGATGCAGGCCAGTCTGAGCTTATCGAGATGCATGTCGCGTCCAAACTTGATAGAACCTACAACGTAACCAAACAAATTAGCAAAATCGTTATAAATGGAGTAGGAAACCCGAACAGGGAGACTTTGAAGGAGTATTACCTGGTAATGGAGTCTCATTTCCTTCATCTGATTTGAGCTCCATGAGGCGCCCCATACCAAAGCCACTTCTGGACTCTCCAAGTAACGTGGTTCGAATCTATCAACATTTACATTTGAGAATGGAATTATCAGATATAGTCCACACTAGACACCACAGCACCAACCGCAATTCTGAGTATACCTTCTCTTCCTCCGAAGGCATTGTTGGAAAGTGGAGAGCAACTGGCTTTGCTAAACGCCCAGAGCTGGAGGTCGTAGGTGGCAAGGTAGGTCGAGGTTTCTCCGCAGGTGCGATAGATGTACTTTGATTCACCGTCACTTTCCTCTGTGAAGCGGATGGCGCCGAAAAAAAACTGGCTGGGAATCCATCGCCTAATCTTGCATTAAAAAAGATGTTAGAAGAATTTGAATTGAGGACAAGGCATGTTGCGCTTTCATTAGGCAGCTTACCAATCTTTGCCGGTGCTCTGACTACAGATTGTGACTGAGAGGGGCCAGAAAAGATTCGTGCAAACTCCATGGGAGGCTGTGTTGATTGTCCAGATGGCTGCTTTGCAATCTTTTGTGGTCTTGAGGATGCGGCCTTTGACGCACTCATCATCATGTTGTGAAGCTAAATGGTCGCGTAAAACAGATCAGTAGCTGCCATATCAATCAAGGCCAATTGACATTCTATATGAATGAATGATATACCTCGAATTGATGATGCAGGCCCGCGTTTTCGAGCTCCTTGCGATATTTACTTTCCAGCTCTTCCCGCTCCCGTTTACGCTTCTCTTCAGATATCCGATTCTTTTCCAGTAACGAGTTGCGTTCTATAATGGCATCATTCAGATTCGCTTTGTGTATTGCTGCTTCTCCCGACTTGACACTCAGAAGCTCCTCCTTGTCACGGAGGAGTTTGTCTTTGGTGTGATTCTTTTGCTCGCTCTCTATAAGCTTCGCCTCCATCTATGTTGCATCATTATGCATAATGGACAAAAGAAAAGAATAAGTCCAAAAAAAAGTTTAAAACTCTTCAAGAGTATCAATACAAATGTTGCATCTCTCTTTACCTCCGCTATCCTCTGCCTCAGGATCTGATTTTCGTTCAGGACTTGACTATCGACGGCAGCATTTTGCTGTACGGACGCTGTCGGCCTTGGTGGGGCAACTTGTGGGGGAATTTCTGGCCGAAGATCCATCTCGAAGTCGTCATCAAAGTCGGCTGGGAGTATTAAATCATCATCAAGTGCATCATTCGGGCTCGAGTAGGAGTCCAAAGGGTTGTTGAGATAAGGGGTTTGCTTTGTGTCGGGAGGGTGTGGTAGCGTCTGTCCTGTGGATTCTCTCGTAGCTGCAGCAATGGCCAGTTCAACATCTCCGAAGGCTGCAGTATTGAACAAGTCCGTTGGGATAGAGTAGCCTTCTGCAAACGCCTCAGAGAGATTGGCAAAACCATCAGGTGGGTTTACGTGATGACCGGACTGAATAGAACCCCCTTCCTGCTCGGCAGTGGTGATATCGCGTCGCTGCCCTTGCGCCAACGACTGGCTTGTCCCTGGAGCATTCACGTTGGACATTCCACGTCCTCTTCCTTGACCGGTTCCTGCTCCTGCTCGTGGTCCAGCCCCGGATCCCTGATCTCGGTTTGGCTGGTGCGCCATTATTCTTTCTCAAGGAATGGTGGGTCTAGCTGGATGAACGTACAAATAAATGGATAGAAAACATGCATGCATTCACTGTGATGCGCCACCAAAAAACGAAGTGCGTGTGTTCAGAGCACGTGATTATTTTATTTTCTACATTTTCAATCGTCTCTAAAACGTTGCAACTGCAACACCCTCCTGTTCTTGCACCGTAAACTCCTTCTTCTCACCATTGACCTTGGCATCATCGATCTTGACCTCCTCCTCCTTGGCCTTCTTGTTCGAGTTGGCCTTCTTGTTCGAGGTTACAGCCAAGGCCTTCACCTGTGCTGATGCCAGCTCCTTCTCCAATTCCGTCACTCGGGCCTGCAGAGTGGCCTGCTCAGCCTCAAGCTCCCTCTTGGTCACATCCGACGCCTCAATCAGCGCCTCCAACTCTGCATCCACAGCGTTCTTGGCTTCGACTGCAGCAGACAACTCGGAATCCAAAGCCTCAGTCTTCTTCTCGAGGGCAGCAATGGTCTCAGCCTTTTTGGTAGCCTCGGCGGACAAAGTGGCAACGTTCTCAGTGAGAGCAACGACCGACGCACCAAGTTCCTCCTTCTCCTTGTTCAGTGATTCAGCTTTGGCGGTCTTGGCGGCGATAACAGCGGTTTGGATATCTTTCTGCTTGGTCAAGATCTCGTGCTCCTTCTTGACAGTCGCGTGTGTCTCCTTGGCTTCCTCGAATGACACAGTGAGGGTGGCCAATTCAGCAGCCAGGGTCTCTTTCTCGTTCGAGATGACCTTGTGGCTTGACTCCTTGGCAACAACCTCGCCCTCCAGTTCTTCGATTCTCTTTTGGAAGGCAGCAGACTGCTCCTGGGCCTTTTCAGTGTTTTCGTTCGAGCGCTCCGTCATCTCGGCAATACGGGCATTCAACGACTCTTGCTTTTCAACCAAGGAGAGGATTTGGGCATTCGAGGACTCGAGTTCCTTGGTGAGATGGCCGAATTGCTCCTGCTGCGTGCTCAGTTGGTTTCCGTGAGTCAGCTCAAGCTCGGCGATCTTGGACTCTGTGGCCTTGGCATCCTCCTGGGCCTTGGAAATCTGAGACTCGGCAAACGCCAACTTTTCGAGGGCAGCCGTCAATTCTGCAGTCTTGCTAGTCAACTCGGACTCCTTGGCAGACAAGGTAGACTCATTGGTGGACAAGGTTTGAATGTGCTCCTCATGCTTGATGGAAAGGCTCTTGTGTTCCTCATGGCTCTTGGACAGGCGCTCAGTGAGATCCTTGACGCTTTCCTGGGCCACCTTGATCGCGGTATCCTTGGCATTAACCTTTTCGGACTCTTGGGTGAGCTGGCTGCGAAGAATATCAATCTCCTCGATCAAGGAGTGCTTTTCGCCTTCAAAGGTCTCTGCTTGGCTATGAGAGACCTCCTCTGCCTGTCTAACAGCCTCGGCATACTGTTCCTCCTGGGACTTTGCATACTCGAGCTCGCCCTCCAAGGATCTGAAATCGTTCTCCAAAGAGGCAATTCTGGTATCCTTCTCTGACAACAACAAGGAGATCATGGAACACTTGTGGTGAAGCTCTTGGAGCTCCCTCAATGAAGATTCTGCGCGATGTTCCGCCTCAAGAATGCTGCGGGACATTTGCTTGGAATCGTTCTCGGCATGGATGAGTTGTTGCTGAAGTTCACGGTGAGCCTTGTCCATGTGCTCCAATTGAGATCCGAGGCTGGCACGGTTTTGGTGAAGCTCGTGGATTTGCTGCTCGAGCTGGGTGACTACAGTCGACTTTTCCGATGCCTTGCGAGCCTGCTCCTGTGCAGCCTTTGTGCTCTCCTTCTCGACGCTCAATTGCTCAAACAAAAGTTTGTTGGTGTATTCGAGCGACTCGATCTTGGAGTCTATGGACTGACGCAGACGCTCAGCCTTCTTGGCAGACTTGACGATCTCGGCGTTGGCATCCAACTGAGTTTGAAGATCCTTCACCTGTCGAATGGTCTTTTCAGTCTGGGACACTGCGGCAGCGACTTCCTGCTCCTTGGCATGCAATTGAGCACGCAGGGTCTCCAACTCGTGGTTTAAGACGACTTGCTCGACCACTGCGGGTGTAGGAATAACGGCTTTGGGCTGCTCCTTGACAGGCTTGGCCTTCTCGACCTTGACTGTCTCGACCTTGACTGCCTCAACAGGCTTGGGAAGCTCAATGGAATTTGTAACCTCTGCGACCTTGGCTGCCTCGACAGGCTTGGGCTGCTCATGGGACTCGACGGGCTTTGCGGCAGTCTTTTTTGCCTTCTTGGATGGAACCCTTGGCTCCTCGACCTTTTGCGCAATCTCTACTGCAGCGGTGACAGGCGTGACAACAATTGGGCTGGCAACTTTGACTGGAGTGGAGACCTGAACAGGGGCAGCAGTTTTGGCAGCAGCCTTCTTGGCCTCCTTCTTGCTTACAGGCTTAACAGGGGTAGCGTCCAAAAGATCGTAGGGGTTGGAAGACACAACTCTTGCGTCAACAGTATCGGACGATGAGGATGTAAGGGACTCTTTCTCGGCAGCGGCAGGGACCTTCTTGGCGCGAGGGGAAACTTGCACAGGCCTGAAAAGGATAATTGAAGAGATCAAACGGTCAGAGGATCTTTCCCGGCGTATGAGAAGGCAGGCTTCTTCTACAAAGGCATATTCTTCCCGCGCATTCAAAAGATATGCAAGTTGGCTGCTTTTTGCAGATCGAGATCGGACATGATGCTGTCTGTGAACGGTCGTCGCGTGCTAAACGCACAAAAGAAAGAGGTGCGTTCGCTGTGCGTCATTTCCAACAAAACAAGGGGACAGAGTCCCAGCTTTGTCTGTCTGTCTGTCAGGGCGGAAAAACGCTTGTGTTCGCCTGTTGGTCTTTTTTTTTTTTTTTTTTTTTTTTGCCGTTCGCTCTTTGTGAGCAAAAAAAGAAGAGAAGAGGGGGAGAGGGGAAAGGACGCGAATCAAAGACAGTGATGCTTACTTTTTCTTTGCTTGTTTGTTGCTTCCACGCTTGGACTGGCTCTCATGCTCCTCCAAGAGCTCTTTTTGGGCCTGTTCAGCAAGGATGGCACGCTGAAGCTTGTTCTGGGGCTCGACAACGTTCAGATAGACGTAGTAGGCGCCAGCTCCTGCAACAAGGACCACCAGGGTGGCAGTGGTTGGGTTGATAATATCCATGGCCGAGAATCCAGGTGTGAGAACAGAGAAAGAGACGAGCGACGCTGGGACGGGTTGGAAAACAGCGATCTATGGTGTGGAGAAAGAGGCGAATTGCACCTGGGAAAGTCAGCATTCAGTTTGTTCCTTATTTCCTTCTTTGCTGGGTCATTTGTAACAGATGATGAAACAGAGGAGGGGCGATGATGGCGAGATGACGAGATGGAGGCAGCTGTGATCGAGTGTAAATGAGAAGGGATGATGGCGGCGAGAAGAAAAGAAGAAAAGAAGCAGAGGGCGAAGGGCTGTAAAAGTGAAAGAGCAATACCTGGGACGAGTGCGCTGAGGTGCTGCAGACAAGAGAGGAGGGCTGAAGAAGAAGAAAAAGAAGAAAAAGAAGAGGGGAAGAGGGGAAGAGAGAGAGAAGAGAAAGGAAGGGAAAGGAAAGAAAAGAAAAAAGAAAAAAAGAAGCACAAAGGTGCAAAGTCCGCCCTGAGTGGAGAAGGGAAGGGAAGAGCGAAAAGCGACGTTGTTTGATTTGTGCGTTGGGCCCAGGGGAAGGAAGGGCTGGTGCAGTCAGGCGGTGCCTGGTGGCGGTATGGATGCAGGCGGGGGGACACAAAGAACACAAGAGCCGCACTCTCTTCCGTGGATCAATCAACACAGCAACACAACTCGTCACGTGATGACTGCATACACGTGACTTTGTTCTTCCTCTTTTTTTTTTTTCTTCTTTTTCTCGCCTTGTTTTTTTCTCTCCTCTCTTCTCTCTCTCTCGTCCCTTTTTTTTTATTTTCTTTGTTTATCTCTCTCTCTATCTCTCTCACTACCTCTCTCACTATCTCACTCCTCTCTATCCCTCACACCTCTTCTCTCACCTCCCTCTCCCTCACACTTCCCTCCCCTCTCCTCTCTCCCTTCCCTTCACCTCCATTGCATTCCATTCCATTCCATTCCCCTCTCTTATTCTTCTGCTTTCCATTCCCCCCCCTGTCGCAGCGCAGATAGCCTTGCATAATGCACCTCAAGACTACTGCCCTGCTCGGCAACATTGCCCGCCAAAATGTCTCCAAGCAGCTCCTTCCTCTCTCAAACTCCAAAAACTCGGTCCTCACTCTCTCGCAACGCTCTGCCCAGCCCGTCAGCGCCAATACCCCTGCAAACCCCGTCCGCTCCTTCTCCTCCTCTCAGGCCAGCAACAACAACAACAATAACAGCCCAAATGGCTCTCCCCTCGTCCATGGCACCTCCACCTTCAGCTCCACTCGCGGCGCAAACAACCCCCAGCGCTTCAAGAGCTCCATTGCCTCCACTCTCAACTTTCAGCAGCCACCATCCTCTGCTGGAAAACAGCCGCAGCAGCAATCACACCATCAGGACAGGGAGCCGAACCTGATGGTGCCAAGGGGCAGTGCACAGGCCAAGGACGCTCTCGCCTCTATCCAGGGCCAGGATGGTCGTAACCTGTTCCCACTTCTCCAGGAAATGCTGCAGCGCGGGCAGTATGCAGAGTCTGCATTGACGTCCGAGATTGTCGCACAACTCCTGGTCCAAAACAGCCCCAAGGATGCAGAAAGGGCCCTATCCATGCTGATGGACTGTCACAGGAACCTGGGCAGGAACCTGTCTGCAAACCACAAAATCACCTACACCACCTTGGCAAAGGACATCGTCAACTACAGCAAAGACTTTGCGCAGTCAATCTCGCTTGCTCGGCTATTGCAGAGGTATATCAGCCTGTGCCTGCTTTGTTTTGCTTTGTGTTCTCGGTTGGGGAACTAAAACTAAAAAACATGATATCCTTTATCCCTACTAGACATCGTCTCTTGGCCACGTCAGGATTCGCCGACGGCACATTGAGAAGCTATCGCCAGTTAAAGTCGACCTCAGGTCTCGCTGGCATCAAAGAGTTTATCGGCAATGCAGATGTTGAAATGCTGCTCACCTTGCAGGCGTCCATGGAAAAGACCAGCGCTCGCTATAAACAGCTCATCGAGATCTTGTTGGATTCGAAGGAGATGGATATTGTGCCCAGTCAAAAGATCTGCTCCGAAGTCTCTGTTTCCTTCAGCAAACTAGGCGACTACTCTGGACAACTCGCCTGGGATACGGCTGTGCAGGAGATCTACCCAGGATTCACACCCACTATTCCTCAGCATGCGCAAACTTCTCATCGTGGGGACCAGCCCCCCAATGACCAGCGTCGTCGTAACAAAAACAGCAACGCCCAAGTCATGTTGCGAAAGGGCGACCCTTCGGAAGCAATCATTCGCGCTTGCCGGTCAGGATACGTGACAGTGGCGCTGGAAGAACTCACCCGAATGACAAAGCAGCACCTAACACCGGCTCCTCAAGCCATTGCTGAAATCATTTATGCTTGCTCTAAGCGTGAAAAGAAGGTGCCAGGAAACTATCAGGAGCTCTTCCATATTGCTGAACTTTCATTGAGCGCCATCAAAGACAAGACCCATCGCCGCGCGGCAGAGTACGAGGTCTTCAACTCGATGCTCATTGCCAATGCTACAATCGGCGACATGGCCAGCGCCAAAAAGAACTATGATGACATTGTGAAACTCGGACAGTTCCCGGACGCCTCTGGATACGCTGCGCTGTTGCTTGCGACGACTACTGGAGCCGTGGATGAAGCTTTGGATGCCCTAAAGATTCTCGAGGAGGTCAAGCGTCACAACATCAAGCCCAACATCTTTTTCTACAATGTTGTTATTGGCAAGTTGTCGAGAGGACGCAAGATTGAGCGGGTGCTTGAAGTCTACGAAGACATGATCACACAAAAGATCCGTCCCAACGTGATCACATATGGAACCCTCATCAGTGCCTGCACTCGTGTTGGCAATGAGGATATGGCGCGCAACTTGTTCACAGAGATGGTCGGCCTTCCCGGATATCACCCACGTCAAGGTCCTCACAACGCCATGATCCAGTTCTATGTCCGCCAAAAGAAGAACCGTGCCACCGCCTTGGAATACTACGACGATATGCTCCAGCGTGGACTCCTCCCAACAGAGCACACGTACACGATTCTGATTGAGGCCTTTGCCTGCATCAAGCCATATGATATGGCGGAAGCGAACCGACTCCTTCGTTCCATGAAGAAAGGGCCTGTCCGAGCAGATGAACCACAGTTTGGAGCTTTGATCCATGCTTATGGAGTGGAGCACAGAGATGTCGCCACTGCCGAAAAGGTTTTCCAGGAAATGCTTGCACAGGGCATCACCCCTCGTGGGCCAGCATATCAGGCATTGATTGAGGGCTATATTACCAATGGAAACTTGAGGCGAGCGATCGAACTCCGGGATGAACTCCAGTCCAAGGGTCAGCCATCCAACACCTATATTGAAAATACCATGATTCGTGGATTTGGTCTTGCTGGAGACATCAAGTCTGCAGAGACTGTCTTTAATTCGATGATGGACCCTTATTCCGCCAAGACCCCCGGTGTCATCGTGAAGGAGCCTTCTAGCTACCATAGTATGGTCTCTGCTTACCTCGAGAACGGCCTGCTGGACAAGGCCCTGGCCACGTTGGCAAAGATGAAGAGTCAACAATACCCAGAACTGGTTGTGAGACCTGTGGAGGAGACTATCCAGGCCGCCTTGCCCTCGTCATCGTCCTCAGGATCTCATGCTGGCAGCAATACAGGAATGAAGGTTGCTAGCTTGTAATTCTCTGCCTCTGTCTCTCTATTCTATTATCACCATGTAATTTTATCATAAATAGCCTCTTCAATGACCAATAATAATGCAATTTTTTTATTTTACTTTATCCGCGTGCTGCGTTCAAAGCACTTCCCTTCCTAAACCATTCAACCTGATCTTTGCTCATGGTATGCAAGGCCTTGATCTCGTACCGTTCACCGTCAGGACGACGGACCTTGAGCGTGATCTCACCTCCTTCTGGAGTATCGTTCTTGCCAGGTCGTCCAGCGACCAGATCTGCTACACCGACCGTGGACTCGATCACATCCCCTCCGTGCATCCGGTCCCAATCTGCTGGGTCTGCAAATGTCAGTGGCAAGACGCCTTGCTTCTTCAAGTTTGTCTGATGAATACGGGCAAAGGATCTGGCCAGAATAAGAGGGCAGCCGAGATAACGCATCTGAAGAGCCGCATGCTCACGAGCCGATCCCTCGCCATAGTTGTGCTGGAAGAAACAGTAAAAATTGGCAGTGTCAATAACAGATGACTAGGAACAGTTTTTTTTTTTTGTTTTTTTCTTAAAACTTGAACTTACATCAGTAACGACGATCCATGGCTTTCCGAGCTTTTGGTAATCACGTCCGACGTCGTGGATGGCGCCCTCTTCGCCAGTAAAGACGTTCTTGACAACGTTGACCTTTTCATTGTCTGCGTTCAAGGCGCCGTTCAAGGTGTTGTGAGCAATGTTCTCCAAATGACCCTTGTACTTTAACCAAGGACCTGCAGCACTGATGTGATCTGTCGTGCACTTGCCCTTGACCTTGAGCATCACTTGCAGATCCTCAAACTCTCCTTCAGGTCCGGGTCCAAAGGGTTCCAAGACCTGGAGTCGACTTGACTTTGGATCCACATTGATTTCAATAGCACCATTGGGCACACTGACATCAGGAGGTGTATAAGTCAGGTTGCCAGGAATGAAACCGCTGAGAGGGAGATTGTCACCATAAGGAGGTTGCAACATGAACTCGTTCCCGGACGCGTCAACAAGGGGATCGGTCATTGGGTTGAAAGTGAGCTTTCCAGAGAGGGACATGGCAGTTACCAACTATTCCAATGGAGGAAGAGAGCAAGGTCAGCCAATTGCTTGCGCGTTTCGTGTACAGAGCGAAAAAGTACAAAAAAAAGTTTTTTTGGAGAGGAGGTCCATTACCTCTGGCGAAGTCAAAAAGTTCATGGTAGTGGCATTGCCGTCGTTGCGGTTCTTAAAGTTTCGGTTGAACGAAGTCAGGATAGCGTTCTCTTCCTTGTCGTTCAAATCATCGCGAGTCCACTGATACAGTCGTAGAAAAAGATTAGCATGCTGCCTCAAGAAAACAACCTTTTCACAGTCAATAGAAAGAAAGGAAAACACGGCTTACCTGTCCAATACATGGCCCGCATGCATTAGCAAGGACAACACCTCCGACCTGCTCCAGAACGCCCGTCTGTCCATCGCGCTCAATGGTAGCCCTGATCTGCTCCGATCCAGGGGTAATGAAGAACCCAGCCTTGGACTTGATACCCTTCTCAACAGCTTGCTTGGCTAAACTGGTGACTCTGTCCATATCCTCGTAACTGCTGTTGGTGCAGCTTCCAATCAGTCCAACCTTAACTTCATCCTTCCAGCCATTCTGGCGGACCACATCTGCAAACTTGGAAAGGGGTGTCGCCAGATCAGGTGTAAAAGGTCCGTTGATATGGGGCTCCAATGTGGACAAGTTCACTTCAATGACCTTGTCATAGACAGCGCCTGCGTCTGCTTGCAAGAACTGTGCGTGTTGGCGTGCAGCCTCTGCAACGGGTCCTCGACCGGTTGCGTGAAGGTAAGAGGCCATACTGGGGACAAAAGGGAACAACGAAGTGGTGGCACCGACTTCAGCTCCCATGTTGCAGATGGTACCCATACCTGTGCACGAGAGCGTCTCAATACCTGGCCCAAAGTATTCGATAATGTGGCCCGTTCCGCCCTGTGTCAAGGTCACAAAAGTTGGTGGGTGAGAACACGAATCACATACTCTACCACTATTGTGGGCCATGTACCCTTTTCAACTGATCCACTTACGCGAACAGTCAGTTTTCCAGCAATGTGCAAGATAACATCCTTGGGTGAAGTCCAACCATTCAGCTTTCCGGTGAGCTTGATTCCAATGACCTCTGGAGCCTTCAATTCCCATGGAATATTGGCCATAGCATCGACGGCATCAGCGCCACCTACACCAATGGCAATGGAACCCAATCCGCCGGCGTTGGGCGTATGACTATCTGTACCGAGCATCAACAAGCCGGGAGCAGCATAGTTTTCAAGCACGATCTGATGAATGATACCACTGCCTGGCTTCCAGAAGGACATGCCATATTTCTCGGCTGCACTCTGCAAAAAGTTGAAGATCTCCTTGTTGTTTTCAATAGAGTTTACCAGATCCTGATCTGCTCCCTTGTGGCCCACAATCAAGTGATCACAGTGAATAGAGGTAGGAACGGCGGTTGTGGGCATGCCTGCGAGCATGAACTGCAAAATAGCCATCTGTGCGGATGCATCTGAAAATATGAGAGAGGGAGGGGGGAGAGTTGTAAGATAGGATTCGTTAGAGTCAGCTCAGGGTAACCAGAGGAATGTGCCATCAAAGAGAGGGAGCGCCCCTATTCGCCAAAAGTATCCAGTTTCTTACCTTGCATAGCAACACGATCTATCGATGAAGCGACATGACATAAAGAACGATTTGCAAAGAAAGATGAGTGGATCGATTCAATCTGTGGTTCCTTGTAATCATATCGAGATGGGATCCGATGCGATTGGGCCAAAGGCGATCTGCTCTTTCTGAACGCGATATCCCTTTAGGAATAAAAAAGGGAGTCACAAATCATCAAAAAAAAAAAAAAAAAAAAAAAAAAGGTACCTGGCGACAGCTTCAGATAGGTTTGTCCTCGCACGGGCTTGACCTCTTCTGGTTCTGTGAGATGAGAGTAGAGGATCTTCTCGGAAAGCGTCAAGGGGCGGTGATCGAGAACCCGCTTGACCTTGTCCAGATTTGAAACCAACTTTGCATATGGCGGTGTGATTCGAGTGCAGTTCTTGGTGGGTGTTGTAGATGCTGTGGAGGCAAGAGATCTGGACAAAAGCACCCGCGGGGATGAACTAGCCCATCTACTTGATGTACGTGCTAATGGCTTTTCGGTTATGATTTTTCCGTCAGAGTGTCGAGGAGAGGCAAGGCGTATGATTAGAAAACACGGTAAAGCGACGCATGTAACTGGATCCATGGCAACAGCAAGAGAGGCGGGTTGATTCTGGTACCTTGAGGAAGGACATTTTGAAAGTGAAGAGGAAGAGCTATCGTCCAGAGTCGGACTTTGGTCCTGTTCTGACGAAGAGTCGAGTTGAGGGAGAGGGGAGGGAGGGCAGCGAGAGTGAAGAAGAGTTCGGAAACTCGGACATGCATGCCTTTAAAAAGACGATCGCCCACGGACTGTGACTGTGGAATTTACCGACAGTAATAATCAGTCGCAATCTTGTGGTGATACCAGATAATCAAGTGTGCGGCCACTGTTGCTTTCCGAAACCTTACACCCTCTACGTATTATATCCTGCTTCTGTGCGCTGTGGTCTAGAGAGAGGCAGTGTCCTCTTGATGAGCTCTCCCTCTTCGGTACCAGGCACCATGACTTCAAGCAAGCTACTGCAATCCAGGTGATTTATCCCAAACTGGGCGCGTGCCCTCACCTTCTGGCCATTGACCTTGCGGTCAACAGACCTGTTCACCAGAACGAGTATCGGCGCCAAGTAAAGGACAAACGCAGCCGAGAGTCACCAACTGACCCCAACTCAGGCCCCTCGACTCCCTCACACCTAGCATTTTTTTTTTACTTTCTTTGTCACCACCTTTCAGTACCAACCTTGTAGTGCTAGTTGTTCCAAAATTCTGATCGTAGTAACGCCGTCGGAAGCTGCAGGAGCACTGGATCTTTTAAACACTGACCCAAATAAACCAGATAAAAACAAGAAAAAAGCTAATAGCAGTGAGTAGAAAGCTGTCCGTAAAGAGAACTCGTTCTTCACAAGAGCCTGGAAGACGTTGGGAAGTCTCTTGTCCTTGTCGGCTTGGATTTGTTCGGGCGTTCCTCTCTTTCTAATGACGCCCTGAACAGGATCCCTTCCGGATCGTCATTAACGTCCACCTCTCCGCGTTCCTGAATGAATTCGAAGGTGAGCTGATTGTCCATCGGGCACAGTATATGGAGCAACGATGATAGTCTCGTGCCATTTCCTGCTCAAATACCAACTATCCGAATAAAATGTTCCTCTCGAACTATTATTGCAATGTGCTGTCAACCCGAAGTTTTTGAGCTGAACTTTGACAGAGCAATCGCCACAATCGCCGGCCAAAAAAACCAAAGTTCAGGTCAAAACCCTCGGGATGACAGTATGATAGGAAGACCCGACGTCGAAGGATCTTTTGTCCTACTACACCCTTGAATTTATCCTCGGTTCCCTTGAAATTTCTTTGTGCGAGCATGATCGAAAATGGAAAAGTGAGGTATGTGGACATTTAGAGTCCTTGACCAGAACAGCCCGAGCATTAAAGTGCTGCCGGTTGACTCTGTGTCACCTAACCAAGTCCTTCGCCCATTTTCTCGAATGCCATGGTTGGTTTCTATGTCTTTCAGTAAATTTCCTCGTTGTTTTTTTCCATTTCCTTCTCTTGTTGATTTTGCTTCTTCCTCACCTCTCCCCGCATTCGTTCCTTCGCTCGATTTTACCAACCTCCTTCCACCCGTCTGTGATTTGATTCCATCCCAACAATCTCGCCTTCACACACTTCCCACTATTCCCATTCTACCGTTTCCCAGATAACACCCCTAACTCCTCATCCCCTGGGTACCAACATGACAAGGCCTGTTGGACGCTTCCTGCAGTCTTTTCGTCTGGCACCCCAACACCGGCCGGACGCTCCTAAGGACTCGAGCTCCAAAGGTTACCCAAGCATCAACATCCTGGTGGAAGAGGACAACACTACTGGACAGCTGTACGTGCCCTGGAATGAGGTCGAGCGCGCCTTTCAAGGTGCCCGAGGTGCGCTTTATACTGAGGACCCTTCCGGAGTGCCCTCCCTTGTGCCATTCTTGATCAATGATAAAAATGAGAGGTAAACTGATAAGCAAACAGAGTCTCTATTCATCCTTTGAAGAACGATCAGGAGGACTGCTCACTAAACATTGTTCCCATTCATGGCTCTTTCATTTTATTATGTTGTTCGTTTGTGTTCGGTTGCGTTCGTCTGCTCTCAACAGTATCGATCCTCTCAGGATTGCATACCATCCAAATACGACATTGGATATAGTAATCTCCTCCGATGGCCCGTCTCTGCCACCCCACTTGACGACAGCCGCTCGAAAAACGATTTCTATACCCATTTCCATCGTGGATTACCGCTTAGAAGACGATCTCAACCTTTCAGGCACCACTATCGCTCAGGAACTTGACAAAGCAGTAGCGAATCTCTTGACCGACCGAAGAATGACCATCGATGAGGACCTCGTAGCCATATCGACTAGTGTTGCTCATGTTCAAGCTATGCATCACACTTCTCCAGATTCGGAATGGGAGGTAGAGGCGAAGGCATTGAAAAAAGACCACCCCTTCCAGAGGTCGTTCTCCGTCGTGTACGTACACGCACAGGCTCCAGTGCAGGCGCCATCAGCCCCAGCACAGAACGTATCATAGCCAGCTTCTACGAACTTCGAAGCACCTACCAACTAGCTGTCTTTTCTGGTCAAGATGCGGAGGCCAGAAACATCGAGGAGAATATGATCAGGATTGTGCAGGAGCTCAAAAATGAGTTGGAGCGACTCAATACTTCCCAGAGCCGTGCGTTACTAAACCTGGGTATGCTGCTCTTGAAAAGGGTTAACGAGGTGGAACAGACTCTGCTCACGATGCATCAAAAGACGCATGATAAACTGGACGTCATCGAAAGTCACAATCGAGCACTTTTATCACAGAACTACGAACTGCACGAAAATCCCATTCCAAGGCTCTTCATTGTTCTGCCAAGGAAGTCGACTCTGAAAGACAAAGTCCTGAAACCCTTCTCGAATCAATTCCGACTCTATTTCTTTTGCGAATGCGGCCAGCATACGACACCGCATGGAAACCCAGACACTGACATGGTCCATCTAGCCAACCATCCTGGTTATGACATTGAACGTCCCACGGATTTATTCAAGAAACTCGGCCCTCATATCTTGACCATTCTGAGAACCATTCACATGGGTACTCGAGTGGCCTCGGTCGTGGTTCCCCATTTGGCAAGTTCTGGTTTGGCCGAACAACTCAAAGTAGTCGAGAGAGGTTTAAAGTTCTTGAAGGATGGAACCGACTTTTACACCAAGGAGAATATCGGTTCTATGGTCACCAGCACCATCAGCTACCTCGAGGAATTGGACAAAAATCTGGACGATTATGACCCCGCAACATCCAATGGGCATTCTGAAAATGCTATCCTCGTGGAAGGCGCCGAGCTTAGACAGTTGGAACAATTTCTTGTAATCAAGGACAAGGAACAAAGCCTTGGAAACCTGTATAGGAGTGTCACTAAAGAAGGACATGTCAAATGGGTGTGCAAGACTCATTTTAAACAAAAATACCGTGATGAAGCTCAAGTTCTACTGAAAAAGGTTCTTGAGAGGAATGGCGGTAGTTACGATGAGCATCAAGGGCGAATCGTCATCAGTCTTAGGAGCAAGAACCAAGCGGAAGCATTCTACAGTGCTCTCCTTCAAGTCCACTGCGCCAATGAATTAATTGTGACTTTAGAATGGGATCCATCCATTGACGATTTCCATGCCTTCAAGGATTGCATTTGCCAGTCTTCAGTCGTGTCCCTTACCGTTGATGGGTCTTTTGTGAAAGGAGGCCCTTCCTCGGAAATCTTCAACCGCTTCAAGCGATACGATCCTTTGATTCAGCTCCTTTCAAAGAAAGACCTACGGATGGCCCATTTTCGGAACTTCTCGTATCTCTTCAGCCGTATTAGCAATCCAGCCACCGGTCCGCGTATGCCTAGCCTCCGCGTCTTACACCTTTCCAATATCAAGGACCAGCAGTATAGTAGAAAGTACCTACTCTCTACAATCGAGTAGTGCACAGAGCTGCAGCAACTACATCTGGATGAATATGACAATACCCTGGTCATAGGATGTCTCAAGGCTTGTCCTCATATGAAAGAATTGGTCGTAAACAGGACAGATATGGGATTGAGCACAATTTTCGATCTCATGGATGAAGTCGTTGCACTCAAAAAGGGTCTGTACTCGAGGAGGATGCAAGATCAGCTAAAATTGCAGTCATTGATTGTAACGAAGGCCAAGGAAAGCATAACCGTGCAGTTTATGGAAAAGGGTTCCATTGTAATCTCCACCACTGTCAAGAACGACCCATGCCTCTCACACTTGATCGAGAAATACGGATGGGCCATGAAAGAGGTCGATCTCCGCGAATGCCCGGATAACCTGAACGTGTACGAATGGTTCAAATCGATCGAAAAGTCCGGAGGAATCTCCAACTTGCAGTCATTGCGCGTCTTCGGGTATCCTGGGCTCCTTTGGCGGAGTATGCTCCCAGAGGTCCTCAAAGCTTCCTGGGGATTAACTCAGGTCCATTTAGTCCTCTCCCGCCTCAATGACCCCCATACTCAACTGCACATGGTGTGGTACCTGATCCACTTGGGACCAAGACTGACTAGACTGGACCTCATAGTGCACGAAAAGGTGGTGGATGATGTTGCCTTTCTTTTCCATGATCGTCACACACTTCCAAATCTTAAGGAACTCATAGTGGATTTCGGTGAGGAGCTCGGAAAAAGAGACGTCCATTGGCTCACAATTCTCTTGACCTGTTGGGCCAAGACCATGGCGGCCAAGATTCGATCTTCTTCTCAAGGACTCGGTCGCATGTCACCTACGTTTTCAGCCTTGCTCCTCCATGGCTACAACACCCGGACATCGACTACGAGGAGTCTCACACATCTAACCCTCAAGCAATTGGACACCATTGTAGCAAGCTGGCGCCTCATTTTCGAGTGTATCGACTTTTCGACTCTAATCTATTTAAGCTTCCGACGGTCCTCATTCAGTATCGCCCATTGGAGGGAGTTTCTGAAAAGCCTTCCCCAAGAAGACCCTATCATTAAGAATGAATCCCAAGTGCCGCTCCAAATCGTAGATATCAGCCACACACCGCTCGCATTTACGGACGAAGCTATGGATGGGACCCTGTTATCGGAACTGAATTCCAAGGCGCCTTTGGCTTCATTGACAATGGAAGTTGATCGTTCCCAACGTATCAGGCTGAGTATCAGAGACAAGTTTATGGCACAAAGTCCATTTTTATGATAATAAAATTAACTTATTAATAAAGCAAAAAGCTTTGTAATCGCCCTTTTTGTTAAGCCTAGCGAGAGACGAGTCGTCGAAATAAGTGAAATCACTTTTTTTTTCCGGCAAAAAACCCCCGAGGGTACTGTAATAGCTTTTTGTTTTTTGGCAGCAACACGGCCAAGCGATAGACCCCCTTTTTTTTGCAACATCTTATTTGCCATGTCGAGCCAAAGAAGTGGAGTTTAAATAAACTAAACTATCTACGACCTGACGCAGCCGCGGGGTCTACGCGATCCCCGCGCAACTACGATAATAATAATGGAGAGTAAAATATTACAAAAAATAGATAATTTTTTCTAATGTCGATAGATGAACTTGGCCGCGTGTGCAAGCCAGCAGTCGATGGTCCGCCGAAACAGGGTCGTCCTGGACAACCAGGGTAGAGGCCTTGGATATGGTCTGCGAAGAGCGAGCCACAAGGGCAAGTGTACGGGCCAGAGGCAGGCCAAACGATAGACCCTTAATTAATTTGCCACTAATTTATGAACGCCACCAATTCTCGATGTATCGGAGTCAAATCGGAAAAAAAATATGAGTAGATGTCGTATAAACGCGCTGCTTTGTTATGTACGGCTGTATTTACAAGAGTGCTTGGATCTTCAGGAGAATCGACGTATTCTGTCAAGCAAGGAGGGAAAGATATCGGCATCAGAAGATCTGTATTGAGTTATATCAAATAGTGCTACGGAAGAGTTACCTGTCAAGCAAGGAGGGAAAGATATCGGCATCTTCTGATGCCGATCCATCCTTGCGGACCAGGTCTACTTATAGAGGCTATCTGCTAAATCTACAAATCTACCAACTCATAGTCTGAGTCGTCGGTTGTCAGCGGGTCTGATGAACTGCTGACGTATCCGCTGACAAGACCGCTGACAGGCTCCCAATAGCTGTCAGCGTCTGCATGAAAGTAGACGCCATGGGCCTCCGGGCCTAGAGCGCGACGGGTCCGGGCGGAGAAGGTTGGTGGCGCTCGACTGCGGGGGTTAAAAGTGGTCGGATTTACGACACCCCCCGACTTAGATTCAAGTCGTCCGCGACTTGATACGGCGAGGGTGTGAGTGGCCATTTGAGGGCGACGTCTTTGACCACTGCGACGTGAAGGCAAAGCCGAAGCGGCTAGGGCGGCTCGGTAAGTACGGGCGGCATCTTCGGCAGAACCCATCATAGGTGGTTCATATGATGTAGACTGGGCACGACGTGCAAGGTAACGTTCATTTTCGGTACGAAGTCGTAGGCTTTCGGCAACTCGTTGTTCTTCGTCCGAGGTCAGGACAGGGGCTGGGGTACCATCATCGGTGTTGTCGTGAAAGTCCTCCATAGTATGCTTGGTTTTAGCGAACCAAGCACGGACGGCCGTTTCGCCATTGGGAAGGAAGGCTTTCTTAAGACGGTCTTGATGGACAAGGTCGACTTTAACTTCGCCATCACCCCATCTTAATTGATAGGTTGAAAGAGGAGTGACGCGTACGACCTCAAGGGGGCCATACCATCTGGGCTGCAACTTGGTTCGACCAAAATTCTTAACAAGGACGAAATCTCCGACTGCGAACATGTCCTCTGTGATATTGTGAGTGTCTTCGTGTCGAGCAACCATGTCGTCGGCGGCTGCTTGTTGTGTTTGTAAGTGTTTTTCGCGAAGGGCGTCGATTTCACGAAAGGTCTTCTTCCTGTATTCAACTGCATCATTCTCATCCTGAAAGTCAAATAGAAATGGGCGGACCGGATCTTGGGGCAGACGAGGTTCAATGCCATAAACCAGCTGAAAGGGGCTAACATGGGTCCGTTGAGAGATATGGACACGGCAGGCAAATAGGCTCTGGTGAAGGTACTGGTCCCAGCTGTGAATGTGAGTACCCACGTACTTGTTGAGCATGTGTCCAATTATTCCGTTAAGTCGTTCACACTTTCCGTTTGATCGAGGGTGATATGCAGAGGTGGTTTGGTGTTTGACATGTAATCGATCCAGGTAACGTTGGAGTACATTCGACATAAAGTTGGCTCCACGATCGCTAACGATCTCACTAGGGCATCCAAACTGGAGGAAAATTTCTTCATAAAGGAAGACGGCGACAGCCTCTGCCGTTGCGTCGGGCAGGGCTCGAGCGATTGGCCAATTGGTGGCGTAGTCAATCGCAGTGATGATCCATCGGTTGCCATTCTTAGTGAGGGGCAAACGACCAATAAAGTCAATACCCCAACGTTCAAAAGGGCGTGCCGGCGCTAAGGGATGCAGAGGGGCGACGGATCTATCACCGGCGGGCTTGACAAGTTGGCAAGGCTTGCATTCACGGACCATCAATTTGATGTCTGAACGAAGGGTGGGCCACCACATACGAGTTTTTGCCAGCTCGTAGGTGCCCAGTTCACCAAGGTGTCCAAGGTCGGTATGGAGGTCAATAAGACGATCCATTCTTTCGGCATAGGGAACAAACGGCACTTGAATTCCATCGACGTCATAAAGGAGCTCATCGTCAACGATAGAAAATCGCTGAGCTTCTTTGCGAACCTTTT
Source organism: Entomortierella parvispora (assembly GCA_963573315.1). Taxonomy (NCBI): domain Eukaryota; kingdom Fungi; phylum Mortierellomycota; class Mortierellomycetes; order Mortierellales; family Mortierellaceae; genus Entomortierella; species Entomortierella parvispora. The sequence continues at coordinate 2,204,131 of OY752149.1, read as the reverse complement.
TCTTGATGTCCCCGTCGGTATGAGGGGGAAAGGAGCCATCGTCCAAAAAGGCGGGAACGAGAAGGGGCCAATCCCAAACATCCAAGTGTCTAGGGGGCACACTGACTAAGTTCATTTCCATACGTGAAAGGGCGTCTGCGGCAATGTTTGTGGCACCAGTCTTGTATTGGATCGACAGATTGTATGGGGCGAGGAATTCGGCCCATCGGGTCATACGTTGGCTCAGATGAGGTTGAGTCAACAAAAAGCGGAGGCTGGCATGGTCGGTGAATACCAGGGTTGCCTCGGCTCCAAGAATATAGGGGCGCCAGGCTCGACAAGCGTGAACTATCGCCAATAGTTCTTTCTCATGGACCGGGTAGTTGCGTTCGGCAGGCTTTAATTTACGCGACTCGTAAGCGACAGGATAACGGATACCATCCTTAACTTGATACAAAATGGCGGCGGTGGCATCACCTGAGGAATCACAGTCAATCTCATAGGGTAGAGATGGGTCTCCGAGAGCCAAAGCTACGTTATCTTCGGAAACTTTCAGGAGCAACTCACGGGCTGTGTCAAAGGAGAGTTGCTGGGCCGGACCCCATGTGGCAAGAGGTCGGGTCTTGTTCTTATCTTGGCCAGGTCCATCGGCTAGGAGACTGGTGAGAGGGATAATAGTGTGGGCGTGATTCTTGAGGAACCGTCGAAAGTAATTCATGAATCCAATAAAGCGTCGAAGCTGTTGTACGTTCTTAGGGACAGGCCAGTCTCGTAGAACCTGGACCTTGGCGGGATCCACTTTGATTCCATCGCGACTAATTACATGACCGACAAAGGAGATCTGAAAAAGTCCAAAGGCGCACTTGCTTCTTTTGAGGTGCAATCCATTAAGCTTGAGGATTTCAAACGTCTGACGGAGATGTTCAAGGTGTTCTTCAAAGGTTTTTGAGTAGATAAGAATGTCGTCCAAGTAAATGATCACGAATTGATCCAAATGCTGACGGAACAGGGCATTCATAAATCCTTGAAAGGAGGCGGGGGCGTTGGTGAGTCCAAACGCCATGACTCGGAACTCATAATGACCATAACGGGTGGCAAATGCAGTCTTGGGGATATCCTTTTTGGCAATTCGCAATTGATAATAACCTTGTTGTAGGTCCATCTTCGAATAGAAAGCGGCACCTTGGAGACGGTCTAAAAGTTCTTCCAAGATCGGCAAGGGGTACTTGTTTTTTATCGTTAAGGCGTTGAGGCCACGATAATCAACACAAAGACGCATCGACCCGTCTTTTTTCTTGACAAACAATACCGGGGCGGCCCAAGGTGATGAGGACGGCTGAATATATCCGAGGCGCAAGAGTTCGTCTAGTTGCTCTCTCAGGATCTTTAACTCACTGGGTGACATCTTGTACATCTTCTTAACAACGGGCGGGGCATCGCCGGTTGGAATCTGGTGGTCAAACTCGGGTCTGGCAGGCGGCATCTCTTGAAGGGGTGCAAATACATCGGCGGCGTATTCATCCAGTAATTCGTCTAACTGGGCCTGTTGAGCGAGGGACAGTTCAGGGTTTGTTTCGGCAGGTTGACTTCCTTGGTCAGGCAGTGACGTGTGCATGACATAAATGATTCCAGCTTCCACAGCATCGTCGGCAGTGAGAGCATGGGCAAACTTTTGGGCGTCGAATTGAAGGTTTGCGAGTTGAGGTTTGCTTTCGTCGGGCAAGGGAACAGATTGTGGTCTCGATTTGGCTAGGACTTCGCACTTGTGTCCGTTAAATTTCCAGATGACAGAGTATCGCTCCCAATTGATTTGGGGATGGAAGCAGAGCATCCAAGGAATTCCAATAAAAAAGTCATAGACGAGTTCGCGGATAACAGTGGCAGTGAAAGCACATTCCATTTTGCCAATGGTCAACCGGAGGTCGACTTCGCCGATGGCCTGAGCGCTCAGATCATTACTGTGCGCGGTCTTAATGGGGACGGGATCCGTGACTTTGGTTTCGCGAAGGATCATTTTGGAACAAAATCTTCGAATGGTGTCAAGAGCATGCTCGGAAATGGTGTTAACGTTGGCGCCATTATCGAAAAGAGCTTCGAAGGGAAGACCAGCGACGTGAACAGGAAGGACCATCAGGGGGCAGGCTTGCGGATTAAACTGTTGCGGGGTTACCATAGTCATATTGAGCGCGGGTTTCTGTTGGCGTGGTGTACGGTTTTTGAAAGGGCCCGTCTGGCCAGGTCTGAGAGAGTTACAGTCTCGTCGTCGGTGTCCGGGTTGGCCACATTTATAGCAGACTTGCGGCTTGGTGCATTGGGCGGCGAGATGACCGACTATACCACAGTTACGGCAGGTTAATTCAAGGTTATTAACCAATGGATGAGTGTCAACATCCATATCCATGGGTCCAGGGCGATGACCGGTTTGAGCTTCGACAGTGCTAGCACGGCGGTGGGCTTGAGTATAAAAGCCCGTACTGGGGGATCCATAGATGCGAGGGTTTGTAGCGTAGTTAGGTTGGAATCGGAATGGGTGAGGACGTGTAGGTGGGAACTGTTGATGTGCTTGATAAATACGTTGTTGCGCAGAAGCAGAAGTTAGGCTGAACTGCAGCTTCATATTAGAACGGACTTCACAGAATCGACGGACATCTTCCCAGGTCTTGACTTCTTTTTCGATCAGGAAGTCGTGGAGGAACTTGGGACATCGTGTACGGAACATGTGGACCTTTTCGCCTTCGGTTAACTTGTTCAATAGGGGCAGGGCTGCAAACTGGAACTTCTGGAAGAAGGTCGTGGGAGTGTCACCTCTTTCCCAGACGGCCTTATCCAAATCGTCTCGTAGCGAATCTTCGGCATCGGGGGAACCATACTGCATCAGGAAAGCTTGTTTAAAAGTTTCCCAATCACGACTTTGTGTGGTGTGACGGTAGTTCAAACCCCAAATGTTGGCAGGTAGACGCATCTTGGCGATGGCCGCGAGAGTCTTCTTGTCTTCATAGATCTCGTTGAGTTCGGCTGCTGCTTCGATTTGTTCAATCCAGGTTCGTGCTTCAAGAGGGGTAGTTCCGGGTGCACCTGAGAACGTGGGCGTGTCAGAGGTGTGGCTGTTACGGCCTCTTCGTCTTGGGGGATCACTACGGTGACTTCGCATGTCTTCATCTTCGTCATAGTCAGAGGGTTGAGCTGGAGGGGGAAACTGGGGAGGGATAGGCGAGACACCGAATAAGTTGGCTTGATGAGAGGTTCTGAGCCCCATGGAGGAGCCCGGGCGACGGAGGGGGTCAAGACGTTGACCATCTCGAGGGGGAGAGCTATCGACTGGCATGTTGTATCGTGTTTGGATTTGGGTGGGACAAAGAACGACCTTTGCTACCAATTTTGTCGTATAAACGCGCTGCTTTGTTATGTACGGCTGTATTTACAAGAGTGCTTGGATCTTCAGGAGAATCGACGTATTCTGTCAAGCAAGGAGGGAAAGATATCGGCATCAGAAGATCTGTATTGAGTTATATCAAATAGTGCTACGGAAGAGTTACCTGTCAAGCAAGGAGGGAAAGATATCGGCATCTTCTGATGCCGATCCATCCTTGCGGACCAGGTCTACTTATAGAGGCTATCTGCTAAATCTACAAATCTACCAACTCATAGTCTGAGTCGTCGGTTGTCAGCGGGTCTGATGAACTGCTGACGTATCCGCTGACAAGACCGCTGACAGGCTCCCAATAGCTGTCAGCGTCTGCATGAAAGTAGACGCCATGGGCCTCCGGGCCTAGAGCGCGACGGGTCCGGGCGGAGAAGGTTGGTGGCGCTCGACTGCGGGGGTTAAAAGTGGTCGGATTTACGACATAGATATCTGAACATCCCCGATAGTATAGTGGTGAGTATCTCCGCCTGTCACGCGGAAGACCCGGGTTCAATTCCCGGTCGAGGAGCTTCTTTTGCCCCACTCGAGTTGTGCGCTGGTACACACCCGCAGGCATTTCATCTTTTGGTCGACTTTTTTTTTGGATCGCTTACCTGTCGACCCTGCCATTCTCTAACCATCGACTGTTGACAGCCGACTTCTCTTTTTCCTGTTCACCATCTAAATCGCCAACCAGTCTTCATAATCATACCAGCCGACTGTCCTTGAGAGTCATGGCTAGGTAAACAAGGGGGAATGACCTTTACAAGGACAGGACAGGGCAGGAATTGGTAAAGGGAAGCGAGATGGAGTCAGGATGAAGGTGGCCGAGAGAATATGTTCACGTTACTACGTGAAGAACTAAAAATTGTATTAAAGAACGCGACAACGCGACAGTATGATTATGAAGACTGGTTGGCGATTTAGATGGTAAATAAGAAAAAGAAAAGTCGGCGGATACGATTATCAGGGTAAGTCCGCGGCTATGGAGATCTCGCTGTTTAAGGAATGGGGGGAACTAGGAGAAGAAAAGTCGGCGGTTTAGAGAGCGTCGGCTGCTTCCTCTTTTACAGTGAGTTTGACATGGAAGGTGGCGGGGAAGATACAGACCCACGCTGCGGAGAGTATGTCCCTGAGCCTTACTGAGAATCATCGAGACAGCGGTCTTCATTGGGGATTGAATGCTGCAAAACTTGATTGGAAAGCAAGGTAGACGTCAGGATTCGTCGCGAAATGAGATGAGCTGTACTAGCTGAGATCCAAGGCATGGCTTCTGATGATTACATCAAGATCGTTGAGGGTGTAATGAACCTGCCATTCAAGCTCCAATATTGGGCCGCACCTCATGTCCAGTTGTTTGCGCGCCTCCTTTGGAATCTCAACTCGTCCCGCGTAAGGCCAGGCTGACTGGCGAGGGCGATGGTCGAGACGAACAAGAAGGCTGGGACGAGGACGGGCACGGGACGGCGGCGATGGATGATTTTTGTTCCAGCATTTCCTTAGATTGCCTTTGAAGATCCGTTGGATCGTTGATGTCTTCAATAGCCAACATGATTGCAGCGTAGGTGTCGTATCGTTTCTCGAATCTCTGGTCAAGGTTACGTGATTTTAGGGTCGAAAACGAGGCCTTGACACCGCTTGTGCCTTTCTGATGGGCTTTGACATGATCGCCCTTCCGTCTTGTTTTGCGGTCCCCCCTTCTGCTGTTTCTTCTTGCGCTTACTCTTGCGACCATCCTTGACTGGCTGTATAACTGGATTAGATGGACCTGGAAGTGGTCTTGTCGGGTCACTCAGTTTGTTGATGTGAACTTTGCAGCCTCCTAAGAAGTTGCTGTCTTTGCCTGAGGCCTGAGGCCCGGTAGACGTGACTGAATTGATTACGATTGCCGTGACGGTGCAGCTCATGAGGCCTGAAAAAGAATGGTTCAGTATAAGGTTAGGACTGATCCATGGTAAATGCCGTTGTTTGTCAAGTCGCTTTCCTACCTCGTTGGACCTTGATCGGGCACTTCCACTTTGAACCTTCTTCTCTCTGCTCTGGCAGCTGAATAGCGCTCAAGCTGAAGCTTTACTTGGCTCATCAGCTCATTCTCAGACATCTTTGGCTCGGGCATGTTGTCACGGTAGACATCATGTATCTGGAGTTCAATTGGCAAGATTGTGCAAGAAGGACTCCTGAGTGTAGAGATGTCATGCTCGGGATAAATATCAAAGTATGTCGGTAGCGATAGCTTTGTTACTGTGATCCCCACTTGGCATGGAAATAACGAGCGCATGCATCGCGTGCACCCGTTCACCTTTCACAGTTCTTCAGTTGCTGCCCATGTTTGTCAGGTCTGCCGTCCCTCTGTCTCGCCCAGGTTCTATCTACTTGCTACATCTCCTGACCCGCAAACAACTGTAAACTGCCTTTTCTACCTTGCATTCCTGTGAGCCCGCTTTGTGCGCCGACCAACTCCGGGTACAGTGGTTTATACATTCTTTATTCTTCCTTGCCAGACATCTAGAATCCCTGGAGTTGTCGAATAATAGGCTTCAGCCGCCCTGACAAGTGACTGTCCTTCACGGATGAAAGACGGGTGACGACTGATTCCAAAAAAATCGCATTTTGGTGTTCTTTCTCTTCTCCATCTTCATCTTCCCCTCGTCAGGTATGTTGTCATCCTTCTGAAAAATGCATTGCCTTAAACGGCTCTAATTGGTATTTCATGATCCGTGTAGTGTTCAACTCACTCTTTACCCTTCCTCTATTCCTCCACCTAGCCCGTCCCCCACTCTAGCCATGCTCCCAGAGGTCAAAAAACTACTCGAGTCCAATTTCATTAGCTATGTCGTTTTTGACGTGGACCCTGACTATACTACTCAGCATATCATCATACCGGAAGACCGATTCCATGAATATCCTGCATTCAACAATTTGAGCAATGCCGTGAAAAATGAGATTTACAACCTTCGCATTGTTCAAGAACCAGCGTACTTTGACGATCTCGAAATGCCCAAGGTGTACTTTCGACTGAGAATCAACGACGAAACGGTAGCTTCGCAGATCTGCCCGCCTCTTGACGAACTTCCGTACATCACTGTGATGATGGGCTTCCGTATAAGTCTACTTCTGAACCGCACAAATGAGCTAGATGGACCCAAGAATCCTTCAATTCAACGTTACCTTTCGTCTCTTTCTCGTTAACTAAATAAATAACATTCTTTTTGAGCTTTCACTGTTGGCTTCGTGTATTTTGTATTGAGTACTGTAGTAAAATTGATTGAGGGTCGGGGACCCAAAGTGCACATTTAGTGAACAATGGAGGAGGACAAGTCAATCGATTTTAGTTCATTGCCATTGAGTTCTCATGAAGTGATGGTCACACGCTCATCGATCTCGAATAGGGTTTGACGGCGTCTGAAGTATCTCCGCTAGCAACTGTTGCTACGCGAGGATAGTGCGTCCAGGAACCACCGCTGGCTGTTTGAATTGACGTGATCGGCTATTTTATGTGAAAACTTCATGGAGCATTCTTTTTTCTTGTTTCCTTCTCTTCAACCATTGTATTGATGCAAGAATACTACGCCTGTCGCGAAATAATCAGCGGGAAACGTGCAATTCATAGCATAGAGCAGACTTCGATACCCGGTAACGGCTTTTTTTTAAAAAAAAAACGGCTCTACAGTAGTGTTTGTGACCACAACATCTTTCGGCATTCGGTGGCCAGGTGCACTCTATCCATTCTCTAGGTGAGTCATGGTCACGGAGAGGTGGGGTCTGTATGTGCGTGGGCAAGGTAAAGGACAAAGTACGATATAAAGAGTTCGTTTCTCGCCTCTTTTTTTTCTTTCTTTCTTTGTCATCTCTCAGCTCACCCTTTCACTGACACCTGCCCACCATGAAGGTAATCATCATTAAATCACTTTCATAATTACATATATACACCTTTATTTCCTCTGGTCTCTCTTTGCATCGCCAAACCACCATGCCACCCATATATTTTTCTCACTTTTGGAATACAGATCTTCACCGTCATAGCACCTACATTAGCGGTCTTGGCTGTTCTGACCTCTGCCGTCCCAGCTTCGACAGAAGCCCCCAAGCCCAAGCCCATGCGCAAGGAAGATGCCGCTCGATTCTTACGCCAGCCTGAATTGGCCACTTTGTTCACTGATACCCCGTTCACTGCCGATCCTGCCTACCAGAAAAACGTGACCAAGTTGAACCAAATGGTTGAAACCTTGAGCAACAGCCCCAAGTATATCAGCAATAGCGCGCGAGCTATCACTCCACTCATTCCCCACGGTCGTCATTACTGTATTGCAGTTGCAGCCAATCCCTATCGGACCCGTATCTACCAGAACCGGATGTCGTGTGATATTGAAGGATTCAATACCCAGGTATCCTTCTGTCTCCCGAAAACGGTTGCTGCCACCAAGGATTTCCGCAAGGTAGAAGGATGTGCCGCCATTGCGGGGAACCCCACCAGATCCATGTATTACAGCGAGTTCAAGACCTGCAATCGAAATGGTTGGGAACACGACTTTGCGTTGACCACCCAAAGTCCTGTAGATGTTGGTAAACCAGACAATTTCCTCAATGTCTGGTTTGCGATGGATCCGCATCGAATCGTCTTTTCGCATGGTGGTGATGACTTGACTGGGAGAGGATGGACCTACTTTGACTACCTCTCGGCGTACACCATCACGTATCCTACTACACCCAAGGGTGTCGAGGCCATCTCGCCCCACCTGCCCAAAATTGTTGACTTGCACAAGAGAATTCTTCCTCTTATCCTTCTGGCACTTGAGGTCACCGTTGTTCATGTGTTCTTATTGCAACAAGCACTTGAGCAGTTAAACCCTGATGTAATCCTTCCTGACGCCCATACCGACATACAGCCAGTCCGAGTCATTCAGAATTTTGACAACGTTGCAGCCGTTCAACGTATTGCCCAAGAACTATTGGGCCGGAACTCCCGTATTCGACTTGAGCGAACCGACAGAAACCCTGGTGAAGGTTTCGATGGTCCCTCGATCATTCTTCGATTTTTTGTGGATAACCTGTTGGTTGCAGGTGTACGCTTGGAAGAAGGTGTAAACTATGGGCGTGAAAGGATCCGAGCTGCTCTCAGAACCAGCGCCTTGGATCGACAGGCTGTATCGCTGGTGAGAGCCAGGAACACGCGCACCAACGACTACCACTTTTTCTTGTATGGCGGCCTTATAGGTCAAAAGGAACTGTAGTTTCGTTGTAATGTAAACAAAAACAGAGAGTATAATATAATATCTCGGACAATAACAAATTGTTGCACATCGGCCATGTAGTTTCGCTGCACACTCTGTAATATGAAGTTGTAATCGAAGAGGAACCCAGCTGAGCCACTCAACTAACCTATATCTATGTGAGTTGAGTCGGACCAACTGGGACCCGTCTCTTTGTCCCAATAACTATCATTTTAGTATAGATACCTCCTGACTTCATGAAAACATTGGATGGCCGCTTCCCGGGTTTCGGAGCAATTGGTTTATCAAAACGCCATTAGCTTGCAAAGAAGAGAGCGAGGATAAGACGTACCTCAATTGATCTGATTTCATGAGAACATTGGGTGGCCGCTCACTGGGGTATCAGAGCAATTGTTCCACAAACATTCCACCATCCTGCAAAGAATAGGGCGAGGTTGACAAGCACCCAATAATCTGACTTCTGAGATCAGTGGATGACCGCTTACTGGGATATCGGAACAATTGACTCACCAACAGTTCTTCACCCTGCAAAAGAGGATGAGGTTGAGACGTGCCTTAATGGTTGACTTCATAAGAACATTGGATAGCCGCCGAGGTGTAAGAACAACTGGTCTACCAGCACTTTACCCAGCAAAGAAAAAGACGAGGTTGGGATGAGCCTAATCTGACCGCATGAGAGCAGTTGGCCGCATACCGAGGTATCACAATTTGGTCGACCAGCGGTCTGCAGTATCGCCTCGCAAAGAAAAGGGCAAGGTTGAGAGCCCCATACATACTGTCACTGTACTCTTGAGAGCGTGTGTTCTCGAAAGCCATTGTACACATCGTTCGTATCAATAATACTTCAAAATGGATACTGAAGTGAAAAGAAGCCGAGGGACTTTTATACCAATGAGAGGTTGCAGAAACTCATGTCGTTCTTAACGCAAAGGTGGGTTTCCCAAAACAGGATGCGCCATATCAGGTCACGTGCAGCCATTTAGTCATGGCCCTCATGGCTATTTGTCCTGACGGCCACCCAGAATAAAGATCCCCGTCTTTGTCTCGCTACTTCACCTCCCCTGCAAGGATCACGGTTTGTATCAATGATATTTCCCACAGGAGCCTATGTTCATGGTCGCGACACGCCAGCTGAACGCAGCGCTGAACGCAAAACTCTTCTGCGAGACAGAATGGACGGCGGGAACCAACCTTATATTTTGATTGTTCTCATATTCCTGGTCAGGAAGTTCGAAGACCTGTTGCGTGAGATACCGAAGATGAGGAACAAGGCGTTATCGAGACCCGCTCGCGATGGACTCCTATTCAGAGAATGGGCATACAAACTGGAACTGGCGGAACCAATTCTTCTAGATGTGACGGGACAAGCTTACTGGGCCGTGTATGATCTCTGTATAAAAGCGTACGCCGACTCCAAGCGGCTAGATGAGACCTTCTGGGAGGAATGCGTGTTTGAACCAACACACCTCTTCAAATGCATAGAAAGACTTTACGAGCTGTAGTCGGCTGTGGAATCCAGTCCCCTTGCACTCCTCGATCGCGCGCTTTTGGATCAAATCGACGATTTCTGAATCGATCACGCCTTCTCCTTGGTGGTGAAGGGGTCGTGTATTGGCGGGAGTCGTACTGGAGGTGGTTTGTTGAATATTATCGTATAACCCTTGCTGACGACTGATTGGACCCATTTCGACGTCGTCAGTTTCTCTCACGGCTTCCTGTAGTTCAGAAGCCTCGCCCCTACTGGTGAGACTTCTTCTTGCCGTTTCCCGTGTCAGATCCTGATCCGCAGACTAACTTGTATTCTGGCTTGGAATTAATTCTGAGGTTTGTAAGAGCGGTCAGTCTTACGACCTGTCTGATAGTCGCTCTTCTTCTCCTTGGTCGTTGATGTATCCGACTTCTTGTCCGGTTTTCCATCGCTTGGCTGAGGGGTGGATTTCTTGGTTCCGTCCTTGGATTTGGAACCATAATCCTTGGTGGTCTTGCGGTACGTCTTGTTGATGACCTCCTGGTGGGTCCTACGTTCTGCGAGAGCAGCCAAAGGTATGAGGGCGTCCTCTCTACCGTCGTCTTCTCTGAGGCCGAGTTCGTCAGTGTAGAGTTTCATGCGCATCTTACTGACCTCGCTGGCGTCGTTACTGGCAAGGACGCTCAGAGTGTTGAGGGAGGTGAGAGTGCGTTGTCCCAGTTTCGTGGTGCGATTCTCTGAGTCCACGATCTCATCGGCGAAAGTGTCCAGAAGCCTGGTTGCGGAGGCGAAAAATCCTTGTATCTTGGTAAGATCGCTCTCATGCTTCTTTGAGGAATCTGGGAGCTTGACTTCCGCATGTCGGAGAACTGGGAGAGGGGTGTAAGCCATGCCATCGGTGTGGTAGAAGTCAGTCCATTGAATGAATCGGTCGTCGGCTTTGAAAATCGAGTCGTAAAACTTGGGTTGAGCGATGGATGGGTACTCGTCCATCAATTCGGGGTAAAGGAGGAGGGTGTCCTGCCGTTCCTGACAACGATCTTCTCACAGGCCTGGTGGCTGAATCAGAAACTCGTTTCTTCCATGGTAGTGTTCGTGATGACTGCATTGATCAGTAGTTTTTTTTGGTAGTCACATAGTCAGTGATACGGGTAAAGTCATTTCAACTCTTCTTCCACCCAACTTCCACCGGATGAATCAAGCCTAGTCTTGCAGCACCAAAAAATCACGTCAGAATACACCCCCACACTAGACATGCATCACACCAGCGTCAACCTTCGAACACCCTCGCAACTCTTGTGGTAGTTGGCCGAAAAGCTGTCTGTGCTCAACAGTGCTCGGTCGTTTGCTTTGTGCAACGTCTGCATATTTGGCAAAACCTCATCATGGCATCTGACACACTGATGAGGTCTTAGCCGAACGGCCACTAGTTTTGTCTCACGCGCACGGGCGGGTCAATGCGGCCGTTTTCGTGATCGCCATCGATGGGGTCCCCCTCCCATCGTTAGCCACCATGGTAGCAGACGCTTGACCATCGTTGGTTCGTTTCGTTCGTTCGTCCTCGATGACGACATTGATGAAACTCGATGTTTTTGTTGCACATGCATCTCTTCCCTTCCATCAAATCGAGTTCTACTCTCGTCGCCTTCCTTTCTTCTCTTCCGCACCCTTTCCCTCCCTCCTTCTCCTCCTTCTCCTCTTCCCTTTCTCATCCTTTTCGTCTCTGAATTCTGGACATCGACCTCTTCCAGTCTGCACTGGTGCCAACAGTCACAATCGGAACCGTCGTTTGACTTTCATTCGGAACCGCACAGCCCCACGCCCCTGCTTCACTTCAGTGCGGTTTACTGCAGAGTACCATGTACGACAAACATGAAATTACTCAAGGTGAAGAATACAAATACGCTCTCTTAGATTGCTACAAGGAGAGGGATCAACCACTTACCCTCGAAGCTTCATTCCACTCCAGACAATTCTCCGGCGCATTTCGCCGAAACTAAGCCAATGGACAGCGGAAGCTCACTTTTTACAAACAAAGACAACCACGTCCTCGAGCCCAATGCTATCAAACCGGGTAAAGGCGGGGACCTTCAAGTAGACGAGCAAGTACACCACGAGCACAAGGACGAGATTTCACCCGAGCTTGAAGCTCAACTGGGTACGGACCCCTCGCATGGTCTGACAGATCAGGAGGTTGAAGAGCGGCGAGCTCAGTGGGGATCTAATGAGCTCAAGGAAGTGAAAAAGAATCCAGTCCTCAAGTTTCTGGGATACTTTACAGGTCCGATTGCGTACCTAATCGAGGTAGCCTGCATTATCTCTGCAGTTGTCAAGGTAGCGTTTGGGCATCATATAAGTGTGTACAAGTAATTGACATGATGGACACATCGGACGGGCTTACCAAGAACGCCTAAACATATTTTAGGACTGGATCGATTTCGGCATTATCCTCGCGCTCTTGCTAGTGAACGCAAGCATCGGATTTATTGAGGAGGCCAAGGCTGAATCAGCCCTTGATGCCTTGCGTCAAACGTTAGCTTTGAAGACACGCTGCTGGCGAAACGGTAATATAGTGGAGCTCGATACCTCCGAGTTGGTGCCTGGCGACGTTATTGTCTTGCGATTAGGAGATATTACTCCGGCGGATGGTCGCTTACTTGGAATCGGCGCCACTGGCGAGACCACAGAAGGAGATCTCCTCATTGATCAGTCTGCTCTCACTGGCGAGTCAATGCCCGTGAGCAAGAAAAAAGGAGACACCGTCTACTCGTCCTCAATCGTCAAGCAGGGTCAGCAGATGGCTGTTGTTACAAAGACCGGTATCAATACCTTTATCGGCCGCGCTGCCAACCTGATCTCGATCACGGTCGAGGAAGGTCATTTCCAAAAGGTCATCAACCGCATCGGTAACTTTTTGATCCTGATCACAGTGGTTCTTGTTGGTATCATTCTGGTCTACCAGCTGGTGCACTTTCATGGGACGCCAGACGGGGTGTTCCTGACAGTCCTCAGTCGTGTTCTTGTCCTCACAGTGGCCGCTATCCCTGTCGGTCTCCCAACGGTCATGTCCGTGACGATGGCGGTCGGTGCTAAGCAACTGGCAGCCAAGAAGGTCATTGTAAAGCGCCTGACAGCTGTGGAAGAAATGGCCTCCGTTTCGGTTCTGTGTTCTGATAAGACTGGCACCCTGACCTTGAACGAGCTGACCTTTGACGAGCCATATCTTACCAACGGATATTCAGCCGAAGATATCCTGCTTTACTCCTACCTTGCTGCCGAGGCAGGTGCCAATGATCCAATCGAACTTGCAGTCCGGACTGCAGCGGAGGAACAATTGCCGTTGCTCCAGCATCGAACTCACAAGCATGATATTCCCGGCTATAAGGTCACATCCTTTTTGCCTTTCAACCCTGCCACAAAGTTGACTCAGGCCACGGTCACCGTGGTAGAAACTGGAGAGATCTTCAAGGTGGCTAAAGGCGCTCCTCAAGTTATCATCCACCTCATTGGTGGGGATGACGACGCCGTCCGTGCAGTAAACGCTTTGGCGAGACGCGGTCTTCGTGCTCTGGGAGTAGCCCGCACTCGGTCTGGGTCAATAGAGGATTTCCAACTAATTGGTATGATCGCTTTGATTGACCCTCCCCGCCCCGACTCTGCAGAGACCATCGCGCGCTGCAAACACATGGGTGTTGACGTAAAAATGGTAACTGGGGACCAGCTCATTATCGCCAAGGAGGTCGCGCATCGTTTAGGTATGACCCGAGTTATCCTTGATGCCAGCCACCTGGTTGACCCAAACAAGTCCGAAGATGAGGCTACGGAGCACTGCCTGCGAGCGGATGGGTTTGCACAGGTGATTCCAGAGCACAAGTACCGCGTGGTCGAGTTGCTTCAGAAGCGTGGAATTATTGTGGCCATGACAGGCGATGGAGTCAATGACGCGCCGGCCCTTAAGAAAGCCAACGTCGGTATTGCTGTGCACGGATGCACTGACGCTGCTCGTTCGGCTGCCGATATTGTCCTTCTAGCCCCTGGTCTGTCGACGATTGTGGACGGCTTGATGACTTCCCGCGCCATTTTCCAACGCATGCGGTCCTATGCGCTGTACCGAATTACCTCCACCATACATTTCCTGATGTTCTTCTTCATTGTGGTCATGACCTTCGATTGGGCCTTGCCAGCAAGGTTGCTGATATTGATTTGCATCCTTAACGATCTGGCTACGCTGGTGATTTCGGTCGACAACGCCCAACTCTCGCCCCACCCCGACAAATGGCGAATTGGACAGCTGATAACCATGTCGTTCATCCTGGCCGTGTGCCTTACGGCGCTGTCGTTTGCGCACTTCTTCGTATTTTGGAAGTGCTTTGGCTACGCGCCTGTCTCCTTGGATGCACCCTCGTCACAGCGAAAGCTCGAATCGGTTATGTACCTCCATATCTCGTCTGCACCCCATTTTATGATCTTTGCCACAAGATTGACTGGTTACTTTTGGGAGAATCTGCCATCACTTCTGTTTGCTGCCGTGATCATTGGTACCCAAATTGTGGCACTGTTGATGGTTGTCTTTGGGGGATTGACGCCGAAGATCCCGGTTGCCCAGGCAATCGTGATTTTGCTCATTTCATTTGCTTACTTTATGATACTCGACGTCCTCAAGGTTCAGATGTTTAAAATGTGGTCGTTTGAATTTACAGCCGCCATTGTCCGAACCCCAGCCAGGCGGAAGAAGTTGGCTGAGCGAAAGGCTCGCAATATTCAACAAAAGCGTGTTTGGGATTCAATTGATCGAGTTCGCGAGGTGACACTTATGGTAAAGGCGCTCGAGGCCTTGAACGGAGCGCCAAAGACCGAAGGAGAGACCGAGGGAGCGCCCGAGACTGCTCAAGCGCAGATAGAGCAACGTCGTGAATTGGAGGCCAAGAACGCAGCCCAGGATGAACTGATTGATGAGAAGGAGATCGCAGGCGAACATGCAGCAGAGGATATTAAGGATCTGCAACGGCAGCAAGAACATAGAACAGCGGCTGGGAACTCGAATGAAGAAGCTTCAACCCAATAGACAGGGGTTTATACCATGCCTTAAGAGTTGAGTCGTTGAATTTTTTGCAGAGAGCGTCAAAACACAAATGAAAAAATACTTCATCTTCGGACATTGCCGTCTTCTGATTCCCATCCTCTTCTATCTTCCATTCTGTCCTGCTTCTATCGCCTCCTCCTTGCACGAAAATCATTACCCTCTCTATCTCGAGCCTCACATCCAATACCTCTCTTCCGTCATCTGTAGGTTTCTTCAACAGCAATTGCTTCCACCGGAACTATTATCAACAACACTCCGAATCTCGGACCGTTTACTTTGATCTTCTTAGCCACGCAAGGCACAGACATCATGTCCGACCCACAGGCCCCTTCTGGGACCTACATCCTCGATGGAGTCCACCACTTCTGGCGTACCAACGTTCAGATGTTCGACCCCATCCCATCATCCAGTGAATGTCGCTCACCACGAGCCCATCTCATCGACTGCACCTACTTCAGCCCCACTGACACTACCACTGCAGCCCTTTGCGATGAGTGTTTGCGCAGAGAAGCACGACTACTCTGCTAAGGGCGAGAATAGGGCATGTTGGGACCCCAGCACTCGGAACCCCTTTCGACGATGAGAACATGACGACCGTGGCTGCCCCTACATGGAGAGTAAAAGGTGCCGAAGCCACGACGAAGCAGTGTGTGTGTTTTGTTTTGTTTTGTGAACTCTACACTTTCCTTCCTCATTTCCATGGTGCAGATAAGATGCGCTATCGCTGTTACGAAACTGAGCAATTCGCGGAGCAACGCGGTCTATAGCTGCAGCAATTTGAAGAACCTGCTTGGATCACGTCTCTTCGACTCAAGACCATATCACACGAGGATATCAGAAGTGACAGATTTGGCCAAGGTGCTGGAGCAGGCGCCATAGCTGCGGGTGTGCGGCTGTTGGTGGATGGGATGAGGAGGATGGGTCCAGAGCCGCACACAGAGTCACAACACAATGTAGGAGCGTCTTCAGGACAATGTAGGAGCGTCATCAGGACAAAAGGCGTCCTCGTTCGAGGAATTGTTTTTAAACATGGTTGAACCTGAGAACCAGATGTGCTCGGGATGAAATCAGCTGGCACCCATTTGATGATTCGTCTGGAAATCAGGTGAAGACCTCGGCCTAAATCGTCATCTGCGACAGGAATACGAAGGAAACTCAACAGTATCATTATTTTTATTTGTGGACTTTCTCAGTCTTGGTTGATGTTGAGAGGCAGGAAGTAAGGCCTGCATTTGAAGTGCCATGGCTGACAAGAACGATGAGAAAAAAAAAGGTGACAAGAGGATCGAGCACCTCCTCAATCAGGCACTCTGCAATGGGTATTGTCGGATACGAGCTTGAATAGCGGTGGTCACTGCATTTCTGTTTACACGTACAAGAGTCTACGTTATTTGAAGGCTGCGACCATATCCATGGGGTTTCTGGCTGCTAAGTAGGGCCATATCCTTTCGGCCAAGAACTGACACTGCGATCTTCTTTGCCACTGGGGTCGGTGGTGCCGCAACATCACGAGTATCATGTGTCTCTGCGCGTCCAACGTGGTTGATCTAGGGTAAGAGAGCAGCTCAAAGATATAGCCAAAATATTGATGGCGCAACGTCGACAGCTGTAACAGGTGTGTGCTCAAGGGAGGGTGCGCAAGTGTGTAATGGCGTTACGGGTTATATAGTAGAGTAAGGCCGACAAAATCCATGGTAGCCATCTTCCAGAGTTGAGAGGGGATCAGAAGGGGCTGCAAGAGTCCTATTGATTTGGTCCTGACTCTCGCAGTTCACAAACTGCAGCCGAGTAGCTCATTTTTTTGAGAGTCCACTGAAGGCCAAAATGTCCAGTAGTAGCAGAGTCGTGGACGTGGGCATGAGGCGAGTGGAAGAGTGCCATGGATGGACAGACAAGGTGGTTCATCCACGTTGTGCGAGTAAAGGAGATTGTTTTGCAACGAGTTTCCACTGGCGATCCTTTCTTCCGCGCAGTAGTCCTGCTCAAGCTGGACTCGGACGTCGGACGACAGGTAAAGACTGAGGAGCCTGCGGAGGGTTGGTCGGTGCTCACATTATTATTATTGAACTCGGTGCTTTCAGGATACCAGTACAGTAGTGAAGCCGTTTTGTTTATGGAGACGAGGGAATCGAAGATGGAGGGGACAAGTGCAAGATCTGGACTGGAAACCCAGAATGGTGAGGCGACAGATCTGGCGATGATGAAGACAAAAACAAAAAGAAAAAAAAGGCGCAAGGGAAAAGGAAAAGGGCGGGTGACAAAAGAAAATGTGTTTCAAAGGAGTACAGTACCTTAAGGAGTGGGGCTTGCGACAGTGCTGCGAGGCCCGACATTTTCAAAATGGTGCACAAGAAACTAAGGGCTTCAAGATACAAGGGCAATAGCTTCATTTTCTCACATCCAGTGAACAATGAAGAAAAGAGATCCTAGACGCGTCATTTGACTGCTCCCCCAACGCTCTGTCTCGCCTCTTGGGGCGATCAGGAAGGGGGTTTCGGCTAAATGTGCTCTTGCTGTTCTTCCTGAGTGAACTGTTCAAAATGAGGAAGGGCCTCTGAGTTCCACCACCAGCGCTCTTCGTGACGTCGTCCTAATACCAAACGGTCTTCGGTCCGTGCTCAAAAAGAGTTTTGGGAGTTTCTTTCCTTTCTTCTTCTGCAACCCCTCTTTCATGCAAACAAAGACTCGACCATGAGTATCTCCAAAGTCCACGCTCGCCAAATTTTCGACTCACGCGGCAATCCCACCGTCGAGGTCGAGGTCACCACCGCACAAGGTAATCATCACTCTCTTGGCATCATATCGAGCTTGTAGACTGAATCTTTCCTTATCTGTTGCTTCTTTCTCAGGTGTCTTCCGTTCTGGTGTCCCCTCCGGCGCCTCCACCGGTACTCACGAAGCCTATGAGCTCCGGGATAACGATAAAAACGCCTACGGAGGAAAAGGTGCGCAACTGCATTGTTTTTTACTGTTTTCTCTTATTCTCCTTAACAAACCAGGCGAATCCCAGCTACATCCCAATAATTGGAATGAAGAGGAAAACCCTGCGCACGCTTATGATCCATGATAGTATTGTTTTACTTCTACAGACTTTCCTATTAACGACTTTTTTCAACAGGTGTCACCAAGGCTGTTGAGAACGTCATCAAGCACCTCGGACCCGCTTTGATAGGCCAACATCGACGTCAAGGACCAGGCCGCCGTTGATGAGTTCCTCATCAAGTTGGATGGGACCGCCGACAAAAGCAAGTTTGGCGCCAACGCCATCCTCGGTGTCTCCATGGCTGTCCTAAAGTCAGGTGCTGCTGCCAAAGGTATTCCTCTTTACCGCCATATTGCCGATTTGGCCGGACACGGCGGCAAGAAGATTGTCATGCCTGTCCCCTCCTTCAATGTCATCAACGGAGGTTCCCACGCCGGTAACAAGCTCGCAATGCAAGAGTTCATGATCATGCCCACCGGTGCCAAGTCATTTGCTGAGGCCATGAAGATGGGTTCAGAGGTCTACCACTGCTTAAAGTCTGTTATCAAAAAGAAATATGGTCAGGATGCCACCAATGTAGGTGATGAGGGTGGATTCGCTCCGAACATTCAAAATGGCACGGAGGCTCTCGAGCTCGTGAAGATCGCCATCGCGAACGCTGGTTACACAGGTAGAGTCAAAATCGGTATGGATCCTGCCGCCTCTGAGTTCTACAAGGATGGCAAGTACGACTTGGATTTCAAGTCGGCCGATTCCGATGCCTCCAAGTACTTGACCGGTGAACAACTCTGTGAGGTGTACAGGGATTTCACTGCCAACTATCCTATCGTCTTCATCGAGGATCCCTTTGATCAAGATGACTGGCCTGCCTGGTCCCACATGACCGGCTCAACCGATATCCAGATCATTGGTGATGACCTGACTGTCACCAACCTTCTCCGTATTAAGCCCGCTATTGAAAAGAAGTCCTGTAATGCCTTGTTGCTCAAGGTCAACCAAATCGGAACTATAACCGAGGCCATCCTCAAGGTATTTTTTTATTCATCTTATCCTCTCTCCTCCTTTTCTTTCTCCAGCCCTTCTCTCTCCTTTTCTGATCGCCTCTCCTCCGACTTTGAACACTCGTGAAAGGAATCAATTTTTTGCATTTTGGAAAGAATCATGTTGGTTGACTACACTCCCGGCATAGTCAAGTTTGGCGATGAACGACCATAAAAGAATGACAATAGTGGGTTCTGATATGTGGGCTCTCACTACCCAGTTCTCACTTCTCGCATTTCTCACTATTCTGCCAATATTTTCTTTCTTACCCATTCACTGCGCCCCGATTGCAAACACGGTGGAATGATATATAAATATATATTTTACCCGCGAATAACGAACAACTAACCTTTTCTTCCTTGCACTTGCTCCCTGATATAGGCTGCTATCCTCGCCCAGCAGTCCGGATGGGGTGTCATGGTCTCCCATCGTTCTGGTGAAACCGAGGACAACACCATTGCGGATATAGTTGTTGGCCTTCGCTGTGGTCAGATCAAGACCGGCGCCCCGTGTCGGTATGTGTGTTGATTGCTCAATGGCGACTCGAAAGAAAAAAAAAAGAAAAAGAAATGGCGAACCGTTGCTTACTACACTTTTTGTGTCATTCTTCTGTTCTTAGTTCTGAGCGTTTGGCCAGTTGCTCCGCATTGAAGAAGAGCTCAACGGTAACTCTATCTACGCCGGTGAGAATTTCCACAAGGCACATCTCTTATAAACGGACTGAACTGTTATTCAGTAGATCGCAACACCTGTCGTTTTGCGATCGTTCTTATTCATATCAACGCTCGAAAACCAGTAAAGCGGCAAAACAATTTCCTACATTTCTACTGAAACAGAACTAAGCATCCCGGGACCCTTGCACACCCGTTTCTTGATGCAGTACGAAACTCAACATCGTGATCTTGCTGAAAGGCGTGTTAAGACTACCTATTTCCACCAACATCTCGGAAATGAGCAAACGAATTAAAGAATTGGAGTAACACTGGTTGTGTTGATTGTTTTCAGAAGCCCTTTTACAAAGGCATGGAGGAGTCCACGTGAAGTTCTGGTTGCCGGCGGCTAAGCTTTGACGGGATTTTGTCGATACCGATGTTGTCAACTAAGTGATCTGAGGACCTTTTTTTTTTTTTTTTTTTTTTTTTTGACAACGTGTCTATGACCGTTGAAGATTGGGATATTGACGAAGCGTCGGTCGGGCCACACATCTCACAAACCAAAAGTTCAACATCAACTAATGCGTCTCTTCGTTATAACAAATGACAAATCCTGTAAGGTTCACTAAAACTCAGTCGTCGCAACAAAGGTAGTTAGAGGGAGAAGATTAGCGGCTGTCTTCTCCACATGAAGACCGAGGTTTTCATTAGCGCGGCCCTCACTACTCGTAACTCCAGGGTGAAAGCACTATCATATCCAACAAACCAGTTCGCCTTTGGTGATGCGACCAAGAACAAGGCCTATGCCCTCAAAGTCATTGAGAACACCCATGTCGCATGGAAGCGATTGATTAGCAGTGAGGTCCCCTCCAAGGCCGCGTCCTATGACGTCAAGGAGTAAGTTGTCAAGGGCATCATATAGCTCTTGAGAAGAGACATGATCTAAGGCATCTTTGGAATGGATATGAAGGCGCGGCAATAGGGCTCCTCAGGGTCCTTGTAGCCATCCTCGTAGTACTTGTTCATAAACTCAGAGAACTGCTTCAGAGTAAGAGACTGAGTTGGGATACAGATTGTGGATTTCAGTTCTTCGTCGGTCAAGATCTGGAAAGAAAAGTGTGAGGAAGATATACAGAGGTAGAAAGTTAGTCTGTGAAACAATGAACATAGGCCGGAAGAGAGAGAGGGAAGGCAGTGGCGTGAAGTGGGGCGGTGCGGAAGTAGGTCAGCTATCTTGGACGGCCAAGAATAGACGAGTTACTTACGTTCAAGAAGTCTTGGAAGGCGTGAGGTTCGATCCTGCCAGTGTTCTGTGGGTCAAAGAGGGCAAAGGCCTGCTTGATTTCTTCAGGGCGAATATCGGACATGAAGAGCGGTACGTGAGGACCGTCGAGCAGATAGATGAATGAAGTGTCGAGTAGAAACTAGAAAGCTGAATTAAATTATTTCGCGCACGGATATTCATTGGTCGTCATTCATTGGTCGTCATTCATCCGCGTCTTTTTTTGCCTTCAATTTATCCGCGTCTTTTAGGCGTCGGTGATGCACGAAAAAGGGAAAAGTTGGTCTCCTTACGGAACCAGCGCATTCCATTCAGAGTGTGGTTCGCAAGCATCGTGAATCCAGCAGTCACCATGGGTGTGACTCAAGGTTCACAAGGTGCACGCACTCAAAGAGCTGGCTCATAGTCGGAAGGCTGCCTCAGCGAAGAGCAAGGACGTCGAGGTGACCAAGGCAGCGTCAGAGGAAAAGATGATCGATGATATGGCCGCCAAGGTTGAAACCGAAGCTGTGGACGAAGACAGGTGTCTACTCCAGGATTTGCTGCTATTGACTGATAATGCGGAGCTCGAGGTTTAAATTGCCATCGTCACAGTGGAAACCCGACTCAAACTTAAGAAGCTTTAGCGTGCGGAAGGGTGGATGGAATGGACGGGGGGATCCTGCTGATGCAGCAAGAAACCAGAATCCACAGATGACCTGGGTACCCACGGAACGCGGAAGCAAAAAAAGGAGAGATAGAACAGAGACTAGTGTGGTTTGCGGTTCGAGGTGAGGGGGACAGAGGGGAGACGCGAGTCGATCCGAGAAGTGACTATATACCAAATGGTCAACGTGAGCATGTTAGTGCTGAGGTACAGGCGCATACTGGCGTGGCATTACAAACTGAATGCAGACTCTGGGCGTGAACTTGATGGGGTTACCTAAGAATCGGTCATGAAGAGGGTTCTATCCCACAAGCGGTTATCCATTTACGCGTCGAACTTGACGATATGAGCGGCTGGGGGGGGGGGGGCTCCTCCTCTTTGTGAGCAGTCTTCGTAGGACCACACTGGACATGTTATCCGCTGGCTCAGAGATTCAGTGGTGTCGATTCAGGTGTCTTGGTCCCGGAGACTCTTTAGAGTATTGCACACAAGGAAGAACCCTTCTCGGACGTTCCGGCAAGGCGCCACAGCTGACCGCAAGGAGCCGCAGTCGACCGCCACAAGTGCATGCGCCATTTTATCCTCCACACCAAACCTGCACGAGAATCAGCCACACAATTTTCAGGATAAAATCTTCCCAAAATTTCAAATGACACATCCTCTCTTCGCACCGCAACACACCACAAAGGTATACGCATCTTCTGGACAGAGGTCGACCATCTTTTGTTCTGCACACCGCAGATCCTTCTAATTGCAGCAACGGCAATGCCGACCATGCAACAACCATCATGGATTCGAGTACATGCTGCATCGACAGCCACTTACCGCCGGAACAAAAATGAGCCTCTCCAAAAAAAGCCCTTCCCTGCATCTCTTCTCTCTCTTCTTCAGTTCCGTCGAGGACTGAACGTTCTTCAAGCAGCCCTCATTATCCCATTTGCGATCCTAGGTCTCTTGATACGTCTGGGTGTCAAGTCGATCGAATCCTTTGCAGGTCAACAAATATTTGAGTTGGTTTGGCCACAGTTTATCGGCTGTTTGATTTTGGGTTGCCTCATTGCGACTCGAGAATGGATTGAAAGGGGCTTCGGACTTTTATACTACAAAGGATCCAAACGGGGCCATTGGTTGGGGCCTTTCTTTTATGTCGCTTTGAGCTCGGGGCTATGTGGATCGATTACGACCTTTTCTTCATGGAACCTGGATACCTTTATTCAGTTGATCAACCCTGCCCGGATAAACCGAAGCCCTCTGCAGAATGTAATGCCCCAACTTAGGCGGGCTACTTTTTTTTTTTTTTAAATATTTATGAACTACAGTAGTCGGTTTAACCTCTACCGCTGCCTCCTTTAATGGAACATAGATCCTCTCCGCACTCGCAGAAGTGACGGCCACGCTGGCCATGTCCTTGGCAGGATTACAATTAGGAGATCATCTTGGACAGGCGCTCATCTGGAAGGTGGACTCGATGTTTCCTCCAGGTCCCTCTGTTGCACCTGAAGATATTGAGGCTGTTCTCGCTGAAGAAGACACGACGGCGCAGGCAGGAACAGAAGGAAACACACCTCTACCAGGAATGGAAGAGTGTTCTTCCCCGCCATTGCCTCAGCAACAATTGCAGATGCAGCTGCAGCGAACGAGGTCTGAGGGCACAGGGCCTTCTGTTGCGCCTCTAGATATAGAGGCCGTTCTCGCAGAAGAGGACACGACGGCACAGGCAGGAACAGAAGGAAATACGCCGCTGCCGGGAATGGAAGAGTGTTCTTCTCTGTCAGCACCACAGCAACTGCAACTCCAACTGCAATTTCAGCAAATTACCGTGCCAGCTCCAGCCGCATCGTCTATGGCAACCGTGACGCCAGAGCCGATCCCCTTGCCCAAAGCACCCGCCTTTTGGACCATTGAAGACTGGCTCTTAATTCCAATCTGCAGCGCGCTTTGGCTTGGAACTGTGTTCGCCGCGATCTGGATGCCCACCGAATCGTACCTCTCCTGGCGATATGTCACGCTGGCGACCTGTTTTGCGCCGCTGGGAGCGATCCTGCGATGGTATTTGTCCCAATGGAATGCCGCAGGATTGAGACGTTGGAAGTTCCCAGTGGGGACATTTTTATCGAATATAATCGGATCTGTTGTCTTGGCTGTTGTACTATGTTTAGAGCACAGCACTGCGATCGAAGGGCAAGGCGGGGCGGCGGCAGCGTGTCAAGTCCTGAGTGGATTACAGGATGGATTCTGTGGTATGGGATATGTTTGTCTCTGCGGTCTGCTTATCGAGATCGCTAACCCCAAGCCTTGCGTTTCACTGTGTTTGTTGGTTTCCTCACTCAGGTTGCTTGACGACTATCTCGACATTTACGTTGGAACTCAAGACATTGCCGAGGAAGGCCTCCTATATTTATGGCGTGACCTCTGTCGTTGTTACTCAGTTGGCTATGCTCCTCATTGTGGGCACGTTTGTCTGGACCCAGTCCTCGATCAAGGATCAAGAGAACGGATACAACCAGACGACATGCCACATGTAACTTTTTTTCTTTTTAAATAAATAAGCACCGGCTTAATATATTAATTCAGGAGAGAGCTGGGCATGGTCAAACCGTGAAGTAAAAGGAAACAAGGATGGCGCCGCTATGGTCGCTTAGTTCCCTAATGTGTTGTCCGTAGTAATGACGACCAGGATGGTATAGCCCGGGACGATTGGCCCAAAGTTGAGCGAACAACTTGAAGTGAAATGTGGGCCGCCGCGTGATGCGAAAGGCGATCGTACCTACCCTATACTGATCGATTCTTCGACCAGTCCCGGTGTCCCGATCTCCGTCTTAAATACTGGTTCCTTAAATACTAGTTCCTGGCACGCAGATGTAACGACAATGCCATCGGTATGCCAACGGTACACGAAAGGCTGTGAAACGGGAGGATCCATCTCTCCTGGAGACACTGTCTGGTTAACTGATTGACCATGGAGACATTGGGACCTTGGAATCTTTGAACGTTCTTCCTGACTTTTTGGTTGTCTCTAGTCATCGTCTCAAGAATCAGTTGTTGATCCCAGAGTTCTTTTGGCTGGTTGCTTCTTGGTTGATTCCTGTGCTTTTTGGTGCACTCTCCGTGCCAGAACCGTGGAACTCCACGACCTGCGCTTTTGGAACTTATTTTGCCCTCTCGGTTGTTGCCTCCGCCGCTGCTGATGTCGCCATTCTGGAACCAACACTTGTTTCCACTCTTAGCAGACCGATGTCTGTAAGAAAAACCTGGGGGTGCGTTTTCAAAGATTGTTGATGGATGGCGAGATTTCAAAGCAAGGCGTCATGAAAATTAGGGATGGCCACCTACGAATACGAAGTTCTGAGGAAAACGCTTGAAGGTGTATTAAGAAAGCCGGAGTTTGTTAACAAGGCGTGAAGCTGCGTTTTTCAAGAAGTTGTTTGTGGACTGAGATTGACAGAAATCGTCTGTTCTTGGGAGGGATGGTGCTCAGCAATGAAGAATGTGAGGACAGAGCGCAGGACGACTCTCTATCAGAATACGTCGTGGTACGAACAATTGTTTGTGGGTCTTTTACCCCTCACCCAGCTTCCAAGCCTCTCCCCAAGTACGGCCCATGGGTAGCAGTCGGCTGGAAGATCCTCTTTTGCTGGTTTGTCGTGTGGCACTGCATGCAGCGTAGTTACTTCGCCCGTTCTTTTCTTCAGCCCGCACGCACTGTCTTTAGTGCGATGTGAGCTCGCCTCTTCTTTTTTCCTTCACATCTGTCTTTTCTCTTTCTTGTCTTTCCCTCCCCTTGATCCGACGTTCTTTGACCTTCACATCACATATCCCATGTCGCTTACAAGGACAGCCCTGATTCTCCTACTAGCCCTCTTGCTAGCACCAACGATCATCAATGCCGATGCAGGACTACGATCCGGCGGTTGCTCGTTTGGATATAACAACACGTACTACATCATGGGCGGTGCTGTAAGTGATCGCCCCTGGCATTCAGCCTTATCATTGCGTCCTGATCTCCTCTGCCTCCTCTAAAACGCACTCTCTGCTTATTTTTTGGACGAGAGTATCTCAATGGAACCAACTTTGCGAGCACCAAACTCCCCATCATCGAAGGATCAAACAGCCCCTGGACTATTCTTCCCGACCCTCCAGGATGGATTACCATGACCTCCGACACTATCAACCTACCGCCACAGTTTCATTGTGCAGTCAACCGGGACGGAAAAGTCTTTTTTTTTGGCAATAGCATTGGATTTGCAGTCTTCGATATCGCCAGTGGAGGTTGGAGCACCACCCCACCCACCTTTCAATCCGGCCTCTCCATGGCCAATCTGGTGAGCCCATATGGAATCTATTCTGCCGTTTTCCCAGATCAATACACTATCGCCATCTTCAGCTCCACCCCTCCAACATACATGGAGCTGGATACTAAAACTCTGACCATCAGTGGTGCTGCCATGCCAGAGTTCACGATCAACTTTCATGGATTCTGCATGGACGTGATCCCAATCAACCCTCCAGTCGCGGTGGTCTGTGGGGGCTCTATCCAGCCACCCGTTGCAGCTCAACAGTATTCTGCAGATTGTTGGCAATTCGGATTGAACATCTCTATTCCTACCACCCCGTTTGCGACGATGCCCGTTGGTCAAGATGGATGTTCTCTACTGGCTTCCGGATCCCAGTTTATTGTGTTCCCAGGATACCTTTCGACCTACCACAGCATCACACCTCCCGTCTCGGCTGCGAACCCAGACATGTATTTGTATGACATGACGACAAACATGTGGTCCTCTGTTCCAAACATTCAGGATAAAAGTTTTATTCCTCTTGTTCCGTACTCTTCTGCGGCAACGATGCCCGGAACAGACACCGCTGTCCTGTACGGTGGTTTGAATCCAGTGTCGGGCGGTATGTATGGACTGATAGGGATCTTTGATCTCCAGGCCAATGTCTGGGTAAATCAAGTCAATCCGACTTCTCTTCCTCCTTCTGCTTCCTCAACAAATACCCCCAGTGGAGGATCCAGTGAAGGAGTCAAGTCGAATGAAAAGTCCACTATAGGCGCCATTGCGGGTGGTGTTGCAGGAGCCTTCGTAGCTATTTGTGCTCTGGTTGGGTTTTTATTGTCAAAGAGGAAAAGACGTCAACCGCAGCAGCAGCAACAACAACAACAACAACAGCAACAGCAACAACCACATGTCGAGTACTCGTACACTCCTTTCAAATCCGAACTTGAGCCGTCAGAAGAGGCAAGTAGCTTGTGTTACAATTGTCAGAGTGACACTAAACGTTGTGAGAAAAAAAACACTTTTTTAACAACTTTGTTCTTTTGGTTTTTGGATCATCCAGCCGCCAACGTTCGTACATGTACAACAGATCTCGGACCAAGAAACGCGTCGTCCTTATACCCCTGCTTATCCTCTCTACTCTTACCCATCCAGTAACCCACCCAATAACCCCCATGCCTTGCTCAATAGTCCTCACTCCAAACCCAATAGCCCACATGCTGCACCTAATAATCCCCATGCTCCAGTATGAAAGACAGAGAGAAAAAAAAAATAAGGCCACCACTGTTTTGTGAACTATGTAGACTATAACAACAAAAAACATCTTCACCAAAGATATTGATACGCGTCCTCACTTGTGAAGGCATGGCATGGTTATGACGGTTGATGAACCTGGAGGGCAATTCATATTTTTACTGCTAAAAGTACTCTACATTTTTTTTTTCCATTCATTCACTTTTTTTTTTTTTTTTTACATGTCAAAGAATTCGTTCCATTGATATAACCCATGCGACGACTCCAATGTTACCACAGTCGAGGTGGATGTCAGAGCGTTGGATTTACAGAGCTGCCGCTTCGTGTTTGGAGATGGCTTTGACGTCGAGAGCTCGACCATAGACAATGCCCGAAGTTGCTGCCTCGGTCGTGTTGCCAGCGGAGAAGAATCGGCTCGTCGCAGCTGCGTCGGAGAACGACCCCTATCCTTACTCTGCAACTCTTTGTTCAAAACATGTTCACCCTCCTGTATCTCATCATCAAGAGCCTTCCAAAGGTCCTGCTCCATTTCCTCATCTGCCATTCTAGTTTCCAAAAAGTCTTTTGTAGCCGCAGCAGCGGCGAGCAGTGTGCTTGTTTTGGTTGTTAAGGCAACTGTCGATCGCTGAACAGGAGAGGTGGCCGGGGAGGATGCCGTAGATGAGACACTCCTTTGTCGGACAGGAAACGCTCTCTTGAGCCATTCCTTCGGAGAGGATGCTGGTGCAAGGGACAAGGAAGATGTTGCCGAGACTGGGAGAGAGAGCAACCCTGAAGGGAGTCGGGTCGCTGCCAAAACTGCCGCCTCAGAATGCAGACTACGGTCGGCATTGGTAACTGTCCCATCGAGCGTGTTATGTTCACTTGTTGACATCTTCTGAGGAGGCGTTTCATCGCTTTGATGCTGCTGCTTACTCTGAAGGAGGGCGACTGTCGCCGGTTTAGCCAAGGTATCCGAAAGTAAATCAGAGGTCGAGGTTGGATAATGGGCTAAATTGGACCAGGAGAGACCCATTGTTGGTGTGCCAACTGCAGTGGAGCAAGTGTTGAGAGTTGTCGTGGTTCTAGTCGTCATAGCCCCAGAGGATTCTTGATGGCGAAGATAATGAGTGAGCTGTGACGAATTCGACGAAAGTAGATTGAAGCTACCATTAGTGGAGACAATCGAGCTCAAGGAAGCAGGAGTTGCGACCGAGGCGAGTGTTGGTAGGACAGAGTACGAGACCGAGGGACGCGACTTTGCGCCTCGCACACCGCCCAGAGATGCAAGTCTGCTTGGGCTTGCAACAGATCGTGCTGGAGGCGATGTGTACGAGGATGTCGAGGCTGCTCGGCACAATACGTTCGTTGACAGGGTCTTGGGTCCAGGTGACTTTGATATAGTGTTGGAGTGCTTGGCGGTATCCGAGGATAGATTGCTTGCTGGATGTGGATCCATAGTGATTTGGCCAGGCTCTTCTACTTGAGACTCTTCGCACTCTCCGGACAGATGTCCTTGAGCTATATCTTCTGTTTGGTGGAGGTTTCGGTCTACTCCTTTGCCCTTCCCCACTAAAGCCTCTTCCTTCGATTCGTTATGCTCACGGTCACTAGGGTCCTCCTCGTCCTCCTCGAGGATCACGGCATGTGAGAAAGCCGCGTTATCTTCTGCGCTGGCCATATCATAGTCGTCCTCCCATTGAAGTCCTCGCTTCCGTGTACCGTTCTTGTAGTATTGGAATCGACCATCACAGAGCATCAGCAGCATGTGCCCACTGTTGCCGCTTCCTCCTACTGAGCTTGACGGTCCAGCTTGTTCTTGAGAAAGGACCACGGTTTCAAAAAATCCATGTTCAGGCCGCGTGGGTGAGATTGAGGGAGAGGTGGACGAGCTGGCGGCAGATTCAAAGAGAAGATGGAAGGAAGGAGTGCTTGGCCGACTTGTTATCGTGGATTCATCAGAGGAACTGGAAACATTCTTGTCGTGACTAGGACGACGACCTTCAGGAGACTGAGCTGGGTCGGGATATTGTTGCTCCAGCTTTTGTTGCTGTTGTTTTTGTCGCTCCTGTTCTTCTTGCTCCAGCAACTGGTGCAATGGCAATATGTGATTGTGAGTGGCGTATTGGCCGGGTTGGCTTAGGCAGAGATCGGCGGCGGTTTTATTACTGATGTAGTTGTTGTTGATGGTGTTCTTGGGAGTGGTGGTGGTGATACAGCTGTTGGAGGTGGTTGGGGCGGATGGGGTGCAGCTGGGGTATACGGGGTTCGGAAGAGTGGAGCTACGTCCGCTGAGGGCGTCGAGTGACCCTACAAGTGGAGAGTTTATGAGGCGCGTTCAGTCTCTTATAAAAACCGTGGTCGCCGAACGACGACTGAAGCACCATGAACCCATTCCCCACCAAATCGTCCTCATCCTCGTCTTCGATCAACTCCTCCTTCTGCCGCCTCTCCACGTCTGTCCCCTTGTGCTTCATCCTGAGGCGATACTCGCTCTTCACCCTCTTCAACACCCTTTTATCAAAATAGGACGCCACCAGGCATCCTATCATTAGTTCATCCTCGCTCAATACGCCTGCTCCATGAATCGTGTCATTACTTGCACAAAGATCCTTCGTAAAGTCCGACTGGAAGTTCTTGCTGAGCAGCGCCTGTGGGTCATGGCGCAATGCTGGATAGACCTCGGCCGTAGTTGCGGTCGATGCAACAAACAAGATTCCACTGTCCGATTGTCGTCGTCGCTGGGCGCTGACGCCCGTCATATCATTATTGCCACTGCCAGCGCTGGCGCCTCTCAACACGGCTCCTTTGGGATGATCTGGCATCGGCCCAACATGGTTCCGACCCAAAGTTTTGGCGTGAAGTAGCCTGGCTGATGCTCCAGTGGCGTGGTCTTCTCCTCCACCTACGCTAGAGATGAACGCGTGGGTGGATTGTTTGCGATCCGTTCTACTTTTGGACTTTAGCTGCATTGCCGCCGCATAGGCACTGTAGCTGGTGTACCGAACTCGCTGTTGACGGCCGCGCTCCTGATTGTCCGATTTAAGAGGCTGTGAACCTGCAGATGGATCAGTCTGGTCCTTGGCGACTGAAGTCAGGTTGAGGGTTGCTTCCTGGAGTTGCTCAGAGAGTTCGCCGTCAATGACATCCTCTTCCATTATCGAGTCTGCCTCTTCTTCCGAGTTGCCTCGGATGCGGTTGATCCAACTGGCTGGAGATCTAGCCTCAGTCTGTAGTTGCTGTTGGTGCTTATGAAGTTGTTGCTTCCAGCGACGTTCTCGGATCCTGCAGTGCCGCTGCCAAAAGTCATTGCGCTCTGGATATCCTGGAAAGTTGGGATCGTCTACAGAGAGTCGCATCGTCTCCGAATCGACTGTTCGAACAGAAGCTCGGTCCCATCGATCGTCATAATAGACTTCACTATATCTGCGCCAGTCTTGGAACTCTTGCTCAGTAGGTACAGAAGGTTCCTGACTATCCAAAGTGAGTTCGAGTTGTCTGTGCAGCGTGGTAGAAGAGCCAGGGCGGAGCTGAGCTGGAAGATAGAATGGCGATAAAAGATCCGCCGCAGCCGGGCTGGAAGCAGCACCAGCACCAGCACCAGCACCAGCGTGAGCATCACCATCACCATCAGTACCTCCTTTGACCTCTGTTCCAGGAGTCGCACTCTCCTCAATGTCACGTTGATCCGGCGAGGCGACAATCTCTCTTTCCTCTGACTCCTTGGTTTTCCTGGGCGTGGCATTTGTGAATCTTCTGCGAACAGGACCTCCTGACGGGAAAGAAGTACCGGCAGTTGTGGTTTCTGCAGAAACGGTGATTCTGGGTTTGGTATCGAGCCGGGGGAGTTTTTGAAGAAGGCTCCTACGTTTGTTGCGCTTAGGCGGGTCTGTGGAATGGGTCTGTTCCTGCTCCTGCTGCTTCTGCTTTTGCTTCTGCTCCTGCTCCTGCTCCTGCTCCTGCTCTTGCTGCTTCTGCTTCTGCTTCTGCTTCTGCTTCTGCTTCTGCTCCTGCTCCTGCTCCTGCTTCTGCTTCTGCTTCTGCTTCTGCTTCTGCTTCTGCCTCTGCTGCTCCTGCTGCTGCTGCTGCTGCTGTTGCTGATGTTTGGGCCGGAAGGCGTGGGATAAAAAAGTACCAATAGGCACAGACAGGCTCATCGAGCCAGCAGATAAGCGCTTCTTCCTGATCAGCTGGATTTGTTTGTCGGGCTCGACAACTCTTGGACTCTCGTTCACTTGGAGCGAGGCCACTTTGTCATCAGAACTGCTTTTGGGGCTATGGTTGGAAAACACGGATCCAAAGCGTTTGCCAAGAGATGCTTCACCAGGCATTGTGAGGGATAAGGACGTTGGGGAGGAAGGGGAGGAGGACAATAAGAAGCTGTCAGGCGCAAGGAATGATGTGAGGGGAGTCGAGGGACTGGATGGGGAGCGAATGTTGGTGGGCGAGAGAGGGGAAGGCGAGAAAGAAGCAGACGTAGGGGTACACAAGTCTGATATGGGAGAAGCCGTTCCTCCTCCATCGTCGCCACCGCTGCTGCTACTGCTGGGCTTTCCAGGACCGCCTTGATTTTGACCAACACTGCCCTTCATCACGTTCATGTTACTGCTCTCTGCGCGGTTTACGGAGCCCATGAGGCCGTCCATGTCTGTCGGAGCGTCAAAGGCCGCGCTGGTTGCACGAGAAAGAGACGCGTCCGTGTTACTGTTGCATTCGGTTATTCGGGCATTGTCGTTGTTGTTGCTGTTGTTATTGTTATTGCTCTCTGCTGAAGCGACAGAGATGACGAAGATGCCACCAACAGAAGAGGCGGACGCAAAGCTGGCAGCGCTAACTGCGCGGATGTGGCCACGTCGGGGGCGTTTCTTCTGTGACGGGCCATGGAAGGGGTTTGGGAAAGATTGCCGGAACACGCTGGAGATAGGCATGATGCCGTTGGACAGCGTTTACTGGAAAATGGGGGGTAGGTGCAGACAAGGGAGGCGAAAAAAAGACGTAAAGCAAAGGAAGAGGCATTGCACTCAATGTCGAATGGCCAATGTTGAATCAACCCAGCAAGGGGACAACTGGGCGGAAACAGGACTAGGACAGAGTCGCTTCCTTGTTGTCCAGAATAGGACGGCCATGCTATGGTCACCTCTGCCTCTTCCTTCATATCCGCACAAACATGCCTTTGCCGCCACTTCCATGAACTACACCTCCCTGACACGCGCTGTGCTCTCTACAGCGCTGTAATGACCACTGTGTTGTCCAATGTCATCTCTTTCACACTCGCCGCTGCTGTTCGGGCACGTAGCGGAAACCACCTCTTTGCATCCTCCACTGGAAAGCCCTCTCCCCTTTCTTTTTCTATCCCTTGTTCCATATACAGGATGCTGGTAATCTATCCCCATATACATCCCTCCCTTATTTCTCGAAAGTACAATAATATTGTAAAGTGGTCTGTCCCAGCCCGAAACCTGTGAACCGTTGTGGCGGTCCTCCGTTTGTTGCGATTACATCATGTGGACCTTGTCCCAACTGAAAACAAACACACCTCCACACCTCCTTGCTGTTGCGTCAAATCTACATCCCTGTCATATTGGATAATGTTTTTTTTTGGTGACATGCTCAATCCGAGATCTTTTTTACTTCTGCATAAAAAAACACAGAATGCACATGCTGGCAGAAACGTTTCGATATTTAGAAAGTAAGAGCCTGGCCTGTTTTTCAGAAAAAAAAGATGAAAAAAGAATGGTTGTTAACAATCAATACTACAGCAATCTTTGTCACCTTCATATCCAATTGATTCGTAGACATGATTTGCATACCCTTCTGCTTGCGGTCACCACCGAGCTCGAAGTGCTTGCAGCGCTTCAAGGCGATCTGGTGCTTGTACTTGCAGACCTGGCACTCCAAACGAAGGACGACCTTCTTGGTGGTCTTGGCCTT
Source organism: Entomortierella parvispora (assembly GCA_963573315.1). Taxonomy (NCBI): domain Eukaryota; kingdom Fungi; phylum Mortierellomycota; class Mortierellomycetes; order Mortierellales; family Mortierellaceae; genus Entomortierella; species Entomortierella parvispora. The sequence continues at coordinate 2,170,924 of OY752149.1, read as the reverse complement.
CTTGTGGAAGACGGGCTTGGTCTGACCACCATAACCGGACTGCTTCCGGTCATAACGACGCTTTCCTGATATTCCAAAGGTAGTTCAGGTCAACAAATAGAGAGAAATCACGAGAGGGATCAAGGAGGTCGTTGATATGGTCAAAGTCATAGTGGTTGATTGTGGGTGGTGTCCAGAAAGTTGTGGTGCGATATCAGGCAAAAAGGTGGTCGAGTGAATCCAAAAGTCGACGCGAGGGTGTAAAGGGAAGTGCATGAGAAAGAGTCCTTGTCTGTTAGTTGACTGATATCCAGTTCCTGCAATCGAATGAGGCATATCAAAAATATCAAAGCAAGTGTCGTGTTTCCATACCCTGGGCGAAGAGAGAGGCCTTTCCGGTCTTGTACTGCGAGACCTTGTGGGCGGTGTGCTTCTTGCACGTCTTACCCTTGCAGTAGGTGTTTCTGGTCTTAGGAACGTTAACCTAGAGAGACGATGGTCCCGACAAATACGAAGGATACATGGATGAGTCGTATGTTCCCCATGGATGGCTTTGTTTGTTGGCCCTGTTCCTGGTCTGTTCATTAATGATCTGATTTGATGTATGGTACGCCGACAGAATGAAAGTGCCGAGTGCTGCCATGGATTCCCTGTAGTTTTGTTCCGACTCGAATACGACGAATCATAAATTCATCATGCATTTAGTGTCATGTCATGGCATGCATGCCTTTCTGAAATGCAATCCATGTCCAGATGTTCATCATCGCCTCACTTTTCCGGTCCAAGGAAATGATCCAGGTCCAAGATTGCCTCCTGATGTTGATTCTGATGCAAGGGTGGTAATAGATGTGTCGATGTGTCGATCGATGGATCGGTCCCGACTGTAGGACGCATGGATGTGTATGGTCAACCCCGCTGTACCATTTCGATAGCTGAAAAGAAGAGACAGATTCGGATTCCGCGCACAGTCTCTTCTTCAGTCCAGCCTGCAAGGCGAAGGTGCTAAGCCACCAGACGCCACCAATTTTTATGGGCTCGATTTTCATTATTTTATTTCTTTTCAACAGGGCCCTGTCTTCTTCCTCTTCTCGGGTGCGAGGACATACGCGCCTCGTCCAGACCAGAATTTGGGGCCAATGATATCAATGTGGTCAATGACTACTCCTTTCTTCATGCGTTTGAACCCTGCTGGCGCCCGGAACTCTCCAGAATTGTCGCCAGCACCTTCTAGGCTTGAATCGTCTCTATCTGTAGCACCGTCCAACTCTAATGGCCTTTTGTTGTCGTTGGACGTTGTTTCCGACATTGAGCTTGTTTCCGTCTCTTCTTCAGTATCCATGGTCGACTCTGCTACTAATGCATCCGCAGCGGTCGATCCAGGCAAAGTTTCTGGCAAAGTTGGTATAATGTGATCTTTGTCCAGACTTTTGAGAATGTGCTCTCTCAGTAGAACACTCCCTTTCCTAAAGATCGCTGGCAGTTTGCTATAGTTTGTGTTGAATTCCGTGAATAGCATCTCATTCTTGTCCTTAGAGTCCGTTCCCTATGTCAGAAAAACGCCCAGTTAAATTTCAATAAGATGGATTTTAACAAATGAATTCATTTCGACAAGACGACCATGAGTCATGCCGACTCGCAAAAAAAAAGTTCTTACAGAGAGTTTGATTTCCGCAGCCTTTGGTGTCATGCCTCCCTTCTCAACCAAGGCCCAGAAAGAGGTATTGAACAGGTTGTTGATGTGTGTATCTGCTTGACGCCAAGCAAAATAATCCTTGACCTCGACCTCTGAAGGGTATAAAACTGCTCGCCCATCAAAGACTGGTGGATACAGTGGCCGCCTAGAATCTGTAAAGTAGTCGTTCCAGTAGTAGACATATGCTGAGGTGAAGAGCGAGACGACCGTGGAGACAATCTTGGACTCTCTCCTTTGATAGAGATCGGTCGATCTGCGAAACAGGAACGAGTATTCGTCCGACTCGCCAAATGCCAGTACGATATCATCCAGCTCATGCATGACCGAGCGGGCGGCATGATTCATGAGGTTCAAAGCACGGACGTCGTTTGGTTTTGTAAACTCATGAGCAGCAGAGAATCTGTTCGGCCTGTTAGCAACCTTGGACGACAATTCTCCCAAAGTCCTGCACCATGTTGAAGTGTTGACCTACTTGTGGAATCCTTTGCCATCGACACGGACCAAAATAAAAACATTGCGGAGAAGCTTGTCGTCGGTCTCAAACTCCTTGACGTACTCGTACTTTGATTTCGCCATGCTGTGTGTGTCTGCGGATGAATGAGTGTCGCTGTTGAATGAACAAGGAGAAAGAAAAAAAAAAAAAAAGATCAGTGGCGCCTCTCACGTGACTTTCTGAGCGCGTTGGGAACTTGGGACGCAGAAAAGGGGTTCAGAGAGGGACAAATAGGGACAGACAGGAGGTCAGGCCCAGCCGGCCTTTGCTGAAGCAATTGGCGATGTTGTTGTAGTTGCGGTCGTCATGGCAGCGATGCTCTTGTTGGCACAAAGTCGCTGCGCGTGCACGTTGCGCTGCCTGCCACCCTATTCTCGGACCAGGCCCTCGTCAACTGACAGGCACGATGCAGGTCATCGCAGGTCTCTCCTCTTTTTTACCCCTTTTCTCGCCAGGGCTACGGTCCATGTGTGCATCGCCGGCCTGCATACGCCCAAGCTGCTGCTATTGTTGTTGTTGTCTCTGTAATCATGTAATCGACCCATTTTCCCCTTCTTTTCTCCACACCCTCGAAAGCACCTTCTCTCCTCCTCCTCCCAACCCCAGCTTCTTGACACGTTCGTTGGACCCTCCATCATCCACCTGCACAACGGAGGAGACCTAGTTGCTCAATCATATTGATCAGCATATTCAATTCCACCCCCTACGCGCTTGCGTTCCTCCCACCATAATGAGTCTCCGCGAGCCTGTATTTTATGAAGACCATAAAGATCAGTTTGATGATCTCTCTTTGGACGAAGACGAGGAGTATCGTGAAGATATGTTCCTGAACCAACACTACGGCCGACCTCCACTCAACAACTTGCTCGTCCACGATGATGAAGACACAGATGACGAGGATGGCAACTTTAGCTACATCCGAAACCACCAAGGTCGTCACGACTTTCATGAAGATGACGAAGACGACGATCTAGACGAGGATGAATACGATGAAGTCAACATGGATCAGCACAACATCCAGCTCCTGAGTGGATCACTCTCTGTCCGAAGTCCGTTTCTAGACGCCATCCGCGAGGAGGATGACGAGGAACCCGTGTTTACCAAACCATCCAGCTATCCAAGTCTGGGTTCGGGACGATACTTGAACAGACGTAGTGGGGAAGGGTTTGGGGCTTGGAGTGCTCGCAACTCGCCGCTCGGTGCCACCAAGGAGGAGCAGAATAAATCGGATGATCAGCTGCAAGCCAGCCTCGACAGCACGGGCCAGAATGAGAGCAGTAAACCTCGAGGCCCACGACCGCCTCTGCAACTAGGCAGACCTCGATCAGGAACAACCTCGTCATCGCCCCTAACAAAAGTCACGAGCGGCTTTGAGATCCCTAGCACCTCGAGTTCAGGTCACGATAACCAAGGATCATCAGAAAGCTCAATTCAAGATCTGGAGGTGAAGAGAGTCCTCGAGAGCGCTGCAGCCTTGGCCTCCAATCAGTCGTCCTCTGTCGCCGTAGCAGACTCGAGCAAGGATGGAGGTGGGTTGGAGAGCAAGTCCACAGACTCGACACCGTTGCCGTCCGTCATCAACGCCGCCTCTCTGTCATCCTCTGCAAATGGGGCAGCCGCCGACGATTCTTCCTCAGATCCAACAGTCTCCTTTGGCCAAGATACCCAAAAGTCTATCGATGACTTTTTTGGCATGGTCAAGTCGGACCTAGACAAACGCATTCAAGAAGCAATTCAGGAAGTCGAGCAAAAGTTTTTGCAGCGTGTCCAGAGATTAGAGGAGCATACTGCTGTTTTAGCAGGTACACCCGAAGACCTCGCCGTTGTAGCTGGCGGTGCCAGCAGTGGTGGCAGCACAAAGCCCGGATCTTTAATGGAGTCTTTGACTCGACCTCTTCCAGCAGGCCAGAACCCAGGGGGATCCCTGGCATTGAGAAAGGAGATTTTGTCCCATGTCACAGAAAAAGTGGGCGACCTGGACCTGCGTGTCAACCAGATGGAAGTCTTGGTCTCGTACAAGTTGGTGGACATTGAATCAAAGGTAGGATATCGAATGAACTTTAGCCCGTTGCCATTTTGTTGTTGCTTCGTCTGACCCTTGGACTCTCTCCACTCGTCTGCATGGAAGGTTCAAGATCTGCATGGTGCTCATAACTCGATGGCGCAAAAGGTGCATCAGGTCGCACAGTCTCATAAATCCAACATGCAAGGTTTGCGCGCTGGCGATGGGGTTGGCCAGGATACGATCACGGCGGAGGAGCAACGCGTCTCTAACGCAATGCAGCCCTATCGCGAAATGGGCCCAGAAGGCCGACCAGGAGAATACTTGGAAGCGCTGGAGCACGAAGGCACCATTAGTTTGAAGAAGAAAGGAACTATTAGCGACCAAACCTCTGCAATCGTTGAGCTAAGGAATGAATTACACTCCCTTGGAATGCAATATCAGGAGTTGAACGACGGTCTTTTGACAGATCTCATGGGACAGATGCGAGACGCCAAGCTGATCCTTTTCCAAACTGTGGACGAGGTCGATGGTCGGATTAGTAAACGAGTCGATCGAATCGAGGCTGAAATGCATTCAAAGCTTCTGAGCGAGATCGAAGGTCGGGTAGCAGAGCGCGTCCGTGCCATGGAACAAACATCGTCAAGACTGGAGAGATGCTTCGATAAAATGGAAGGTCGACTCGGAGCTCTGGAAACTGTCCTGGCCTCCAAGAGACCTAGACCCGAAAGCATGTACCAGCTCTTGCAGCAACAGCTTCAACAGCAACAGCAAGAAGAAGAGGAGGGCACGTCTGCAGGATTGAGCGCGACTTTGGAGCCCGTGGCAGTGCCCTACATCCGACCGCGCCGTCGTACCCTGGCGGAGAATGGTTACGATCCATCAGACTACTCAAGTTCACCCCAACAAGAGACTGGCGATGACAAGCTAATGATGCTCGAGATTGCGTCAACGCCGCCCACTATAACGCAAAACCATACTTCCGGAAATCGCTCAAAGCCATTCAATCCTGCGAACCATCCTATGGTTGCTAGCCCATTAGAGGGGTTCGTCAGCCCTGCGCAAGGTGTGCCCATCTGGTCCCCGACCACAGGAATATCTCCTTTATCCCGGCCAGCGTCAAACAAGGGCAGTGGCAGTGTCATGTCTACCGTGGTAGCCTCGCCGCTGGAGAGGAGTACCATCATTGGCAGCAGGATGGGGACGATACATCCAGAGTACCAACCTCGTACAAGCTATGTTCCTCTGTCCAACTCTTCCTCAACGGCGCCTTCCAAAGACAAAGCCCAAAGTGAAGGTCTTGATTCCTCTGCAGGTCAAAGTGTATCCCTTGGGTCCAACCAAGGGTCTCGAGTACGGAGGGTTTCTTTACCAAGTTTTGATGCCAACAGTCTCTCTGCACTCAAACCCATCAAGGCTTCGACAGCCACGGCATCCGAGAGCCCCTTGTCAACCTCGATTGTAACAACTACGACCACTACCACGACCATGACCACGCAGATGAGCAGTGGACCTCCAAGTCTCGCCGTTAGAGACAATGTTAGCGTCAAATCGACGTCCTCTTTGTTGACAGCCAAATTGAATAGTGCTTCCACCGCAGCAAGCACCTCTGGCGCAGCCCCGAATGGCATCCAAGTTGGCAGTCAAGGGAGCGAGAGCGGCAGCAGTCAAATTTCGATGACTATGAGGCGAGCCATGACATTTGATACCCTGCACACCCAGGCATCCACTTCATCGACGATCACAAAGACAGTGAAGACACCTGTCCAAGGGCCCTCATCTTATCGAGACTTGCTGCATTTCTGGAAGGCGGGTGGGAGCGGCAGCAGCAATAGTACCGGTAGCCCTGCCTTGAGCAGCCAGTGAAAGATATACACATATTAGTAGTAATAGGATTAAAGTCTCTGTTCCCACAGGCAGTTCTTGCCTAGAAACCGACGGCAGCCCGGTTACACACACGTTCGAGCAGCAGCCGTCCCTTGCATGAACTCATTTACAGGTGAACAGACGGCGCCAAATGCTGGTTGCACATGTCCGCCCGGCCCAACTTGGCTTTCCGTGAGAGCCCTCTCGTTTTTATCTTTTTATCATCGTTTTTTCAGGCAGCCGTGTTATCTAGCATCCGTCGCCCCCGGTGAGAGGAGAGAGAGAGAGTCATTATTGGGAGGGCAAAGTGGTAGAGCAAACCAGTCCGCGGAATATAAAAAAAAACACTGGCAGGCCTAAAAACTTGACTACGATAACGGTGGCAATGTCCGAAGGTACATGGACTAAGTGAGGACACGGCGCACATGCGTGCGTGGGTGAAGAACGACAGCTCTCAGAGAAAGGAAACAAATACAGAGAAGCAGAGAGCAAGAGTTCGAGAGAGCAGCAGGCAGAACAAGCGCTTGCTTCCGTTCTTTCTTGTGTGTGGGAAAAAACATTGCAGAGGGCGGGGAGCTCATTGGCTGGACTCACGCCAGCACGCCAGCAGCTCACTGTGCACAGGGTCGACCCGAGAGAGAGAGAGCATCCGGGCGTCGAATGTGAGTGAAGCGTCTTCCTCCCCCGCCCCTGCTGCTGTCATTATTATTATTACCCAACCTTCATCTCATCTTTGCTGAAAAGAAGGTTGCTCTGTGAGGTTCACACGAGTCTGCCCTCTCGCCCTGTTCTCAGACAGGTGGTCAGTGTCGAAGGGTCTTTTCCCATCTCAATCTCTTTGCAAATTCTTGACGAGCGCGACGTCGTACCTGTGCACCCTGGAAGCAGATTCTGAAATGCAATTGTTGCACTGAGCAAAAACCAAACAGCAACAACAAGAGAAAAAAAACAGATCATCCACCGTGTTCGTGTGCCCTGGCGCAAAGGCACACGGTCGACCCTCTTTGGAACAGCCAGCCAGCCAGCCCAGCCCAGCTTTGCTTTGCTTTGCCAAGGTCATTGGATGATTACTATACATTTCTTTCATTGAATGCACATGGACAGCAAATACTCACAAACACGTAAACATTCACATTCGCTCATTGGAAAGAGTGAGAGAGAGAAAAAAAAAAGGCACTCACAGACGCCCCAGTTCTCTTTGCTCCTTTATTTTCTTTTTTGTTGCTACCGCAAATGTGGTTTCTACGCGTGATAACGGGCGATGTCTGTTGCATTCGTATCATGTCAACAAAGTGGTTGGAAATGAACATCGGAATCATGGAGCATGGAGCAGTCTTTTCGACCACAACAAAGTAGGATTCAGGGGCTGGATGCAGGTGCAGACAGAGGTTCTCTTTTCTTGCCACTCCTTGCCTTTTTTTTTTTTTTTTCTCCCTTCTCATTTTTTTTATTTTGCTCAATTCTCAGGAATGTGTCATGGGTACCTGCGGCTCCACCCCCCTCTTTCCCTTCGGGCTTCTTCTACTTCCAAGGCCGCTCTCACACGGGCAGGGGCGTAACTCAGCTCTCTCTTATGGATGGTCAAAGTGGCAAGAAAGAGGAAGGGGTGAAGGAAGGGGGTGGTGGTCCATCCAATAGCAGTTGACAACATGCACGCGCTCGGCGGCTGAACTTGAACCATCAGTTCTTTCTAATTGAATTCAACTGTTGTACAAAATACTTTGGCTATAATTCAGTTTGCTTTCTTGTGGCCACAAGCTTCTGTCCCCCCAACACCTATTTTTGAGCAATAGCCGGTTGACCGAGCAACAACATCCATTACCACATGCACCCACATAGAAAAAAAAATAAGGTCTACTTTGCTCGAGGATACCTCTGCAGAGAAAGTCAGAGCGCACAAAAAAAAAAAGAGGTGGAAGGGGGGAAAGGAGGAACGAGGGACTACAAAGTGGATGACTGAGCGATAAACTAAAATATGGGAATAGTGAGTGGTGCCTCCTCTCTTGCATCTGATATTTTGAGCGAGCATGAATGAGGGCGAGGGTGGCATGACCCAAGGGTCGACAAGCTCGCAGAAAGCAATTGCAATCGTAATTGACCAGCGATCGCACAAGGTTGATGTTGTGTCCACATCGATAAAAAAGAGAAAAAAAAAGCGCGTTCAAGAAAGTTGCATAGCAATTTTTCATCTCTATTTTTTTTTTAATTCAATCTTGGTGTGATGGGTGTGATGACAAGGTGTCATGTCCCCTGGAGTCTGCAAGGTCAGATGAAGTAAGGAAGAGAGTCTGCAGATGACACTTGTTGAAATGTGCAATGTCATGTAGACTGCTGTACGTGCTGCAAGTGCAAAAGAAGAAGGAGAATTGGCTTTTGCGATAATTCATCCTGTTGCAGGGTGAAGTGTTTGTGCTCTGTGTTCCTGGTAGTTTTTTCGGTTTGGGTCGAACGTGCAGTCTCAATTCAGTCCTCGGTGGATATTCAATCCGCCCTGAAAGATCTTTCGAATGGGTGCTTGGTCCATTGTCTGTCCCCCCCTTCTTCTTTACTCCCCCTTCCTCTGCCCGGGCCCTCACGCTTTTTGCAGACTAAATAGTCTTGTTTTTTTTGTGAGTACAAGGAACACAAGGTGTGGCCATCGTTTCTCTTGACATCGGACTTTGTGGATTGCTCTGTGCCATTGCACGCCATTGTTAGGTCGGTCAGTTGGTGGGACAGCCATTTCTATTTCCCCATCTTTCCAACGAGAGCAGACAGGAATGCAATAGAAAAGATCGTGCTGCACTGTGGCCTACGCACGCACTAGAGCACAATGAACACCGATAGGGAGGTGGGTAGACAGAGATATGGTATGGAGAGGAGCAGAGCAAACAACAAGAAGGAGGATCGGACGTCCGCGCTGAGAGCGGACAAAGGTAAAGAAAGAAGGCCGTTTGTTCTGCGAGTTTCCGATTGCGGGATCGATTGATAGGGACGGGCACGATTAGCCATGACTAACACCCAATTGCACACAAGATGCTTATTCTTATTTTGTCCTATTTTCTCTTTATTTTCTGTTCTTTACACTTTGTGCGATTGTTCTCGTCGTAGAGGCCACCGTGCTCTTCTTCCTTGGTTCTCCATTTCCAGCCAAGTCTCGGAAGGCGGGTGGGGTCGAGGGTGGGGTTGCCAACCTGTTGCTTTTCGCCTTTGTTGTTTCGAGTGGCCACCGATCCTGACAGAATCCTGCTTGGCTTTGTCTGCGCTCCTCTTTTTGCCCTTAATTCCTCCGCCGGACAAACTGTCTGCAAGAGTGGATTGTCCTTGTCTTGTGTTTGCTCTCAATTGTGATACCCTGCGTACAAACCGAAAAGTATTCAATGCCAACGATTGAAGAAGACGAGCACACCCCCTCTGCAAGGTCCTCATTCAGTTAGAGGCACTGCAAGGCAGAAGACAGTCAGTGGCCAAAGGCCAAAAAGTCGAGTGGAGCCAAGCGGAACGCTGTCCAATGAGTGCGGGTGGGGGGACTGAGGAGCGCGGCTCTTGTGTTTATGTTTTTGTTGTTGTCTTTGTTGTTGTTGCTCTTGAGAGTGTGTGAATCGGATGCAAGATGGACAGACCGACAGTCGTGCAGCCGTGCAGTCGTGCAAGCGTGTGCAAGCGTGTGTTGCCCTGTGTGCTGTTGGTGCGCTGGTGCGCTCGAGCAGATGTGCACAAGAGTGCCTGTGCCCTCGCTCGCTGCTGGCCAATGTGCCCGCGCTGCCCTTGGGGCGGTGGCACCAATAGGTTCCGTGCTTTGCATTCATTCATCGATTCATTCGCTCGTTTGCCCTGTCCGCCAGCGTTGGTTCGCTCGACCCTGGCTGCCCTCACCCCCTCTTCTTCTTCTCGTCCTCTCGTCCTCGTCTCCCTTCCTTCCTTGTCCCACAGTGTCTTTGTCTTTGTCCTCCTCTCTGTTTGTTCACTTTCTTCTTCTTCTTCTTGTTCTTCCTCCTCTTTTCTCTTTTCTTCTTTTCTCTTCCTCTTTTTGTTCCTACCTTCCCTCCTTTGGCCGCTTTCCTTTCCCCCTGTTCCCTCCTCTCCCCTCACGTAGTCCTTCTCCTCTTCTCCCTCTTCCTCTCTTTTTTGTTTAGTTTCTTCCGTCTCTGCCATTGCTGTCATCTCCGAGAAAGAAAAAAAAAAAGTAATCCTCCACTGCTCAAGCCATCCTCTTCTCCATCACCCTCTCCCTCTCTCTCTCTGGTCTGTCACACAGCCAGTTCAGTTACACGTAAGGCTCGGGTCCAATCCTTCTCCACTCCACTGTTCGACCTTCCCTTGACCGTCCCTGCCTGCGCGGTCCTGCTGCTCCTTCTCTTGTGGGACGGCGTACAAAGATCCCCCGATAGCGCCGTCATTGTCATTTGGTGCTGCCAGGTTGCTGGCTGCCCACTTCCTGACCCCTTCCTCTTCTCCTTCCTCTTCCTCGTGTTGAAGGCGCTGTTTCCCGCATCCACCTCTCGACCAAACATCCGCTGACTTCTTTGTCTACTTGCCCTGGTCACTCACTCGCGTTCCTTTCTCTCTCTCTCTCTCTCTCTCTCTCTCTCTCTGCTACCCCTTTCTCAATCTCCCCCCCTCCTCCTCCTATCAGATTACTCACTCAGAGTCCCTTCCACGACCTTTCCCCTGTCAGAACATGACCACCGCCACTTCACCCATCGCCAACTTGGGAGAACTTGCTCGGGAGCGTTCCGCATCGAATGCTTCCAAGCAGCCGCTCGAGTACCAAGACCGGTCCGAGCCACGGACACCAATGACCGTCGACTATCCTAACGGCGATGGCAGTAGTGATCTTCGACACCCACAGGCGCCACAACACCCCTACGGCGAAGAGCATGGCAATGGATACCCCGATGACTACTACGAGGGTCAACAACAACAACAACAGCAGCAGCAACAGCAACAACAACAGCAGCAACAGCAGCAGCAACAACAACAACAGCAGCAACAGCACTACAATGGGACATACAGTCACCACACTTCGCCTCCACCTTCCACATCCTCGGCGCATTATCCCAATGGCTCTGCAGCCTCGTACCACCAACAACAGCCACCTCCTGCTATCCAGACCTTCCTGATGGGAAACGGCAGCGGAAATGGCAATGGAGTTCATCCCCACAACTCGTCCTTTGCATCTCCGACCTCGCCTGCGTTGTCTCCCTCGCCTCTGTCGCCGAGCAATATCCACCCGTATCAACAACAACAACAACAACAACACGAGTACGAACAAGCCCAAGGATACCATCCCCACCATGCTCACCATGCATCATACCCGCAGGATCCACACCCGCATCCTTTGTAAGTGCCGCTTTCTCTTTGTTCTCTGGCAGGCGGCGATGGGATAGGATGGGATAGGATGGGATAGGATGGGATGGGAGAGTGAGGAGGTGGGTGCGCGATATAAAAGAAGAACGGGAGAAGACACAATCAATGACTTTGCCTCTTTTCCCACAAGCCAAGGTACTTCAAAATGAGAAAGTTGCGCTGTGGGTTTTGACGGGTCTTTGCATGCCCATTGTTGCACAGGGGGGAAAAGGATGTGCTGCTGGGGGGGTGGGGTTGTGCAGGAGGAGCGTGAGTGGGTTCATTTCTTGTTGTTTGGTGCAACCAAAAGAAAAAAAACCCCCCCACCACGGCAAATGGGCAACAGATGCTCTGTGTAGGGGACAGGGGGCACGACGGATGACAGACAGACAGAAAGATGGACAGATAGACGGATGGGTAGGGTAGAAGGAAGGAACAGACACCCACTTGGCCAGCCAGTCTTCTCACCATCGATTTCTCCCGCTGCTGCCTTTCCTTTTCCTTCCTTCCCTCTCGAAAGGAGTCCCACCGCTGACGGGAACGGTCACCATTTTTACTCTCCTTACCCGATCCCTGGTAACAGCGGACCTGGACATGACGGCCACCACAATGCCACGAGCAACAACGGATCGTATTCTTCGTCTGCGTCCTCGACTCACTATCCAAGGTAAAGTTGCCGAGCCCGGTGCTTATGGAGAAGAACCAGACTGGGTGGGTCAGGTTGGGTTGGGTCGGGGTTGTGATGGGACGCCGGAGGGTGAGGATCGACGAGGTCCGAGAACAAGGACGAGGAAGGGGAGGCGCAGGAGGAGACGAGGGGAAAAAAAACGACTGTGGGACGCACCGAGCTGACTGGGTGCTGGAAGGACAGAGTGGATAGAGAGTGGATAGAGTAGACAGACAGTGGATGGGTAGAGAGAGAGTCAGACATTTAAGCATCCCGAGATCGCCGAGTTGCGTTGGGCGGGAATCCTGGCTTGCGTTGCTTGATTCTTCTTCCCGCGTTGCATCCCAATTTGCTCACAGGGCACAAGGGGGCTGGACAAGGTGCTCTCAGTTTTCTTCTGCTCTGCAAGAAAAGAATCTCATCGCTCTGCTTCCTCTTTCTCCTCTTAACAGAAACCACTCCTTCAACCATCATGGTAGTGTCGACGAACATGAGCCAGAGAGTCCCGGCGGATTTGGTCCAGGAATGGGCATGGCCCTGGGTCCCGACGGCACCCCCTTGTCAAACGGCCATGGAGGTTACTCCATGTCCGCCCCATCTTCATCATCCGTGCAGAGAGCCAAGAGGCGATCCGAAGTCTTTGCCACCCACGAGAGTCCGTTTTTCTACCCAGCCCAGCAGCACTACACCCTTCTCAGCATGGACCAGTCCTCAAGGTAATCTTTTCGTGGAAACTAAACGTCTGCGACAAAACGGGAACAACACACTGGATCCAGAATCCTATGAATAGGTCAGCAGGCATCTTCCAGATACTTTACAAACTGACGCGATTCTTTTTTTTTAAATATTTTTCTTTTTCAGTTATTCCCTCAAGATTGCTGCAAAGATTGACCGAGGATTCTTTTTGGCGTCAAACGACTGGACTTGCTATCGTCGCAACTATTTCCAATTGAGTGCATCATTTTCTATCCAGGGACTCGACAGCGCTGCTCAGCCTGAGCTCCCTTGCTTGCTGGAAAGGGGAGGTGATCTTGTGCGCGTGCACCGGTTCTCCATCTGCATCGGCGCCCAGATTCAAAACGGCGAAAAGACGATTGAACTTGTGCAGCATACTCCAAAGCGCGATAAGGGTCCTCAAATCACGCCCCGTCCCACTCCCGTCAGCCCAGGTGGCGACCTGAACTCCAACTCGTCCGAAGCAAATCCCAACGTAATCACCTTTGAGCGTGTCCAGTTCAAGACGGCGACAGCGAACAATGGCAAGCGGAGAGCCGCTCAACAATACTACCAAGTCCACGTGGATTTGTTTGCAGAGACCGAAATGGGCGATATGGTCCTGGTGGCTACCTCAATCTCTGCGCCATTGGTGGTCAGAGGAAGATCCCCCGGTCATTATGTCGACAGCGAAGATGCCAGTGCGGCCACCTCACCCACATCTGCTGGTCCCCAGCGACAGCCCATCGACGGTCGTTACTCGGGCTACAGGAACGACAGCATCAGCAGCGTAGTATCAGGAGAGTATCCTTATTACCCAAATTACTCGTATGGTTCCTCGTACCAGTACCAGTCTCTCGGATCCTCAGCCTCGCACATGGCAGCCCAACAATCGCATGACGGTGCAGGATACTATGATCGCCAGGAGGAGGGTTCATACCCTACCAGCCCACTCTCACCCACTGTCGGATCGCACAGCAATTCCCATTCGGGCATGGATACCCCGCAGCACCCTCTGCATGGACACCCGTACATGACCCCGTTGGTCCAGCATGGATTCTCCCCCGAGTCCGTCTCGCCCGATACTTATAGTCCTCCCGGCTTTGTTCACTCTGAAGGAGATTCTCCATCTGCGGGTTTCAGAGACTCGCATGCACAGGGCCACGGTGGTCAAGGAGCTGATCAGTATGGATACCCGCTTTCCTCGTACCCACAATACCAGCAACAGCAACATGGCCATCATCATCAGCCCCAGAGTCCCTATGGACAATACCCGGGCCACCATCACGACCATCGCGATTCACACGAGCAACAGGACCACGAGACTCAGCTGGCTGGACTCCGAATCCATTCGCCCGTGAGCCCAGGCAATAGTCACGGAGGTAGCAGCAGTGCTGGCCCTTCCACGCCACGCCGTCAATCCTTCAGTTCTTCCATGTCCTCGAGAAAGAGTGATCACCGAGGATCGATCGGGGGTTCCTCGTCTACAGTAGTGTCAACACGGAAAGGTCGGTCTATTTCCATGTCTGGCATCAGCAAACGACCCCCTAGCAAGACGCGGCCTTCAAGAACGGTACCTGCCACCCCTACACGCGAGAGCAGCAATATCAACACTGGCGGTAGTCTCAGCGCCGGTGGAAACAGCAACAATATTAAGGGTCTTGGGATTACCAAGGATCGCATCCCAGAGTCTCCTATGGAAGAGCAAATGTCATAGTAGCGTAGTAACATCATAGCCCTGGACATCCTTGGAAGGAAACAAAAAAGCAGAAAACACGCACGCAGAGCATCCGTCCGAGAAAGTAATAAAATAAAAAAAAAAAAAAAAAAATCACGTGCATTGCACAGCTGAGAGCTCTGCGCCCTTCGGTTCCCCTTCTACAGTACTCTCCTTTCCTCTTTAAAGTCTCCCACGACCGAAATCGCAACCGCAGACATTCCCGGACAGAGGCTGGCAAGGGAAGTGGACAAGACTCACAGCCGCTATGGATCAGGATCATGGAATCGGTATATAACAAATGTCCCTGCCTGGTTGCATTGCATCTCATTGCTGTGCCTGAGATCACTGACTGGGTCAATCCTAATCCACAGCAACAATCTCTGCGCCCCGACTATCTGGAATAGAAAATGGATCAGCCCAGCATATTGAGTCCAAAGCTGCACGACTGAGCCTCGGTAGCGGTGGGAGTACCTACCCTTTTGAGGACGTCACCTCGCTACTGGACGCAGCCAGCAAAGGTAACGCAGCAGCCGAGCCATCACCGTTGTTTGGGGATCCGCGCTGTACCATGTGAAATCAAAAGAGAATAGGCTGAGGCTGGATACTCATTTTCGTTTTCGATCGTTCCCACGCTATCTGAATCTGTTTGAATTCAGGAATGAAAGTCGGCCAGTTAGTCCAGGTCCCGACCTTCAGTCTATTTGATGCCATGTGTGCCATTGTGGTGAGTAAAGGCCAGGGTTATCCTCCCTGTCGGGATGGCAGGCAGGTCTAATGTCCTATATAATATCGTACTCAACTCCTTTGTTAAAATAGATCATGGATCCCAAGATGGACACTGGCATGGCCGTGGACGATCCTACTACAAATCAGTACGACGTGAATCGCCTTATTGACCCAAAGGAATTTATTTGGATTTTCGATAATGTTCTCATCGGAAAGGCATGTTTCTCCAGAACCCATTGGCTGGCCAGGATATAATCGTCTCAAGGTCAGGAAGTCTGATTGTTTTTTTTTTGTTGTCGACTACTGTCAATAGATGACATGGCTTTCAGGACATGCACTCTCACAAACGTTGCTCACAAGCTGCTACGTCCTGCGACTGATGGAGATGGATTTGGAGACAGAAATGACAGAGGACCTGCTGCGCCAAATATCGTTGAAAGACCCCAAGAGTTCTATACCTCCACCACAATTCGCCGGCCTCGTGTTAAAGTCATGTGTGTTGGCCATTGTCAAGAGCTGTGCACTGATCTGGACAGAAATGAGAAAGGCTCAGGTCTACGAGGAAGAGGATTTCATGACCAACAAATTTGGCGCGTCCTTCTTTGATAATTTTCCGGCGGGTTCTTTGATTGCGATGCTTGACAGAGCAGAAGTCTGGATGGAGGATGCAGGAGCTCGCTGGATTCAGTCAGTCTATGAAGCAAAGGAGGCGGCGAGGATTGTGTCCGGTGTCATGTCCAGGATTAGTTATTCCAGAGTAAGTGAAATCGCAAATTCTGTTTTCTCAACAATGAAGTCTAATCACGTTGCGGGAATTAAAATCTGTCTATCGTATATGGCAGCTCTGTTTCATGGCTTTCTATCAAGTAGTGGCACCGAAATGCTCCATGTTCCCACAAGCTCTGGAACGTCTGGCAGTGATGCAAGATCAAGTGAAGAGCCTAAGATCCACCAGCGACTTGGGAGTCAAACTCGAAAGCGCCTTTGATCACGCTGTTCACCGTAAACTCGTCACCAACACCCCTCCTCGAGCCATTGCTCTCCTCACCATGACCGAGGTACGCACCTGAGTATAGAGCCTCTCGTGGATCCCCGAGTTGTCTGATCTTGCGCAACCAATTCACAGAAATTTCTTTGCCTTTATAGACGTTTGATCAACTCGAGGACATGTGTGCACATCTCTTATTTATTGGACAAGCACTCTCTTTTCCAGACTCGACAAGTCTAGTCGTAAGTAGTGGATCGATACAGACGGGTCCTTTTGCTCATGCAACCGCTGAATGTGGTGGGCATCATCATGTTTATTGATATCCTTCTTTTTTTGAATGTTGATTTATTAGAACTTTTTCATTCAGTTTGGCCGCAAAAAACCCGCCCCAGGTGCATTCTCTAGGTCCATTCTTCAAAGTGTGCTTTATGATGAGCGGATCATCATGGGTTCGCGACCTGTACATCGCGTGGTGCTGGATCATATTGAAGAGACTTTGAGCCCCCCGGCATGGGTCTTTGAAAATTTCGAGTATTACCAGTCAAAACTCGATGGCGCTGCAGCACCTAAAACTGGAACGACAGGCGCTTCGGGACTAGAGTTAATTCCAGAGATGCCAGAGGACGAGGACGAAGATCGTCATGACCTGTCTCTTCTAAAGAAACAAATCAATGCCAAGGTTGTCATGTTCATCGAGAAAGCTACCAAGCCCTTTGTAGATACTCTGCAGATAATGGGTCAGAACCCATCAAGGCAAAGACGAAATTTGCGAAAGATTGTTCTCCTTTGGGAGAGTCTGCAGACAGAAGCCGAGGTATTTGACGAGGAAATTCATTTTGTCGAAAATGAAATGCGGCGACTGGACGCAGAGGCAGAAGTCTCGAATGACGAATCGGATCAGCCAGGAAGGATGAAGCGGTACTATTTCGTCTCTTGGACATATCAGATGAAGTTGTGGGTAATGGAATGGCTACTTTTGTTGGGAGCAGAATTGGAGCTGTATTCGTTGTTTGAGTATCCAATGGTGTACAGGTAGGCATCAGATATCTCTTTTTATTTTGTCAGGAACAGGGATCACCTCTAATGGGATTTATTCATACACAGTTTTGTAGATTGTCTCCTGGAGACACATGCGCAACATGCCCGTCGAATTCGATACATCTTGGCTGCGGATGCTGAGGAAGAAAAAGAGCGCAAAGACAGGGAAGCTCGTGCGCTGAAGAAAAAGAACAAAAACAAGAAGAAGAAAAAGAAAAAGGCCAAAAAAGCCTCCCCTGGCCAAGGCACGGTTGATCCAGAGGAAGGCGAGGAGGGAGAAGGCGAAGGCGACGGCGACGGAGAAGAGGCGGTGCTGGACACTGTTACTTCCTCTTTATCAACATCATCCAATTCAACACCGTCAACTAGTGTACAGCAGTCGCCGACTTTGTCATTACCGCCAAGGAATCTGCGGCCTGCAATCGAGGTAGCCGAGCTCTTGACCATTGCCCAGTTGGGCCTTAACCGAGGCGTGTATCAGATCATGTGCGCTTTGATCAAAGTCGGCCATCTGTCCTTACATCCTCCGCACCTGAAAAGCCATGGTCTGAATGATATGCGGACGTTGTTTGAGCATCGGCTCAAGGCCTTCCGAGAGTTGGCCTCACCCGAGCTGCTGACTTTTGAGGGATTTGAACATCGCACTCGCTGCGAAGGAGTAGATGTAAGCAAGGATAGTTCATCTACTTTTTTTTTTCTTTATGCTGAGAACCATGCCTGGTTTAATCCTAACGGTCTCTCTATTGCGCTTGATCTTTAGGCTCTAGAGATCTTGGCTCATGCCATAGAGCGATTTAACGAGGCCACCTCTTTCTTGGAGCAGCTTCAGGGAGCTTCGGCCGCTGATGCTCGAGTTGAGCTCTGCGAAAGCGAATGGCGCCAGGTAAGCAGGCGAGCAAAAGGAATGAATCACAGGCAGTTGTCTCGTGGCCCGGCGTTTTCTGACTCACCTCACTTGTTTCGTTGAGTAGGATGTGAAGAATATGGTCAAGCTGTGTATCGCCTCAAAGATCTCAATTGCAGCCATTCAAAAGGATGGTCGCGTTCTGGAACTGCGCGAGTTTATGATTGAAAGTAGACGAAAGAAAGCGCTTCAGAGTGCAGTGATGGCCAAGAGCAAGAGCAAGAGCAAGAAGCCTGCACCTGTGCTGCTTAAGGATACATTACAGGGGCAGGCAACGGAGCCCAGCGTTTACAAAGCGCCAAAGAGGCGCGTCCACTTGGACTGGAAATACCATTCTTGGTGGCCTGCAATCTCCCTTTCACCATAGACGCGACCTGTCAAAGAAACTGCCATCTAGTTTTTATTAAAAGGGCGTTACAGCAGCGGGCTTTGACTGGACAATGATTTTAGAGAGCACGAGGTCAAACGCTTCTTGCGACCCAGCATCCCTGCGCATCAACTCTTTGACCTTGGCCTCTAGCTCAAAGAGGTGCTCATCGGTCCCATGAGGGGCCACGGTTCTGAAGGCCTCGGCCAAGTTTAGCAGGTAGTCCTTGTTTGCTCCACTGGGACCTGTAGACGAGAGAGAGGAGGATGAGTCATCAGTAGTTGTGGCTGGACAGGTTTCTCATTTCAGGGCTCATCTTTGTTAGCCTGTCATACGCACCATGCGAAAGGTAGATTTGCTCTGCAATCCTGTCCAACGGCGCAGGTCCTGCAAATTCTGAATTGTCCGTTGTTCCAATGTACACAATGGCCTACATGCAGTTGGTAAGGAATGTAAGAGAGCAGCCACATTACATTGTCTACTTTTTTTTTTTTTTCTTTTTTTTCTCTCTTTCTCTTTCTTCTCGGCCTCCTTCCTTCTTTCCACAAAGGCATCCACATACCTTTTCGACCACAGGGATGTCGCTACCAGGTTGATAGACGTCCAAGAAATGAGTCTCGTATCCATTCTTTTCCCGATGGTCCAGATAGGCTTTTGTCTCTGCCACCTTGGACTCTGGGATTTTGTAGGCAACACCCCAGGTGATATTGTCCTGGTCAATTGAGTGCTGAATATTTGGCGAGGGCGAAAGAGGCAAAGAAGGACAGGCGAGGGTTTATTAGCGTCGGTTTACATTCCTGCCTGCCCAGAGATCGCTGCTGCTCGTTTGTTGTTTTCATGATCCACCCAGTCTGACATACCTGATCGTGGTCCGTGAACCTGGAGGAAAATTCGTCGAAGGGGATCAGGGTCACAACACGGCCAGGAGCCTCTTCTGTTCCTCGATGGTCTGTGCTGCTCTGCCAAAATCGCCGGACATATCCTTTAATATAACCGACTTTGCTGTTTCATTTATCAAAAAGTGGGGTGTGTATGTGTGTGTGAATGGACTGATCATCATTCCGCAGCGATGCAATATCTATTGGCAGGCAGGAGCCAAGCAATGTTACCTGTCTTCATATTCCAGGTCTGGCCTCCAGATCAGGCTGCCATATCCAAAGAGCCACATTGTCGAAAGAGTGTTGACGGTTGAGAGGGGAGAGAAGGGCAACGGACAAGAAGGGGAGGGAAGGGAGATGAAGAGAGAAGAGAGTGAGGCAGGTGAGGGAGATAAAAAAGAGAGAAGGGGAAAAAAACGGAGTGACTGCTAGTCATCCATTCTCCCATGGGTTTATCATTTATTTGAATGGTGCGGTTTTTTTTCATGATGGCGTCAAAATAGGTTTACTTGTTCTCGTTGAACAACTTGTTAAAGATGTCCTTGACCCGATCGTAAACGGCTTCGGGAGAGTCGACACAAGAGACCTTGTGGACCTTTCCGCTCTTTCCAAAGTATTCAATGACGGGGTAAGAGGTCTCGGTGAAGACACGGAATCTCTTCTGGATCGACTCGATGTTGTCGTCGGCGCGTCCACTCGTCTCGCCGCGCTTCATCAAGCGCTTCAACATGACTTCCTCGGGGCACTCAAAGTAAAGCGTGAACTTGCTGGGCACGACCACCTCCTCAAACTTCAAGGCCTGATCCATCTTGCGTGGGAATCCGTCAATCAAGAAGCGGTCCTGACCACTCGCCAACATGGCGTTCTCCAGAAGCGCAATCGTCACCTCCATAGGCACAATGTTGCCCTCCTTGATATAAGTCTTGATCAACTCTCCATACTGCGATCCAGGGCGCTCCTGTTCGGCGCGAAGGAGATCGCCAGCAGACAGATGGACGAATCCGAAATCACGCACCAAGTTTGCGCATTGAGTACCCTTACCAGCGCCAGGTCCACCTATGTAAAAGTCATCCACAGTTGAACGGGGCGAGGGGGGTGAGAATTGGAGATAATCGAGGCCATTACAAAAACTAGGAGAACAAAAAAAAAAAAAACTAAACATTCTGCCAAACTTACCGAGGACAAAGATAACGGTGGTCTTCTCCAGGGCCTTCTTGTTCTCGGCAGAAAGGATTTCAGGCGACTTCTTGATTTCGGGCTTCTTTTCCACAGGCGATGCCTTGGCCTCGACCTTCTTCTCGACGGGCTTGCCTAAAAGGTACATTCAGAAACCAGGTTAAAAAAAAACAGAAAAAAAAAATTCATCGGGTGCTGTCCCGTTTTTTCTCTGAGTCGCAGTTCACTTCACGAACCATCGACTGGGCTGAAGAGGTAGTATCCCGAGGTAGCAGCCAATGCAGTCAGACCGGCAATGGTAAGCCAGTTGGACCCTGACCGCTTTGGTGCCGATGCGGGTGTAGGGTTCTGGGCATTTCTGTGGATGGCAGTGGCAGAGAAGGTGCGGCGGGTAGGCTGAACCATGGCGCTCCGCGCAAGGATAGCGCGGCGGGCGGCAGGGGCGCGAATAGAGGCGAGCATGATGGTGAGGATGATGATGTTGACGAAGAGCAGAACAAAAAACAGTCGATGATCAACGTTCGTCCCGTTCCTGGCGACGGTTAGCACGTGACTACAAAAGAAGGGGCCAAAAGAAAAGAATTCCCAGTCCGGGGATCGAACCCGGGCCTTGTCGGTGAGAGCGACAAATCCTGACCACTGGACCAACTAGGAAGTTATTTATATCTACCGGAATACTAGAGAATTCATAACAGGATTAATGGCAAACCACTATCACGTGATAAAAGCATGGCACGTGACTTCATCGCGCTTTTTTTTTTTTTCTGAGTAACGGCAAAAAAAAAAAAAAAAGAAGGGATGCATGCCGTCTCACAATTCCCCAAAAGAAAGTCGATTTTCAGATGGAAGGTGAGCATCTTTGGTTGAGAAGAAGAAGAAAGAGAGGACAAAGAATGACACATGCCAAAAAAAAAAAAAAAAAAAGAAAAGAACAGAGGGACTCCTGAATGAGGCTGGCGAGTAATGCCCTCAAACTGACCTCATATTTCCGCGTGGTTTAGGACGCATCTCTTCCAGTTTTCGTCCACAGCAACTGACACCGCAGACATTACAGACCCCCAGGCGTCCTCATGTCTTCTTTACAAAAGTCGAACTCACAGACAGCCTTAAACGGCCTTCGGGGTATGGTAAATCGCGTAGTGCCGCTGGGGATTTTACCACAAAGAACAAACGACGCCGACAACAACAGCGACAACGCCAACGGGAACTTGATGAACAGCTGGAAAGCGAGCAACTACAGGCAGAAGCGCAAAGTCAGCAACTTTATAGGAATGACTCTCTACCATCATCGTCGTTGGATATGAGTACGGTGGCCTTCTCGGAATCCCTCTCCGAGTTCTCAGAGTTGCACTCCCAATCGACAGGAAAGAGGAAGCGGGATATTGGTTTACCTGGATCGAATCATGACCGGATCACGTCAGATCAAGGCATTAATGACGATCAGCCCGACAATCAGCTTTCATTATCTGTACAAACTCAAGAAGCTGTAAATCCAGAGAGCGGCTACAGTCAGGTGCAGGAGGAAGCAGATGGCGAAGAGAGCGACATCGAATTCATGCCCGAGCAAAGTCAACAAGTTCAAGCAGAGACTGTCTACTCAGAGACCACCCATCAGGAAGGAAGCAAAATTAGGACTGAGCAATTCCAGCAAAGTGAAATAGAGGTGCCTCTTCCAGAAAGCAGCCACAGTCAGGCGCAAGAGGAAGCAGATAACGAAGAGAGTGACATCGAATTCATGCCCGAGCAAAGTCAACAAGTTCAGGCAGAGGCTGCCTACCCAAAGACCACCCATCAGGAAGAAATCGAAATCAGGACTGAGCAATTCCAGCAAAATGAAATAGAGGCGCCCCCGGGTTCACGCCTACAGGAAGAAAATAACGAAAGCGGGGCCGAGCAATATCAACGGACAAAAGTGCCTCTCCCTGAAGCTTCTCTGCAGGAAAAAACCGATACCGAACGTAGGACAGAGGAGTACAAACAGCAAATAGGAGCAATTCTTCCTGAAACACTCGCACAAGAGGAAACCCACAGCGAAGGCAGGATTGAGCAACACCAACAACAAAAAGAGGCAATCCACATCGAAACAACTCTGGAGGAAGAAAATGAAAGCGAAAGGATGATTGAGAAATACCTGCAAGATGATACAGACACAGTCCCCCAACAGACATCTCTACAAGAAGAGAACGACAGACCAAGCGATGGCGAGAACGCGACCAAGCGATTTGAACAAGGCCAAACGGAAGCAGTTCTTCCTGAGGCATCCTTACGGGAAGGAAACGAGGACAAAAGCAACAGTAAAGGCGACAACGAAAGCAGTATCGAGGGATATCAACATCACGAAGGAGATGGAGAGCCCTCTCAGACATCTCCAGAGGAAGAAAATAACAGTGAAAATTGGACCGAGCAATATCAACAAAATCAAGCAGAAACATTTGCCTCCGAGATACCCCAGCTTGATCACCTTGATCATGGGCCCGTCGTGGAGCCTTCTGGGCTCTTGGCATATCGGGATCGATCCACCTCATTAGACCCATCAGATGTCGAACAATTGCACGGTGCAGAGAATCTCCTGCATCTTGCTGTGGAGGTACATATTGTCTCCTCACAAGCTTCACTCGACCACCGGCCCAAAACGCCTCCGCCAAAGGTCCCTCCACCAAAGGTCCGTGAGATCCTTGAGTGTGTAGAGATCCCCATAATGAGTCAGTCCCCATCAGCGTCCAGGTCAAAAAAAGAGAACAAAGGAGCTGCCCATGACCTCGCCAATGCAACTGCGGCGAAGAAACCCAAGGGGAGAGAGACAGAACCAATTCATACTGGGTACGGATCGGATCAGGATTCCTCAGTGGACTCTCCACCTTCTGGGATTGTCTCTCCTTGGGAGAATGAAAGCCCAAGGCAATCTGATAAAAACAACGGCACCCTTGGGGACAATCCACCACGTGGGTATGGGGCCCCTTCGCATATACTCTCCAGTTCTAAAGTGAGTTCAAAAGAGACACCAGGTACTTCAAAAGTCGTCCCATTGCCTCTCAACGATAGCGGCATGGAGGAAGTGACACATCTGGACAGACTGAAGGCGATCTGGTCTCAACGCAATAGTGCTTGGTCTCACCAAGCTCAAGGAACGAGAGTCGGCACCATCCCTCTGTCATATTCGCCTGACTTTGTGTTTGGCACAGCCATGCCGCTTCCAAATAAAAGATGATTATGGATCGTTAAAGCTTTTTATTCCTCGTCAATGTCATCGCCATCAGATCCTTCGTCCCCCTCTTCGTCTTCCTCCTCCTCTTCTTCTTCCTCATCTTCTTCCTCGTCTTCCTCCTCATCTTCCTCGTCATCATCTTCATCCATCGCGGTGTCATCAATATAGGGGTTTCTAGCTCGTCGGCGCTTCTCCAACCTTTCATCCTGTTGTTCGATAACAGCCCCATCGTAGTCATCTTCGGTCCCAGAGTCCACTGCATTGACAGCTGGCCCCTGGCGGGATGCTATTAACCCCTCATCATCCTCACCATCCAGTTGATCCTCTCCATCGTCGCTCATGTCGCTATTTGTAATTTGACTGTGCATGGTCACAAAGACGAATAACGACTCGATTAGCTAGAGCACGTACAATGTTGTCTTTGCCTATACCCGAGAAAACATGGTGGAATTTCATTACCTTCTGGAGTGGATTCGAGATTCGCCTGGCTCTCGTCCCTCAGGCTTGTCATGTATCTTTGGCTTGGGCAGTTGTGTCTGTGGCTGAGGCAGCAGCCGTTTCCTTTTTTTCTTGGTTTTTGTCGCAGAATCGTCAGCTTGATCTTCAGGGTTCGCAGCCGACTGGGTACGTTTACGCCTACTCGAAGAGCTCTTTTTCTTTCTTGAGGATACCGTGTCATCCGATTGATCTATATCCTCCATATCTCTCTCTGCTGGAGAAGTATCGTCTTCTGACTCAACAGGAAATTGTGAGCTGATTTCCTCCCCGGCAAGATTACGGTGCTTTAAATTGCCGAGCCAGAATGCAGCTCCTGCGTCGTTGTTCTCCAGCATTAGCTTGACTTCAAATATAAGGCTTTCCATCGTCTTCTTGATAGCCGGCACCATGGCCATGAGTGATTGTTCCTTTGACGCTTTTGCATGGCCACATACACTCTATAGAATCGAAAGCAGTGAAGCTGTAATTAGTAAATATAAAGATAGAGTCTCATCGTTCCTTAAATGGGGCGATCCTGGTGATGGCAGAGGTGTCGGCGGAGAAATCGTACCTGCAAGGATCTTGTCGCAGTCTGAAGGGAGTTCTTGAAGATTTTGGATACAGAATCTTGATGGCCACGGAAATGCATGCCCAGAAACGGAAGGACGCGCTTGATGAACTGCTCCATGAACGCCTTTGAGTGTCGCAATGTTACAGCCAAGACATCCCGTTTATCGTTCGATTTCACGTAGGCGGCGAGTCTTTGGAAACACAGAGCAAGACTTGAGATGTGGTCAAACGCCATCTCGACACTATCGAATTGATCCTCATGAAACTCCCCAGCCAGAGATGAAAGCTGGATATATAGCACCTATATGTATGCAAGACATGGGTTAATTCAGAATAGGCCAAAATGGCTGATAACTGATCGACAAAGTGAATTTCTAGTGTATACCTTCGTGTATGTTGTGAAACTGTTGTTGTTCAAAAGAGGGTGAAGGTCTTCAAACTCGTCGGTTTGTCCCAGAAATGAGGGCAACACTTGTGTCACGTATTCGAGTATCATTTCAAGCCTCATAGCAGATTTTCCAATCTGCTGACCAAGTACATAGGCCAATTTATCGTTCTGATAACACCAAGAAGTTTGTTAGGGAAGTCGAACAAAGATTATGGTACTGTCGATGATCCAAATTAACATACCTTGATAGGATCGCTGGGAGGCCATCGTTTGGATAATATCTCAGTCGCCAGTTTTGACGCCTTGGTGGCCGTCTCTTGATTTTTGGGGACCAATTCCAAAATTTTCTCCAATACTTCCAGCAAGGATACCGAGATCTCGAATTTAGGCATCAGTTCTCGCCATGCGGCCAAGTCATGGAAGGCCAGCGATGCCGCTTTTGAGAGATTGACCGAGGCTGACATTTCCGAGATCTGTTCCGCGGTTCTACCGTCTTGTGCCAGAGACTGGAGTAGTTTCTATAGTGTTGAATGCACAGTGGATTGAGTACGTTTTCCTTTTTTTTGTCTTTCAGTTTTTCAGTTTTTCAGTTTTCCAGTATTTTTGTGTTCAGTGAAGGATACATACCAATCGGATATCCTTTTGATCGCTGCAGCTGAGTTCATTCCAAGAAAGTAAAGTATTCAGGATCTTCAAGGATAGACTAAGGCAATCGGTTACCAGCAAGTTGTCCACAGTAACGGCCTATAACGCATTCAGCACATGTGAATAATCAGGATAGGAACATAGATAACTAAGGTTATTGCGTTCTTACCTCGTCATCGTCGAGAACCTTAAGCATCATCCTCGTTTTCCTGACAAGGTGGGGTACAATTCGCAACACGCCTTGGACAAATTCTTGGGCCTTCATTCGATTTAGCAACGGAAAGTTTCCAGTAAAGGCCATCGCTCTCTTCCTTGAGGGGACATGAGCAGCCGGAGAGAATAGTTTGAATGTGACCTTCGCCGAGAGATCACGCAGTAGGAGCCGTAACTCTTGATATTGTAGCTGGACATTCTTGTTCTCACTGATTTCGCTCATTTCAAAGATTGGACGAGTGATGGGATAGTGAACACGCAGCACTTGAAAAACGTCGATCTAAAGCACAAGAAGAGGTGAATCAATGAGCAGCAGCTCATCAGATAAAAAGCACCTCCGAGAAGGATATAGTCACATTACCTCCAATTCTCGCAGAAATGGCGCGAGCGACTCAAAAGTGACAATTTCGTTAGAGTTTACAGAAAATGTACTTGCAGAGGAAATGTCATCGCGAACTGACTCCAGGGGCAATTTTCCAGTTAAAGTAGAAGATACTTGAGACTGAATAGAAAGCGATCCCGTTTTTGGGAAGACAGCTATCCCACTGGCCTCTTGCCCCTTGGATAGCGCGGCTTCAAGAGGTTGGAATCCAGGAGTTGATTTCAAAACATGACGAAGCATATCTTCCAGTTCTGATATCTGCTGGAGGCGCAAAATAATTCGGGCTAAGCACAAGCACGATTCCAGATATCAGCAATCATATTTTAAAGAAATTCGCCATTAAAAGAGTAAAAACAACCATTGCGAAATATAAAAAAATACCCATAGTTTGGTCCCCAGCGTCATAAGAAAACGCATTGGCGATCTCGCGGAACCTAGGAGAAGCGGCTGATCAGATGCTGTAAAAGAACTATCTTCAATTCCCTTGCGTAAGACATACCAATTGATCGCACAAAGCAACGCTTGGGCGACTACTTGACAAATTTCTACACTGTAGATCTCGTGCAAGTCCTGTTAAATGGAGACTGGTTAATTGCGACTTTTCAAGGAAATTCAAGGAATGGGTTCTAGGGTGTTTTCATATTACCTGTAGGTACTCCTGTTTGAACATGGTAATGCCGCATCCCAGGAGCCCATCAATATCATCCAGGCCCTGGTCGCTGGTTGCTTTTTCTGTTGCTTGCATCAGTTTAAACATCGAGCAAAGGTATACGATGGCATCAGGGTTGTCTACCGATGTCCCATGAGGTGTCATACTGGCGACTTCAGAGCACAAATTCGGTAAAATGCTCAGCGAGAGCTCAGACTCCTAAGAAAGTTGAGGACGATATTCAGCAATGTGATGGGGTGGCAATTACGTGACCAAATGATTTTGTAGGGATGAAATTGTGTCATACCGGCCCATCCAGATTCATCCAGCGCTCAGTGGCAATGTTCCTACTAGGCCTCATAGTAAAAGTTTCATCGGCACCACACACAAAAATGTCCGCAAAGTGGTTGGAGAACTCCTCTTTGATCCAAAGAACCAGCCTCGGGTCAATATCGTGAGACAGAACCATGCTGGCAAGTTCATCAAATGTGAGTGAAAGGCAAATCTAAATGGATCATCAGAGAGGTTAGAACAGTGAGGTAGTACAATGCTAAAAGTATGTTATCACCCTTCCATACCGCCGATTTTTGACAAGAATCCTTGATCATTTGCAGATATTGGACGGATGTGCGGAGAGTCGGATCTGACTCTGCCTGAATATGTGTAGCTATCGTGGCAAAACATTGCGAACAAATAATTAGGTTACGATACTTCAGCTGTCAATCCAGAGCACATTAAAAGAATTGATAATCTTGCCTGCTTGACTGGACGATCCACGCTCGAGCATCCCAGGTTCTTTAACACCAAATGCTTGGACTAAAGCAACAGCGCCCATGACTCCGATCTGCTTGATATTATGCAAAGGGTTCGACAGCTGCTTTCTTATTATAATGTTCAAATCAGTCAGAAGTGAACCGCTGCCAGCAGAAGTTTCTTCCTAAAGAGGGGGTACGACAGCTAGTTAGTTGTACTTCTAGGGGTACTTATAACACACGTATGTCCATACCTCTCGTGCCAATGATCCAAGAACAATGAATAGCAGGCGGATTTGCTCCAAAGATAAATTGTCCAAATAGTCGAGAACTCCTTTGATAAAGACACTGTAATCTCTCAAAGTTGATCGGGAGTGTTGTGAGATGCTTCGGAGTACTAATAAAGAGGCATCGATCTCAACTGCAGAGCCGCTGCCAATATGTACCAGCAACGAGCCCACAATCTCCTGGCGATAGTATGCGTCTGATATTTGGAACGAGGCTGTGTACAATGTCGATGCTGTACGAGTCACAATGGCGTGATTCAAACTTGATCGGAGGAGGTTCTCGGAAATAGATAGGATTGCTGGCATATATCTTTGCTCAGGAAGAAAAAGGCGGGGGTTAGCTCATGGATGTATACTGCCATCGGACGTTATAATCTCTAGTATCTCTTACTCTCGCAATGAGGCTCCATGAACAAGAATCGTTTCCTCTAGCAATTTCTTAGTAAGAAGGCCATCGATGACCTTCCTTCTGATCATGACCTCGACTTTTTTCTTCAAACTGACAATGGAATGAAGTATAAACATCACAATCACATCAATCGCGACATGCTGACTCTGTTGTAAGAGTAGAGAAGTTGAAATCAAACACGTCAGTAAAAACTTGCCTCCAAGGATTACTGTATATCTCTGCCACACTCACTTACTGCAGTAGGAATGGCCGCAAGAGCCTTGAGCCATGCGTCTGTTACAAACTTCTGGAAGCGAATACCAGTCTTTAGAGCATCTATGAGAGAGAGGGTGTGGTGTGTATGTGATCAGCCCTTTATCCCAGCGATGAGATTTACAAATTCAAATAGGACCTACCTAGTATCAAAATCTCTGGAGTCTGTACGGCCGCCCTGTGTTTAGAGTTCTTTTGAAGTTTGCTAATGGATCGAAAGTCAAGGTTGCTGCGGATGGTTCCGATCACCTCATCTACAGTGTCAGGCTCGACAGTTTGGAGAAGAAATTTGATGACAACAGGAAGGTCATCAAGCTCTGCTGACTCTAGTTTGTTCATGACATGGCCTCGCGCTCCAATCTAGGGTAGACATAGTTAGTACCGAAGAATAGGCTAGGGCTCGGTTATCAGCACGTAGCTCAGTATGTATGTATTTACCAATACGTCTGACTGGAGATTGAGATTCGAGAGTGCGTCAAGTATTGGCACCATCAACTCGGATGAGCTTTCCATGAGGTCGACAAGGCCGAGGACCACGGTCTATGCGCAACAAAAATGCGCTTAGTAGCTGTCAACACTTGTCAAATTTCAATCGCTCACATTCGGTCTTTCTGTCTCACCCTGTGTTCAGAATCCGGTAGAATCTCGGGAATGGATGTTATTATATCTCTTTGGGTGGAGATTGGAGAGATATTGATGACCTATTTCACGCATAAGATGAGTAAAACGCTATACATCCAGATTTGCCATATTTCACACCGAGAGAACATTGTTACCTCCAGCAGTTTGGACGACAACCGAGACGGTCCGCTGATGTTGCTCAGCCACTTGAACTGTTGCAAAATCAGTTTTGGAAGTTGTGGTTCATTTTCGCTATTTGTTAATGGAAGGAAAGGCGATTAGCCAAGTCCTGATACTATTTGCCGAGAACCAAAAGAAGGCTTACTCATCGCCCAAGGAGCCCAGTATCCTGTCCAGCAGTGCATCCGTGAGCCCTGGCTGAATTGAGTCCACATTCAGCAGCAGTCGGATCAAACTCTCATTCAACGACCTAGTGGTGCTCGATGATTGTTAGGACTGGACCGTTCTCGATCTTGTCAGCGAGAACATATCCAAACTTGAACGTACGAGCTGCCTTTGTCGCCAGGACTCGCCATCGGGACCAAGCAACGCCTCAGCGTGTCAGGGTCATCGAGGTAGTCTTGCAGCCCGTCGAGAAAGAGATCGACACAGCTCGATCCTGATGAACCCCATTGAATGAGTCTGGCGACTTCCCGCTGGAATCGACTTGGCTCTGTCTGCAGGACATTCGGCGATCCGTTTACGCCGAGAGCCAGGCCAGCCTGACTGCACACGGAATGGAAGAGAGCCGGTCCCGAAGTAGCTGCCATAGTTCAGTCTCTGATCCGCAGCAAGTAGAGGAAATGGAGGAGCGAAGGAAGAAGGAAGGAATGAACGTGTGTTCACCCACAGTTAATTTGGTGGCAAACAGTGACCAGGCACAGAGGTCACGTGGGCCAGCCTGGCCGCACGACATGCATTGCCTATGGTGAAGCTCACATTCTTTTCTCCACTGAACATCACACCCAAGGTAATGTAGCTATTCACGCGTTCACGCGCTCCTGTTTGACTTCTATTCATCTTCCTTCCCTCCCAATTCTCTGCCTGTACCATTTGTTGATTCTTTATGTCAGTTATGATTGGAGAAAGGTCCTAGACCTCCGTGCACATTCATATGTGATTGTGTAGCAGTTCAATCATAGGGCCGTTGTTGCAACTGTGCAGGCGGCTCAAGGTATAGTACCCCATGCCGGCACCCTGTTTGGTACCGATGGGCTGTCCTTTACTATGCATCTTTTTCCTGTACCTCCAATTCTCTGTTTTCACCGTTTGTTGATTCTTTATGCCAATTATGATTGGAGAAGGGTCCTACACCTTGGTGCACATTTATATGTGATTGTGTGGCTGTTCAATCATAGGGTCGTTGTTGCAACTGTGCAGGCGGCTCAAGGTAGAGTACCCCATGCCGGCACCCTGTTTGGTACCGATGGGCTGTCCTTTACTATGCATCTTTTTCCTGTACCTCCAATTCTCTGCTTTCACCGTTTGTTGATTCTTTATGTCAGTTATGATTGGAGAAAGGTCCTAGACCTTCGTGCACATTCATATGTGATTGTGTAGCAGTTCAATCATAGGGCCGTTGTTGCAACTGTGCAGGCGGCTCAAGGTAGAGTACCCCATGCCGGCACCCTGTTTGGTGCCGATGGGCCATCCTTTACTATGCGTCTGTCCCTGTTTCCTGTACCTCCGATTCAATTGTGCCCACTGTCTTTTCTTTTACCAAGCATGATGCTGAGATGGACCAGTTTTTCAAGACAATTGTTTGGCTATTACCTAGATTCCTCGATAACACCTCAATTATGTTGGTACAAGAGGAACCAGAGTTTTGCGGCAGTTTCAACCCCATTGTTTTGAAGGAGCTCGACATCGATGATTATTTTAAGGACGTTCACCCTGTGGACTGGCACCCTATGGACTTCGTGAATGCACGACGGGTTGAAAGTCTAGCGCCTTTTATGAGTGGTCTCGAGGTCATTGGCGATATCCGCCCACCACCCCGTGCCTTTGCCAGACGCTGGATATTGTTTCTGAAGACCGAAGGTGGCCTTTTGCTTCAAAATAAGGCCTTGAGTCTTATTACGATCCGGCGGAATGCTGAATTGCAAACAGTGCAGCTCACGCAAATGCAAGTAGGATTTGCGTCGTCGACCTATGGTCCAACGGCCTCCAAATTTACAGGACTGACAGGACTGGCAAGTCGAAGAAAGGTATTTCTTCGTCATCCTATTCGACCCGGTACAGAGGAATTGAACCAGGACAAGAACGAGGACTCGAAAAACAAGGGGATATGTAAGTTGTACATGTTGGCTACTGGATTTGACTATTGATACTGAGAATGCGACATTTTACCCCCCAATATGTTCTTTGTTAGCTATTCGGAAGCGTCCGCATGCTGATGACAGCGATATGGAGGAGCCTTCGGTGATGCCAACTCTGAGCGATGACAAGGCAATCCCTGGGACTGCAGGTGTGTAACATTACATAGTTAAGTTGACTTTTTCAAACCTTGACATTTTTATCTTTTATTTTTTGCATGACTTTACAGCCATGAGACACACTTCCTCCGATATCACTTCTTGTGCCGTATACCGCTGCAGTACCCCACCGCCCACTATACCTGATCTTGATGGCGGCGTTGTCCTTGAAGGTATAGCCAGCAACTTCAAGCATCTTGAGGCCAGAGATTCTTTTTATATCTGTAGCAGCTTACAATGGCTCTATTAGGTTCTATGTTTTGGGATATGATCGGCATGTCGTCTGTCTTGCGAATAGGAGACGTGAATGTGTCATCTAGTTTCGACCGAGCAAAGCCTTCCATTAGAGAGACGTTTCCTGTGGTGAATCTTTGCAAGGACAACATTGCAGATTTTTGCCATGACGGTGAGCTTCAGGACTTCATGGACGATACAGGGTTTTTCACAGCCCTAGATGCATTGCCAACTCTGCCTGACCTGCCTCAAGATCATCAAGAAATGTTGGATGGTCTCTTCCAAGGTGAGATCAGTCTGGAGAAGCTCTCGGAGAGGATAGATGATCTCATGAAGGTTCCCAACCCTGTACCGGCTCTTAACCGTTATTTCTTCACATCGTTTCAGCCGTTGTAAGCATGTTTATTATCTTACGGTTCCGACTTTTCTCTTGAATATCGTGTTAACTCGTTCTACTCTACTCTATTTAGCCGTACTGCCTTCGCGAACACAGGAACCATCGGCCCAGACATAAACGAGCGTCAATACTTCCGAGACTATGTCGTCGAGCTGCTTCGAGGTGCGCTAAACGTTCATGGCATTCCTTATGTGTGGGGCGAGATATATGTTCCTGCAGTGTCCTACCGTAAAGCCAATGATGTTGATGCCTCAGGACGAGGAAAATTTGCTGATGGGGTCTCCGAGTCTGGCGGTCACCAGATTTTGTTGTCTGAAAGCAGCAAACTACAGCGCGCACTGCCGTCCAAGGATCAAGACGACAAGATGAAGCTGAAAAGAATGCTCCGTGATCTTTTTAACTTCACCATTCTGGAGATGATAAAAAACAAAGACCGGGTAAAGCCAAGCTTAAAGGTCTTCGGATCAAGGACGTTCAAGGACACGACTGAGCTGATCGCCATGGATTATCATGGGATGTATCGGATTTATTGCCTGGGATCGTTTAAAATCGTGTCATCGGCGAATAATGTTCAGAACCTGAAGCAATGCTGGGAGATGTGCCTCAGGTTTTCCTTGGAAGTAAAAGCTCAGATCACTGAGCGGTTGGAGATGGGAAAGCTGACGGACAAGGAGGTCATTAAATTGGCAAAGGCAGCACGAAAGTTGCTTACCCATACTTCCTTTACTCCCCCAAAAGCTCCTCACAGCCCTTCCAAGCAGCGGGCACAGCAGCGGAGACAACACTAAATACAAAAGTGGCTGTAATAGCATAGGTCAAACTTTTGCCTCGCCTAGGTTAGCTATTGCCTCATGAACGTTACTATCGTACTTCGTATCTGTTGAGATCACGACACCGCATTTGCTACAATAAATGATTGAAGCCAGGATGTCCTGGCGCGTAATACGCGCTCTCAGTGGGAGGTCACGTGGGGCCATCGCCAGGTGACCAATTTTGCATTCAATTCAAGCAATGCATTGCCCATGGCACCGTTGTGCATCATCTTTCTTTCTTTCCTCCAGTTTCTTGTTCTCCCGCGTCTTTTTATTTCCTCCGACTCACTCCTCACTCGGCCGTCTTTCATGGATACGGACGTGAGCCGCGATGGGGACGGTGTCACTGAGCTAGACAGGAAACCTCTCTTGCGACTCGTCTCCCCTGGCCAGGCGACTGTCTTCACGGTCATCGTTGTCATTATATCCCGGGTCTTTGGAAACACAACCCAACGCAGGCTAGCCACTCTTGTCCTTGCGACGCCAATCTTTCTGGTTCTTAGCATTGTCGTTTTGGCTGCGTCGAATATTGCATTCTCTATCATGTATGACCGCCGAGACCGCCGCTCTACCCTCGGTCCGCTCCTCTCGTCTTCGGCTACAGAGACCCAGAGGAACAGCAAAAGAACCAAACCCAGCAAATCCGCGCGCCAACGCTTCCAATTCTTGCGCCCCGCCCTATTCACTCGACCAATATCCTGGACCAGTATTGAGCGCCAGAGACGCCAGGAGCAGGTGGCAAAGTACAGGACGCCCATCGCCGACACCATGCCCCAGCTATCAGAGGCCATGGACACGGTGATAGAGCTTATCATGCGGGATTATGTAGCCGGCTGGATGCGATCCATTACGCCAGAGATCGCCTTGCAGCAAAGAATTGAAGAGTTGTTGAGGATAGTGTTAATTCGGCTCAAAAATAGGATCGCCGACTTGGATCTTACAGAACTACTCGTCACCCGGCTTGTACCCAAGGTCACAGCACATGTGAACGACTTTCGAAGGGCAGAGATGGCTTTGCGAGGAAACTCGCTTGAACGTTCCTTGACAGAGTCTGACGAACTCGACATCTTGGTGGCAAGCAAATTCAGGAATGGGCATCTGCACAGGGCTCTCACCACCTCAGCCTCCACCGCTGCGACAGAGGAAGCATACTTAAGGATCATAGTGCAGACAATTCTCCCAACCATACTTCCAAAAAATGAAGTCCAGAGTGAGATTTTGCGCCATCTTGTCCGAGAAGTTCTTGTTGGCGCAGTGCTGATGCCGTTGATGGGCCTATTGTCGGACCCAGACTACTGGAACCAGAACGTCGATATCTATGTAAGCCATAATCCATCTACCCATCTATGTAGATTGTTTGGTATTCCTATGTACTTACAAGAGATCATGTTTACCTCTCTAGACAGAAAAAGCCATCAGAGAACAGTAAGAAGGCCGCAGCAATAGGATTTACGATGTTACATAAGCCTGTATTAATTATATGCGTGATTCAACTAATGAATAGAAATATGGTCAAAAAGCTCCGTGAAGCGCTTAAACAGCATGCGGATGGTCTCGATACGGACCTTCGACCTGACGGCTCAATGGATCCGTATTACACCGGGGCGGATTTGTATACGTTTGAAGATTTTCTCAGGATGATCAAGAGGTGTGACAGTCTTTTGGATGTCAAGAGGATCCGGAACACCATCATGACGCAGATGCGGAAGAAAAGGGCCTTAATCGGTAAGATTGTGTAGAGCCAATGGCGAAATTGTCATGGAAGAGCTGAAAAACTGACATGAGAGCTCTTGTCTTAAAGTGAACCGTGAAAAAGATGACATCGTCAACGGAAGCAAGGTCGAAGATATTGTCGTTTATATCAATCGGCTAGATATTGCCAAGAGACGTGCCGAAAAACGAATTGAAGCACTTGGCGGACCAGCATACCCAAAGGTAGTCATTTAGTGGCCACATCAGTTAGATATCGGCTAAAGTAATGTCCTGTTGAAAAGTTATTGATTTATTTTCTGGATTCTCCTACCTAGAAACGGGTCCGTGAGTATGCCCCAGAGATCAAGAGTGCGCCTTCACAGGTTTCTTTGAACACTATTCTCACCAATCCCTCAGGACTGTCGTATTTTATGGAGTTCGAGGATCGACGCGACAGTATGAACGAGCTCCAGTTTTGGCTGTTGATCGAGTCCCTCAACATTGTTCTGGACCAGCCAACCTCTGGTTCAGTCGAGGCCGGAACACGCTCTAGAGAAGATCAAATACATGTCGATGAATCAATCTCAGCTTTCGACAATTCGAGCACCATGGCCGTAGCGAAACATCGTGAGGACCAGGATTTTATATCTCCACGGACCCCTACATCTGTACTTGACGTATCTGCCTCAAACAGGAGTTATCTCAGCAACAGTATCAGGAGCAGCCGAAAAAGCTCAGTGGCTACAGTAGCGACGTTCGATGCCGCGGATACACTTCGAGACGATGTCAGGATGATTTACGACACGTACTTTGCGGATTCAGCGCCGAGACCGATCTTGGTTGGCACGAGCCTTGTACAGACACTCAGAGAATATTCAATGATGGACGACAGCATCCGTGGCTCCTCCATGGGTCTCGTCAACAAGCAGCAGGACAATGAGGATAAAGTTAAAAAGCTACTTCTAGAGGCGCAAGCGCAGATATTCGAGCAAATGCAAGCCAAAGATTATCCCGCGTTTGTCAAAAGTGATCTGTATTTCAAGTTTCTTGCCTCCCACCACAACTCAATATCAGGACAAGAGACCGAGGCAGCTACAGAGAATCCAGTAAATCGCGACCGGGGTCATGTCAGAAGCCTGAGCAGCAACCACATTCGCCCAGCACTACTATCAGCAATCGGATTGTCGTCTCCTGAGCGCCGTCGGACTCCAGTCGCTGACCAGCCAAAGAGATCAAGCACTGGATCGTCGTTCCTCGATATGCTTGGCCTCGGTCGAGACAAAGAAAGAGAACGAGAAAGGGAGCATCAGCCCGCTGATTCAAAGCGAACCGAGGCTTCGTTCATGCCCACTGTATCATTAGGAGGCATGCGTCCAGGATTTTTGACTCCAAATAGTCGTCCAGAATCAAAGTCTGGATCGCCAAGCTCCACCAAAACTTCGGATTCCAGCACCACCGCGCAGCGGCATCAGTCAACAGGACCGCATAGCATGGAGATCCCTAGACCCTCTTCAGCAAGGCCTTTCCGCCCAAGGTCAATGAGCTCCATCTCCACTCCTGAGATCTCTAATATCAGCGGCATTGTAGATGTCGAGCCTCTACATCTTGTGGATTCATCTATTTTGAGACGCACTAAGAACGAGTCTCTGGACTTGGCAGCCGGTTCAGCTCTAAATCAACATACAGGCGCAGGGTTAAGGGACTCACTTCTGGAAGAGCTACAGGAGCAAGACGATCAGGATGACGACGGTGGGCTGCTGATGGAGGACAGCCATGAGAGTTTGGCCATTATGTCCGAAATGCAGGGCCACAAAAAAAGCGGCAATGATCGTGTAATTGACGCAGTCGAAGCTGCTCTTTCTTCTATCATGGAATCAAACGATCATAAACTGGACAGTACATCAACCCCTCCTTCGATTGATCCCACCGACCCTGCATTCTCAACCGCCAGGGATGATCCACTTGGCTCCT
Source organism: Entomortierella parvispora (assembly GCA_963573315.1). Taxonomy (NCBI): domain Eukaryota; kingdom Fungi; phylum Mortierellomycota; class Mortierellomycetes; order Mortierellales; family Mortierellaceae; genus Entomortierella; species Entomortierella parvispora. Next base: position 2,133,955 of record OY752149.1, on the reverse strand, counting down.
CTGCTCTTTTAGAATGGGGAAAGTCAAGCGAAGAAAAATCTCGAAAACGGAAGTTGGAAAAGGCATCTCAATCCAAACTTTCAAGCAAGATCAAATCGGATGAGCCGTTAGAATCAGGGAAAAGTTCTAACGTTTTGTCAGACTCTGCAAAGTCGCGGCCGGCTGCCCCCTCTAAAAAGGATAACCAGAAAAGCAATATTGATGATGTGTTGGAGGACTTTGGGCATGGAGAAACCGAGGGAATGGGAAGTGGCATGGGCGAAAAACCGGAATCCATAAGCGGCGCAGTCCAAGATAACGTTCACTTGGCGGCTCCTGGCGATCTATTGCTGGCTTCGCGGATCAAGAAGTTGGAGCAAGATATTGAAACAATCAAGAAGCAAGAGTCGATCGTCGAGACCTTGATCCGAAAGGCTGAGCGTCAAGAGCGCCAGAACGAACTCCGGATTCTAAAAAAATCGAAATCGGCTCTGCGGCGTGAGATACTGGGAATGGAGTACCAAAAAACACAGTATGAAGTTCAGGAAGAAGAAAACATGATTCTACCTGTAAGTGATAACGATAACAGAGTGTTGCCTTTTTCGCCTTCTCAATTTTACGTCGTCTGAACAAGATCTTTCTTGCCTTTACTGTCAACTAGGGCCGGTCAACAATCAATATCATATCCTCCACTGTTGGTTATGATGGATCAAAAGAGTTTGCCCTATATGTCATTGAAGTACGTCAACTCGTCGAAGACGGATCGCTTGCGTCCGGTTGGGTCATTGCGCGACGATATTCAGAGTTCTTTGCTCTTCACCAAAAGCTAAAGGAGAAATTCAACTCGATTGTTCGACACTACGAATTGCCTGGGAAGCGTGGATTTCTCAAACTTCAAAAATCTTTTGTGGAGAGTCGAAGAATCGGTCTGGAGCGGTACTTGCAGTCGTTGGTTCAACATGTCGAGATTTGCCAGTCTCAAGAGTTACGGGCCTTCTTGTCCCAAGAGAACGTGGCTCTCCCCCAATTTTCTGCTCCCAGTCCCTCGACGTTTTTGCCTTACAGTTTATTTGACATTGATGGTTTCGGGAAGGAAAAGAACGAAAAATCTACTCTGGAGCATGGAACTGGAGGGGACAGCGGGCTTTCATCGCCTCAACCAGTCCAGAATCAGCATTTCTTTGAGCAACTGTTTCATTCATCGCCATCTCAAGCGCGCGCACTTTTGGAAGTGCAGACTGGGGGCTCTAACTCTGCATCAAGATCATTACAGCCCCAATCGCCTTCTGGCGATGCCGACTCCGTCTTGATTGATCCAAAGGAGGGCTTCATGAAGCATATCTACCAGACTGTGTCGGAGGGTCTGGATGATATGTTTAGTGGTGGTCCGCCAACCGTTCTTGGAAATATTACAAAGCAGCTTGGAAACCAGATGATGCAGTTTAGTATCGAGGATGATGATAGCGCATTCGCCCAGGCCCACGGATTGAAGGAGCAGCAGGGTGGCATTGGAAGCAGTGGAGTGGTTCTGCCAAATACCTTAGTCGTCAATCGGGACAGGGCTGGGACGTCTCCTTCAGGTTCTTTACTGAATGAGTGGTCTGATGGTTCACAATCGACACTGCAGCCAAGTTTGCAGCGGGACCCGAGTTTTAGAGCTCGCCGAATAAGCTCGCCTGATCCTCATACACACTACCAGCGACAGCAATTACTTAAGCAGGAGCAGCAACGACAACATCTAGTTTCTGATCAAACGCAGCAACTACAACTACAGCAACAACAACAATCCAATCAGAAACAATTGCAGATTCGTCCAGCTGTTGTCGAACCTGAAGGAGTAACAACATTTACAGAGCCGTTGTGTGATCTTTTCATCGAACTGTTTGAGTTGAAAGAAAAGAACAACTGGCTTCGACGGCAGGCCGTGGTGATCATTCTGCAGCAAGTTCTAGGTGGCACAATCGAACGCAAGCTCCGGGATACGATAAAAGGATATCTAGAGGAGACGATGCTCACGTACTACGTGTTCAAGTTAAAAGATGCCCTCTGGCCAAATCCAGAGGCATCCCACAGTAACGGAGACACTGCGAGCTCTGGTCGCTCAGGTGCTCTAAATGGGTCCAGTTATCTCTCTGGGGGATACGAGGTGATCGACCAGAACCTCGGACTCCCGCCAAGCAGTCCCGGCCCTGCCACGACACCAGATCCATACTCCTTACATGACGCAGGAGCTGGCGTGACCTCTCCTGGTAGAGTAAAGAGGCCGGCGCAACAGCGTACCGCGGAGCAAAAGGCAGTGACGAAAGATCAGGCCAACCGCAAGTTGTCTGCATTCTTGCCCGAGCTGTTAGGAAACATGGTGGGGCATCAGAACGCTCGCCGAGGAGCCCGAAGAGTGTTTGCAGCCTTCCAGAACCGCCGGCTAAACCAGCAGCTGGTTTACACTGCTCTCGATGAGATTGTCGGCGCCATGTGGCCCGAGCTGGCCATTGTAGAGCAGTCAGACGTGAATGGGGTGCCTAGGGAAAGGGTGTCTTCCGCACCTGCTGTTGCGGTGCAGTGATTCCGTCCAGCGCCAGGCTAGTCGTCCAAGCACGACCAACAAAATACAATACAATAAAATAAGATAAAGACTCGGCAAGAACAAAAGAGACAAAGAAAGAGACAAAGAGACACGCAATTGTCCCACCCGTGGTGCCACATGTCCCGTGCGAGATCGAATGAGACGGCCGCTTTTTTTTTTTTTTTTTTTTTTATCTATCTCTCTTTCTCTCTCTTTCTCTCTTTCTCTTTCTCTCTTTCCTTGCTGGCTTGTGCTGCTCTGTTCGCTCTTCTGGCCGTTCCTTTCTTATCCCCTTCCTTCTCTTCCTTTAAGCCTTCTGCTTCGTGCTGTGCATGCGCCTCTGCTTCCTCGCCGCATTTCATCGTTCTCTCTGTCCCCCCCAGCACACCTTCGCCCCTATTTTGCAGCATCAAGCGAGCCCCCTCTTCAATCCTCCTTGTCTTTTGTTCTCTACCCACAAACCCTTGCCCTCAGCTCGCAGGACTCATTCTCCTTTTCACAGTGCGGCCTTTAGATCGGCCTCTCGACCACCGCATCAGAATCACCAACACCCACCAAACTCCATGGCCAAACGCAACGATACGAGTGCAGGCGCCTCCTTCCCGACCTCGCCTGCCTCCCCCTCTGTAGCCTCGCATCGTCCTAACTGGTCCCCCACAGCCTCACCAAAGATACGGGCGAGCGGCGAAGTAGCTGCTGCTACACCCCACATCAAGACCACTGGATCACCTTCATCACGATCCTTGGCTCGTGCGCCCTCTATCAGCGGAGGTGGCATGCGAAGTCCCATTAGCCAGGCCCTGAACAGCGAATCCACTGCTGCTGTCAAAGAGTCGCCAATGTGGTCACCTCGAGAGAGTACCTACTCGCTTCCAACGAACCGCAGCTTTCAGAACAAACTGCCGCCACTTGACGAAATGGATCTGTTTGTATCTCAATCGGCAGACAATCTTCTCTCTTTGCTGCCAGACATGACGGAGAGCATTCAACAACTGCTTGTTCACTATCCGGAAATTTATCTAGGCGTGTGGGAAAAACTGCGACTCATTCTAGAAGAGGCAGAGTAAGTTCGGCTCTTTAATTGCGCCTCGCGTCTTTGCCTTTGTTTTTATCTGCACGCGGTATTGACGTGGAGCTGGTCTGTTTTGTTTTGTTTGTGTTACTAGAACGCGCGACAAACTTCATGGAAGGAATATTGAATTGCCAACCCCTCCAGTCTGTGCTGCAAAGCCTGACGCAAAAGTCAATGTTCATGGTGAAAGGATCGTCGATAACTATTCCTGGCTCAAGGACAAAGAAAACGAAGAAGGTATATAATAGGCTCCTTAACAAAACTTCTGATCCCCTGTAAGAGCAGTCGTCATCGCATAAGCTGATCATTGTCCTTTGATGGTATTTCTTCAATCATGTGAATAGTTCTCAAGTACATTGACGACGAAAACCAGTATGCAATTGCTGCCCTGAGCCATACGGCACCTCTTCAAAAGCTTTTATACAACGAATTTGTGTCTCGACTTGATGCAGATGAAGAGTCTGCGAGGGTGATTCTTCCAGATGGATGGAGTTATTATTCCAAATCTCAAGTAGGGCTCGAGTACCGTCTTCACTGCCGTGCCATCTTGAATGCGCAGCTTGGAACATACGACTCTGAACAAGTATATTTGGACGAGAACGAGATTGCGCAGAGTCCCGAGTACGAGGATTCCACCTACTTTCGCGTGGGATTTTTGCGACATTCTCCAGACTGTCGGATATTGGCGTATGGAGTAGATGGATCCGGAAACGAACAATTCACGACCTACTTTAAGGATGTAGAGACTGGTGCGATCCTGCCTGATACCCTATCCAACATTTACGAGAATCTCGAGTTCTCGTCTTGTGGACGGTTTGTATACTATCTTACACTGGTACCTGAAACAGAGAGGGCTTACAGACTCTACCGACACACTCTGGGGACGGCAGTCGAGCAGGATCAGCTCTTGTTCGAAGAAGACGACGAGATGTTTTGCTTGACCTTGACAAAGTCGGGTGATGGCAAGTTCCTGTTGATCAACTCTGCAGCACAGGTCACCAGCGAGACTCTATTTTTGCATGCGGATGCGGATGCAGAGGATAACTCTCGCCCTGGGGTCATCATGCCCAGGAAGGAAGGCATCACCTATTCGGCCGAATCGCACGATGGCAAATATTTTTTTGTTCTCACAAATGAAGATTCAAAGAACAATTGGCTTTTCCGAACGCCCGCTCCCAAGCGAGGAGAGCCTTTGAAGGATCTTGTATTGGTGCGAGAGACGGTCATCCCGCACAGGGACTTTGTTCTCATCGAAGACTTTCAAGTGAGGAGACGACACCTAGTGGTCTTTGAGCGATCCAATTGCCACCAGAACGTTCGTGTTATTGAATTGGCACCACCGGATGATACCTCAAGTCGGCCAGAGGCTCCTCCTTGTTCTATCGGACTAGAGCCCGGCCCCTTTGACAAGTACCATTATGTGTCCTTTTCCGAGACTGTGTACTCGCTGTTACCAGAGTCCGTGAATGAAGAGGTCTCGAACCTGAGCAAAATGACGCTTTTCGACACCAATGTCCTCAGATTCACGTACTCGAGTCTGGTGCAGCCTCGTCAAGTGATTGACTACAACATGGACAGTCGGGACTCGATCACAGTTCACACAGACAAGATTGCAGGAACTCCAGAGTATGACCCCAATGACTATGAGCAACTCCGATTGTTCTCCACTGGTATTGATGGAACCGCTGTGCCAATGTCGATCGTGTTCCGCAAGGATTTGATGGCTCAAGGAGGCCGAGGACTGGATGCGAACCCATGTCTCCTCTACACTTACGGTGCCTATGGAAGCTGCACCGACCCAGTGTTCTCCACCCAGAGACTTAGTCTTTTGGATCGTGGTTTTATTTATGCCATCGCGCATGTGCGTGGAGGCAGTGATATGGGAATGGGATGGTACGAAGAGGGTAAACTGGGCAAGAAGCCAAACACATTCCTGGACTTTATCAGCTGTGCAGAGTATCTCATCAAGGTAAGGCGCCCACTAAAATGAGCGCTCGCTAATTACTTGTCGCAACCAAGGTCTATAAGGCTAATTAGCCACCCTCTTGCGTCTTTTAGGAAGGATACACTTCCCCAGAGAAACTTTCCATCTATGGTCGTTCAGCTGGTGGTCTGATGATTGGAGCCGTGGTAAACATGCGACCAGACTTGTTTAAAACAGCCTTGACCGAAGTGCCGTTTGTGGATGTCGTGAACACTATGCTGGATTCTTCAATTCCTTGGACCGCGTTTGAATGGGAGGAGTGGGGAAACCCTGAAGACCCAGCCATTTACCATATTATGAAACAGTATTGTCCGTACTCGAATGTTCGACCTCAAAAGTACCCCAACATGCTCGTTCTTGGAGGAATGAATGATCCCCGAGTCGCCTTCTTTGAGCCCTTAAAATGGGTTGCGAGGCTGAGGACTTGTTGGCCCAAGCAAACAGTTTCTTCGAGTGACCCTTCACAAAACGACCCGGAAGCAAGCGCGGCTACTGCAGGAGCGCCTGGAACAAGCGAGGATCGAATGCTGTTGTTGAGGATAGAGGAAGTAGGACATGGAGGTAGTTCAGGCCAATACGCGTACTTGGAGGATTTGGCATTCGAGTATGCCTTCTTGGTCTCAACTCTTCAAGCGCCTGTGTTCAGATTGGACAAGGAGGAGGACATCAGCACAGAGCATCTCACACCAGCGACCATTCGACGCAAGAAGGGAATTTTCGCCAATGAAAAATTGAACGACTTGGACAATGGGGTTGAAGGAGGTCTAGGAATCGAGTCGGATCGTCGGCAGCCGTTTATTAGCGTGTCGCGTGTACCTGGCGTTATTGAACCTGTCTCATCGCCTTCGTCAGCGCACTCTGTTTCCGTCGGGGTAGCAGGAATAAGGCCTCGAGGGAACATTGCTGGAGGCCTCGCTTCTAGTGGGGCCTTGGCTGCGGCGACCACATCACCATTGTCCGGTAGAGTGGTTGGTTCAGGGTCGTCTTCTCGCTCCTCGTCGGCAATGTATCTTCCTCGGTCTCGGTTTGAGGAACTAAAGGCTGGGGAGCTAGAGGCAACAGGGGCTGCAAACCATAACCGTAGACGGTCAACAACACTGCTCGAGTTCTCGGACAAAGGAGCAAAGCAGACAGGCAAGCCCGCTCCGCCGTCCTCAGGACCACGAAGCCAGAGCAAGCTGACCGAATGGATCGCCAACTTTTTCTAGTCTTTCCTACTCCTTCTCTCCTTTCCATACGGTACTAAACGTGAATAACACATACAACAGGCGCGACCAAAAAAACACGAACATAACCACGTGACTGTCCGCATGGGGGGGTCTTGATTCGATTCCTTTCGCCAGCATGTGTGCACTCCTGATCATCCCCCCCCCTCGCTTTTTCTCTCGCCAGGATTTCCTCCCGCATGCATGGACTGGAGATCACGGACACCGGCCACGGCCTCTCCCAGGAGCCAGGAGCCTAATGCAGGACCTAGGTCTGGACCTGGACCCGGATTTGCAAGGCGAGTAAACAACGAGCCATTGCCTCCTGGAATGCAGACGCTACCTGTTGGACTGTTGTCTTCTCTTGGCAGGCCATTACAGCCTCACTGGACCAGACCTATCCATACCAAAGCACCCAGCACAGCACAGAGACGTGCTGTGGATGCGGAGCCTCTTCCCCCTGGACTGTCCTTACCGCCTCTGGGTTCAGTCATCGGTCTCTCAGATCCGCCACACGGGGCGCTTCTTCGTCCGTCAGCAAAGCTACCACCACCTCCAATGAGAGTGCTCTCAGTGGCCTCGCTGCCGACGGGCAAGGCAGACAGCGGAATTCGAGCGCCACCTCTCCGCGTTTCAAGTACGGCGACTCCATCGGCGCAAACGCCATTTCATAGCCAAAGACCTTGCACGAACCCATTCAACACACCCCTTGCGTTGCATGAATCGCCGCCTCTTCTCACGGAAGATACCTCCAAGGGAACAAGAAGAGAGATGGCCCTCACTCGTAAAAATTCGGCACACACTTCGTCTCCGGCACCACTACAATTTCGAGATCCACAGCAACGTCCACCATTCGCAGTGTCCCAGCGACAGCGTTCTTCGCTTGATCAGGCGCTTCTACCGGCGCGTCCTTCCTCGTCATTCCCTCCATTCTTGCTTACTCCAGGATCTCATACCTCAGTTTGTCCTGAAAGTGCGCCGCCATCACAGCCGTTGTCAAATCAGGCACCAGTATATACAATAGCCAACAGCGAAGTCCAGAAATTATACGCTCGACAGTCACGAGCAGGAATGATGCAAACCTCAACTCCACATCAGGAGCCTAGCGCTCCACTTTCTCCTCCGATCATCACAGCTCTACAGGAATTGGACTCAGCATCGCGCAGCACTCCAGAAGCAGTGGGGTCTATACCGGACAGAGAAAATAACAGTCTTCAGCAGGGTGAGCGTGAGCACAATGTGTCCTCGTTGAAGTCGCCACCCCCACTGACGGCCATAGGAACGAGCAAGAAACAGATACCTCGAAAGGAATTCAAGATTATAAAAAAGAGGCTTCAAAAGCGAGAGCGACGAAAGCAGAGGGCCACTGCCCTCAATAAGCAACAGGGCGTCTTCTAGGTGCCAAAGTCTTTTTTAATAAATGCCTCTTTCCGTGACAACCCGCGCCTGTGCCTGTGCCTGTGCACAAAAAAAAAAGAGTAACTAGACAACGACATTTGATTTTCAGAATTTGGAATTCTAGGACAGTAGCACAAAAAAAAAAGATAGTCCCGGTTTGTTCTCGCTTTGACCGGTGGACAGAAACGATTCTACCGGTCGTTCTTTCTTTCCGCACACTCGCAATTCTTTTGAACCATTCTCCGCTATTTACTTTATACCCAAACAGAAAACGCAACATGCTACACAACAGCAACAGCTATTGTTCGCTGGTTCGTCACACCATTCTGTCTCCGGGCAAGGCCCGTGCAAAGTTCCTCTTAGGACTCCTGCTTGTCCTAACCCCTGACCCCCTTGCTGGTGTTGATATTACAGGGTCGCTATCTTCGGCGCCTCGCCTCTCCCAAAGCAGATCTTTCGGATCATTGGTGCACGTAGCAGAGGCGGCGTCGTTCTTGGATTATCTTCCGTTCAGTCTATTTACCAGGAACATCGGCCACAGGAAGCATCAGGCAGGAGCCGCGACAATGCTGGAGGAGATCATTAGTGAGGAGGATGTGGGACCATCCGCCCTAGACGACATCTATTTCTTGGCGGCGAAGAAAAAGGCCGTATCGAAAGCTGAAGTAAAGATAATGGATCCCGCTATAACCGTTCAAGGCACAAGTCAGAGTCTTGGACAATGGGACCTAGTTGGAGTGTCGGGCGTGAGTGCGATGCACGCGATATTGATACCGAACACGAACAAAATTGTATTTCTGGAGAAGGTGGAAAGGAACACTCATGCCTACATGCCTGACGATCCCTCAAAGTTTTCTTGGACGGTGGAGTACGACATTGACACCGCAACTTTCAGATCCCTGCATACTAAAAGCAATATGTTTTGTTCAGCAGGAGGATACCGTCCAGACGGGGTAAGGCATAAATACAAACGTTTTGTATTTTTACTCCTTTCAGACTGCTTATGTTTTTACCATCTCAACTTCGTAGACGATCGTATCCTTGGGTGGCGCAGAGGCGCAGAACGGCATTGTCGAGGGCTGGAACTCTCTACGCTTTTTGTCTGCCTGCACAAACGGCACAGACTCGCGGTGCGATTGGGACACACGAAATGAAATTTCGCTTAAAGACGGTCGCTGGTATCCTACAGTCGAGACCTTGGAAGACGGCCGCTTATTCATCTTTGGTGGCGCGACTAGAGGAGCTTCGATGAACTCTGAAGAGATCGCAGTACCCACTTGGGAGCTCTATCCTCCATTGCCTTCGAACCCGACGCACTTTCCCTTCTTGGACGAGACATTGCCCTATAATCTCTATCCAATGGCCCATCTCATGCCCGATGGAAACCTGTTCCTCTTTGCAAACAAGAAGGCCATTTTATTTTCCACAAAAACATGGTCTGTCATCAAAAACTATCCAGAGCTACCCGGCCCGCCCCGAAACTACCCTCTCTCCGGCGGTAGTGTTCTTCTCCCTCTTCGACCCGAGAAGGGATATGAACCCGAGGTTTTAATCTGTGGTGGAGCCACAGACTTTAGTTCACGGGCAAGAGGCCAAGACCAATGTGGTCGAATCAAGCCACTGGCCAAGAATCCAGAGTGGGTCATGGAACCGATGCCTCTTGGCCGAATGATGCCAGACTTGACTCTTCTCCACGACGGGACCGTCCTCATCCTCAACGGAGCCGATAAAGGCACCGCTGGATACGGTCGTGCTAAAGACCCGGTATTGAGTCCAGTTCTATACCGACCCTGGGATGAAGCAGGATCGAACACCAGATTTGCAATGCAGAATCCAAGCTATGTCCCTCGACTCTACCACTCTATCTCTATGCAGATGCTAGACGGTCGTATCATGGTTGCAGGCTCGAACCCAAATGCAAACACTCTTGAATGGGGCGAATTTTCCGTCGAGTACAGAGTGGAGATGTTCTCCCCTGGATATTTGTTCACGGATACTCCTCGACCTTTGCTCAAGGCAGAAGCAACTATAGGTCGGGCAGGTGTACAGCCGAATGCGGCCATGACAGTGTCCGAACTCCAGGCTGCAAACCAAAGCCCTGATCGGGGTCAAGGGGACGGCACAGCCTTCGAGAATGTGATATCTTATGACACTGTGTTTGAAATAGAAGTCCAGTTTTTTGGAGCTGCGTGGACGGAGGCTCAAACAATCACACCCAAAGACGGCTCCATTGGAAAGATCCAAGTGAGCCTCTTAAACGGAGGATTCGTCACCCATTCTACCCACATGAGTCAACGGCTTGTTGGACTCGAAATTGTGGGCTACGTAACCGGACAGACTGATCAAGCTTTGAATCGCCTCAGAGTGAAAGGTCCCAGAGACGGGGCCTTGACTCCCCCTGGATGGTATCAGATGGCAGTGGTGGAGGATGGGATTCCAAGTGAAGGTGTCTGGGTACGCGTAATGTAGACAGTAAGAATAAACACGGGTAGGCAGATGTCTTCGAGGCTCGCTTAGTTGAGATACGAGCGATGGACGAAGGCCGGACGTAGCTTGTTCGGATGTACTATGAGCGAATGAAATGTAATATAAACTTGACCAGGATATAATCCTTCTCATCGACTGCGCCGGAGCGTTTATCTATCCCATGTCTCGCATTAAAAGATGTGGATGGAAAATGGAGCCTAACTTATTTCCCAACGAATTATTTAGTGGAAGTGGATACGTATTCTCCACGCTAGCAACCTTGATATTAGCCTATTAGGCTGTTATGTAAGACTGCTTCCGTACAACTCGAAGAACGTATTAATATTAAGCCATTAAACAGGCTATTCCAGGGTGGAAAAACCATTGGCGCTCCGGCAGCACTGACATAGTTGTCGGGGTTAACGCCGGGCGCCAGAGGAATACACGCCACGGGACATCTATGGTTATGTTCAACCCATTGGTAAAGTTGCTCGGGAAAATTAGAGATGGTCAGACCAAACGCTTGTCCGGCTACAAGAGTTGCATACCAATGTGCATCTGGTTTTCGGTTCTACTTATGCTGTTATCACGGTGGTCGCGAACGGGAATTCGTCACAGTCTACGAAATGTTCTATGTGTTGTCCGGGATGAGAAAGGGCTAAAGTATCCCTCCCCTCCTGCAATCTCCTGGAGTTCCACTCCTGAAAGGGACGTTTGGATCAGGGTATCTAACTTTGGCAGCTTGAGCGGCCGGTGGATTATCTCTGGTAATTAACTTATTGCAATAGCTGGTTCCACACGCCGCATAGCGGCTCGGTCCGCCCAAGCCAGGCCCTTGATGAGTTAGCATTGGATCAAGCACCGAATAAACTCTGGCCAGTCCACCTTGAGGCTCCAGCGTAGTAACCGATTGCAGCCCTGGATGTCCTGTAAGATGGCCGTTTATTATTTGGCCTTGTATTTATATCTTCATCTTTAACATATTATCTCACTAATCCCTCCAGGTGCAAAATACAATCTGCGTTATAACTTGCCCTTTCTTCCAATTCGTCAACAGTTCTGTTGGATATCTCAGCGGCAAGCATAACCATCCGAATACCATCGACGGACGCTCTCAGCTTTTTTCCTGTATCCCTATATACGACAGTAAAATACGGCAATCCCGTTGTTTCTCCGACTAATCCTTCGCTCTCTATGTAATATGGAGCAAAAGGTCCGTCGACGGTTTCTTCGTCGTTACTTATATATCTCACATCCGGAAAGGAAATGTCGAATGCTTTTTCTAGCCTGCTTTTAGTTTCTTTGTCCAACTCCTTCCTGAGACGAACGACGATGATTCCCAGCATACTGGCTCGGATTTCTAAAATAATAGCTTGCCAGTCCGTCAAAGTGTCGCAACTCTTATTGCCAGCTTCAACCTTGCGTCACTCGACGTTTGTGAGAGATATGAAGCTATGAAGCAAAGCCAAGCGGTCTGAGGGGAAGAAGGGTGAGTTGAGGGACAGCGGAGAGTATGTGCGCGCAGAGATGTGCGCGAAGAGAGTGAATGAGGAGAGTGAATGAGGAGAGATCCTTCAGAAGAAAAAGATGAAAAAAAAAAATTATATATAAAAAGTGAGACTCTAGTTTCAATAATGGCGAGTTTATTGCACTGTTGCGCAAATTAGTTGTTTGACCGCGGTGAGGATGCAGAAGAGGATGTCAATGGCGAGGATAGTGAAGAACTAGATATATCCTCAGGCTGTGCAGACGTGGCGGGAGACCCGAGATTTAACACGGAACTCGTAGAAGCTATTGGTGACGAACTTGACGGAGAGGCGGTCTCAGCAAACGACTGCGCTGCCAACTTTTGCAGTTGCAGATGCTGGTGGTGCTGGTGAATATGATTTTTTACATCCGGTTGCTGCTCCTGCTGTTGTTTGAGGAGCTCTTTCTCTTGCTGATCTTGCTTCAGACTCATTTGCTTCTCCAACTCAAGCTGATGCTGTAATCGTTGTAGCTCTCTTTCCCTTTCCAGCTGTGTCTTCTCTTCCCGAATAGCATCGCCAGCCTCCCTTGGTTTTGCACCAATCTCTTGCTGTAGTAGCTGTTGGAGTTGTTCTATGTCTGAGTTTGCGCGGGGCTGCGATCCCTGAGATGACTGTTGAGCCTCCTGCATCTTGCGCAAGTGCTCGATCATAATGGTCTGCTGCAGTGCGTCCTGTTGTTCCCGACTTTGCTCCTTTTGTACATTTCCTTGGCTCTCCTTGGCTGTCCTTTGTCTTTCCTTTTCTTGCTCCAATATTAATCGCTGTACCTCCTCTTGTCGCTGGCGTTCCAACATTAATCGCTGCTGGTGTTCTATCATCGCCGCCTCAGCTCTTCTTTGCTGAAGCAATTGGGCTTGACGTTTCTCTAATTCGTCACCTACGACTTTAGCCTGCAATAGCACGGACGCGTGTTGCCTAGATAAACTCCCATGCTCAGCTTGTTCAGCTTCTACAACGCACCGAAGAGTCAATATATCCAATGCGTTGGAGGGATTTCTTGGACTTGAATAAGTTACGGAAGGAGTGGACGCCGTCGGGGATATTGTGGAATGAGACAGCGGGGGGATAGGCACTCTGCCTCCAGTTGCTCGAGCTTTCAGCAGTCGGTGATACTGACGAATCAAGCTATACTTCCGCCTATGGAGCTGAAGGGCACTTGCATTGAGTTCCTCTTCAGGTAAGAAATGTAGATATGTTAGAAGGCTAGAAGGTGACAGATCAACTGCCAAGAGTTTACACAAAGGTAAAGCAAGAGTAATTACGTTCTGTTGGCCTTTGAGATGCCTGCATTTCAAGATCCTGCGTAGGATGCTGAAAGACATGGTAGGGCAAGAGTCGCTCAATTGCGTCATTCAGATCAGTAAATCGTTTCCTGACGTGATCTTGTCGTCCCAACTGCAGGTGTATTCGTCTCAGCTCCTTGGCCATTTCGCTCCGCACCTGTCCATGGTGCTCGGCTATCTGCTGTTGCAGCCGATCCTCGACAGTTTTCGGTATTACAGATGATGGTGCTTCTGCTGTCGATTTTAGGCTACTGGAACTTGAGCTTGAGGTGACTGTCCCACTAGATTGCGAGTTTGCGGATATTGTCGTTGAGACTGGGCCTTTGGCCTCCAGGTGCTGCTGTTGCTGCTGCAACAGCGTTTTCTGGGTCTGCAGAAGCTGTTGGTAGGCGACCGGATGCTGTTCCCGGAAGCCCATTTCCTTCTGATAGACCTGGCTTTGCAAACGCTCAAGAGACTTCTCCGCCTCGACACGGTTTTGTTTTGCTAAATTCTGAGTCTTGATGTCTACAGGTTTTCCATGTGCAAGCACTCGTTGGACTGTCTGCTCGTGCTCCCGAAAGGTATTAGTGCTGGATTGCTGCACCTCCAAGCTTTGTTGAGCTTGGCGCCATTCTGAAAGTAGCTTGAATTGGCGCTTTTGGTCCAAGGTAGGGAGGCCAGAGAGTTGAAGTTCGTGCAACTGCAGCTGTAAGAACCATGGCTGGAGAGTGGACACCGTCTCACTGCCCGTTTTCGCTGATGGCGACGTAGAAATCCCGTACGATCCTCCCGCTGTTGCCGTCGCTGGCGAAAAAGTTGTTGCGGAAGATGATGGTGCAGAAGGCTCTAACACCTGGAAATTCTTGGGGTTCGCGTTATCAAAAACGAGAGAAGGTCGGGTACTGGACATGGCTGAGGATGAGGAACTACTATTTGGATCTGATGCTGCAAGGCGCAATCCTGGCGCTGCCCGATCTGAAATGTGCTGCTGACTCTGCTTCTTTTTCGAGTACTTTCCAGTCTTGTTGTACCGTCTTGTCGTTTTAAGGTTATTGTAAGCTGAAGTTGAATCTCCTGGCGTAGACGGTGCAGATGGTGAGGACGTGCGTAATGGTGTATCAACCGACATGTCACTGCTTTGACTTTGGTTGTTGGTATTCGATGTCGTACCGTCCGTGGTGGACATTGGTGCCTTTTGTGCTTGCGCTCGTGCTAATGTAAGAGCTGCTTGCGCTTGTGCCAGTTGCACTTGCTGCGTCTGTGCCTGCGTTGCTGCGAGCGCTTGAGCCGTGGTCTGCTGATGGTGCAACAGGTTGATCTCTGCCAAAAGTCGCTCCCGCTGCTCCTTACCAAGCGATTGGACAGACATATGGTCAGGAAGTTTGTAGATGACTTGGTCCTTTTTCTTGATCATTAGAACTGTCAAGCCAGCCATTTGGATCTGCGTCACTATCTCTGAGTCCTGCTCTGAGCTACCATTGTCAGACGTGCCTTTGCTGGTTCCCGTGGATTGCTGAGGGCCGATAGCGCAAAGGAAGACAGATATTACATTAGAGATGCCATTAGAGTAAACCCAGGCCCTGAACTCGCTAGAAGATGGCCAACTTACAGAGGGGGATGCCATATTATAACAACTAGTCTATTTGGGCAGCAGATGTACACCAACAATCGAGCAGCCTGGAGAACATGATGGGGAGCAAGGTGTCTTGTCAGTGGGTGTTTGAGTGGCAAGTCCCTCGATCGGCGGGCGGTGCGAGGAGCGAGGGTGCGGGGGGCAATGAGAGGGCGGGCGGGGGCAAGAAGAGTGCGATCGACCCAATTACCTGTCTACCTGTCTGTCTGTCAGCAAGTCAGTCCCATGTGAGGAATGGTGCACATGCGCTCTGATCTTGTGTGCAGTCTGGCTGGGGTGATCTGCAGCTAATGCGTGCTCTATGCGTTCGGTGACGTCGACATTCTCCTTTTTTTAGGAGAGTGGGATTGCGGGAGATTGAAGCTGGCACTTTAAGAAACCCCAGGTTAATGAACAGTCAGCTACGGTATGCATGCAGACTGTTACTGTGTATAGGCTATATATACTGTATCTGGGTATGCATTGCTGCATGATATTAGACGGCGAGAATAAGGCCCCTGCTTGCTGGTGGTCTCTGCAGCAGCGGAGTTCAACAATAGGGGTGATCTGCTTGGGGCGAAGCCGAAGCTGGGCGAAGGTGCAAACCGGATTTGGCGAATGAAGAGGTCACGTGCCGAGCGAGCAAGCGACTTTATCCGCTCTGCTTCTCTCTGCGGTGTGTGTGTGTGTGTGTGTGCCCGTCTGATCTCGCACGCATCCAGTCTCGGTCGGCCCCCCTTCTTCATCCCTCCCTGCCTCCCTCTCCCCTCCCTTCCCTTCCTCCTCGTCTCTGTCGCTCATTCACCCCTCTGCAGCATCCCTCGGTGCCTCCTCTGGACCCTCGCGAATGACAGTGCCCAAGCGACCAAGCATGACCCTCCAGCGGTCCATCATCCCCATCCATTACACCCTAAAGATTGTTCCCTGCCCTGTGAACTTTTCTTTTCTCGGTGAATGTTCTATCGAGTACGAGGGGCTTTTTTTCTTTTTTCTTTTTTCTTTTTTCTTTTCTCTACTGTTCTGCGAACCCTGGGTAATATCGCATGCTAATCCAGACTGTACCTGTTCACAGGATCTGTGTTGCGGAGCCTACGTATGGGATCACACTGAACGCAAAGGAACTCAACATCCAAACAGCAACTGCAAGGGATCATCTTTTGACAGGATACAGGTACTCATATTCCACAAGAGTCCACCAGTGGAGGGACTGCAGTCAGCCAGGATGGATGCCAGTGCCAGTGCCAGACCCTGTCGGGAGAGAAACTAACCCCGCCTGGTGCTCTCTCACTAATTTAGCGTCACGGCCACAAGTGTGAGCTATAACGTCGAGGTCGAGACGATCACTCTTGAATTCCCTCAAGTTCTCCATGTTGGCTCTTCCTGGATCTTGGATATCACTTACATAGGACTTGTCAATGACAAACTGAATGGCTTTTATCGTTCTGTGTATACCGATTCAGAAAACAATGTGCAGTAGGTGTCAATACCATGAACACTGCTTGACCTCATTACCTGCGCCTGCTGTAACTCAGCAACTCTCAACCCATTGCCCTTTATTGAATTTCGATAGTCAACTGACCACAACTCAGTTCCAGTCGACGCATGCCCGACGAGCCTTCCCATGTTGGGATGAGGTATATTACCTACTGTGATTGCGATTAATTATGTTGCATGGCTAGTGAGACTGACCCAATTGTTGCCACAATAGCCCGCTGTCAAGGCAACATTCTCATTGACGCTAGTCGCGCCACAGGGCATGACTTGCTTATCCAATATGAGTGTCCTCTCAACCTCCCTGCTGGAGAATGGCATGCAGGAAGTTCATTTTATGAAGACACCTATCATGTCCACATATGTAGGTGCTTCACTCGTCGATGTGCAATTTGATACAACGGGAGCTAGTCCATTGGCACTAACTATGTTTTTTGTAATGTAGTTATTGGCGTGGATGATTGGCGACTTTGACTACATCGAAGCTTATACCTCAGGAGAATTTAGTGGAGAGAGAGTCTTATGTAGAGTTTACACTCCAGTGGGCCTCGCCGAGCAGGGCCACTATTCACTTGACCTTGCTGTTAAGGTAAAAACGAACCCGTTCTGAGATCTGGGATTTGCGAATCCGCCTGACGAGCAACGCTGTATTGACCACAACGTTTGGTGGGATGAACTAGGCTGTTGAATATTTCTCTCGACTATTCAATATTCCGTATCCGTTACCCAAGCTTGACATGGTTGCTGTCCCGGATTTTGCTCCAGGGGCTATGGAAAACTGGGGACTTATTACTTTTCGAACATATGCTCTTCTTATCGAGGAGTATGGATCACAGGACCGGAAACACGAGATTGCAGCAACTGTTATCCACGAAATATCTCACCAGGTATATTTTACACGGGTGCTTTTTTGTCGACTTATCGCCCTCGATGCTTACTCAACGTTACCTTTGGCGGTTTATCTTACATAGTGGTTTGGCAACTTGGTAACCATGGAGTGGTGGTCGGACCTGTGGCTGTTTGAGGGCTTTGCGACCCATCTTGCGTACATTGTTGTCGATGAGCTCTTCCCAGGCTGGGATATCTGGTCAGAGTTTGTAAAAAGAATCCAGGAGGTGCTTAAACATGACTCCCTTCGAACATCGCATCCAGTCGAGGTCGGCGTCGCTAATCCCAACGAGATCACCCAAATTTTTGACGAAGTCAGCTACATGAAAGGTGCATCAGTACTTCGAATGCTGAGTGCATGGCTTGGCCAGGATCAGCTGATTCTGGGAATTCGCAAATTCATTCACAAGTTTATGTGGAGCAACGCCAATACTAGCGACTTGTGGGTGACGCTTGCTGAGGAGTGTAACGTGGATGTGCCAGGATTTATGAGTAAATGGACTCGACAAACAGGGGTAAGAGAGATATCCACGATTTGTCATGTCGAAATCACATCAGCATCTCCTATACGTCCGTTGGTAATAACCATTATGTGATCAAATAGTATCCTGTGCTTTCTATCACAGAGCTCGACAAGTCCACCATCCTTGTACGCCAAAACCTCTTCCTTTCTACCGGTGACGTACGGGAGGAAGAGGACCGTTTTATCTGGCCTGTACCCTTGGCTCTCGTTACAGCATCGGACCCCATGCCGCGCAACATTATGATGGACACCAAGGAACTCATCTTGAATGTTGACACAACGCAATGGTACAAATTCAACATGGGCCAGACCGGTTTCTACCGTGTTTCGTATCCTCCAAAAACCCTCGCACTTTTAGGCCAGACCTTTGGAACAGAACAGCTGAATGCCGCGAACCGTGTTGGCTTACTGACGGATGCGGCAGCATTAACTGCGAGTGGCAATGCCCCAACAAGCAGCTTTTTGACGCTCCTCAAGTATTTTGAAGATGAAGAAAACTACATGTAAGTAGACGGTGGATAGGGATTTATCAATGGCCTTTGAATTCGATTCGTCGCATAACACTGATAATCTCTGATTTGCGCGATTTAGGGTGTGGGCTGAGGTATCATTACGACTGCAGGAGCTACTGGCTGTTTGGTTAGAACAACCCACGTCTATCATGAATGGATTGAAGGAGGTCCAAAGGAGGCTATTCACAAAGATTGTGAAGCGTCTTGGCTGGAATTTCCCTCCTGGCGAGGATCCATCCACAGGAAATCTTCGAGCCGTTGCCATTCGGTTTGCAGGGAGAGCCGGAGACCCTGAGTAAGGAACCAGCAGCGTGCTATGACTAGACTATCGAGCCCTGTTGAAAAGCTGCCACTAACTACATTATGCTGCCTTTAAAACTTTATAGGATTGTAGCAGAGGCACGAAAGCGATTCAGATCATTTATGCAGGATAGAGATATGAGCGCCATTCCTCCTGACTTGCGATTCCCCGTCTTTGAGATTGTGCTTCGGACAACGGAAGGCGTCCAAGAGTATGAGGATATTGTGAATTACTATCGCGAGACCTTTGTCCCAGGAGAGAAGGTTGTGGCTCTCTCTGTCATGGGATATGGTAGCTCGCTCGAACTGGTTAGACGCACATTGGCCTTTGCAATGTCACCGGAAGTCAGAACACAAGATATTCTGAGCGCCATTGCAACGTTGAGATCATCCGTCATTGGTCGAGCTGAGCTTTGGAATTTTATGCGTCACCACTGGGATGTGCTGTACGAACGCCATTGCGACGATATTGGATTCCTGGACTATTTTGTATTGCTGAGTATCGAGTCGTTCTCTACGATAGAACGGTATCGGGAAGTCCAAGAATTCTTTGCAAACAAGGACACGACATCTTACGATCGGATCCTTGCAACCTGCTTAGAGGGGATCCGTATGAACATATTATGGCTGGAACGGGATTGCAAAGATGTGGAAGAATGGCTGAGGAGTAATGGATACTTGGCAGATCGGGATACTGTGCTGACAGACAATATCAACGTTGACCAGAGCGTGGACGATACCCAGGATTCATTCATTACTATGGAGACGTTATCGAACAGCATATCCAGGATTCCGTCGCCCACTATCATTAATTACCAACCGTCAGGAGAACTTGTGCACCCCCAGGCAAATCTGAACGGTCTTGGGCGTACACTGGATGGCCAAGCTCTGCAGCTGCCGCAGCAAGACCTGCAAGGTCTTGAACAACACATACATCAGCAGCAGCAGCAACAACTACAACTACAACTACAACAATTAGGGCCACCACCGCTACAACAACAACAACAACAACAACAACAACAACAACTGCATCAATCCCAGTTCACGCACACACATGGCATGCGTGAACAGCACAGCGGCTCATTTTGCCGTCTTCCAGAGCCGCGGCCACGAACGCTTGAGCGAGAGATGGAACTGCTGAGCATGAGTGGAGAATACGAGTTCTAGTCATACAAAGCTAGGAGACAAAAATAGTAAAGACGCGCTATTAATACTTGGCACCACTAGACACCACTGAAACATCTCATAACAATGTGTTCGTCTACATTTTTTTTTGGGTTATATCTCTTTCGTGTACTCTGTTTAATGCATGGCTCCTGGGAGAAGAGTGTGATGGCACTGTCTGGTATTGACAATGCGGCGAAATATTATTGACCAGATTTGTGGACAATGAAAGCTCGACACGAAAGATGACTGAAGGGAGCTGCTCCCGTGGTCTCAACTTATTGGTGGCATGCAAGAGGACCGAATAGTTACCAACAATGAACTTGTGGCCACGTAGTCGCCTGTTTGCCTGTACCTAAAAATGATCCCGGGCGCGCTGCAGTGCGTCCTGTGCGAGAAGGGGTCATTGTCTGGTCCGGGCGGAAAGCTGTCGACTGGGTGCACTGAAGGGTGCAGCAGGAAGATAAGAGTGCAGGCCAGCGTTAAGAGAGAATGGGGATATCCTGGGAAGCATTGTCAACGGTGTTATGAGCAATTTAAATGATGGAAGAGGTTGATCCCATTTAAACCGCTTGTTGTTCAATGAAAGCCCGTAGTTTTCGGCGTCTTGTTCATAACCTCGTTTGGTCATCGGTCCGTGAGTGATAGACTGTGGACAATGTGAGCTTCACATCCAGTAGCTTGTGCTACTCCTGCCAGAACCTGCTGGTGTGTGTGAAATATGATTATGGTGTGTGTGCGATTTCTATTTTTTTTTCCGCGCTGGAATTTTTTGTGTGTTTTTAAGTTTACCACCTGGGGCCTTGAGATTTTCTGTGTATTTTCACGTTTTTTCAACATAGCGTTTTATCATGATAGTTTGTGTAGAAACCGAAAAAAAAATAGGATTTACAAGGCGGATTTGTGTGTATTTGTGTTCTCTCGATTGGGATTCTGGAATTTCCGAGATGAGATTTACATATTGGGTTGATCTTGGTGAGGATGGACGTTGACAAATCTTGCGTGATATTACTATGAATGTTTTAGAGGTGTCTGAACTTGATAGTACACATCCTAGACTTCAGACCATTGGAAAAAAATCCTACCGATGTCTCTGGGTGGGAAGAGTTGCAATCCGATCATACATTTGTAACGTTTACAAATGTTGTTTGTTCCGAAAATATCGCATTGCAATAATAGCACACATCCTTAATTT
This sequence comes from Entomortierella parvispora, assembly GCA_963573315.1. Classification (NCBI taxonomy): domain Eukaryota; kingdom Fungi; phylum Mortierellomycota; class Mortierellomycetes; order Mortierellales; family Mortierellaceae; genus Entomortierella; species Entomortierella parvispora. Next base: position 2,112,809 of record OY752149.1, on the reverse strand, counting down.
TGCATCTAAAAATATTTTCCTCGGATGGCAAATTTGCGAAAATAACAGTTTCATCCGAGATTGATTGTGTGTCGTATATCAGAAAAAACCCTGGGAGTGTCCCAATAATTTCCACGGAAGTTGGATTGGATTTCAAGCCAGCATATAAGCTCATGCAATTTCTTACACTAACATCTGTTTGTTGGATAATTTTGGTTACCACAAAGCAATCTTCGAGGGAAGATATCTCTTGTTGCAGAGCCTCGGAGATATCCCCGGGAGTAAATAAGACCATGTGGCTTAAATGATAGTCCCCCATTTTTTTGTTCTGCTGTTATTTCCAAGATGAACTGTGAATCGAGTGTCGCAACCGGAGATGATTAACGTGGGAGTCCATGCAGCTTATAGATGTCAAAAGCTGGTGGGCAACGTCGACGGTGCGCTAGTTTAGTGAGTGTGAGTTTATCAAAAAAAACTGTAATGTTGTCGAACTGGCGGGCAGTGAGGAGAAGAGGCAAACTGCATGGCGACTGACAGCCTCGGCCAAAGGTCACTCTCACCCGCGTGTTCAGTGACCGGATGAAGAGCAGTCACGCGAAAGGCTAAAGGTCACTCTCACCAGCAAATCACTCTCACGCGTTGTGCATCCATCTATCCATCCATCTTTTTGTTGCACTCATGCCAAGCGTAGCTCAGGTAACCACTATCGCATATTTTGATGCCACATGGAGAGACCTGTCATGTTAGGCCTGGCCTCCTTTAGGTCCAGCGTGGTTAGCAGATGATTCCCGCACGCCGACCGGGGAGCTGGCCGCAGCAGGATTGTTTTCAGTTTGGAGGCACGAATCATCGATCGTGTTGTCATTCTGTTGGCTCCATGTGGTCAAGAGTAGATGAATGTGTTCAGCCGATCGGCAGGAGCTTGGTCAGCGAATTATTCTCTGCCGGCCCGACCATGTGATGGTCATTTGACATGCTATATGAAAATCCTGTCATGTTACGCCTGGCCTCCTTTAGATCCAGCATGGTTAGCGGATGATTCCGTGCCACGTCAACCGGGGAGGTGGCCGCAGCAGCACTGTTTTCAGTTTGGAGGCACAAATCATCGATCGTGTTGTCATTCTGAAAACGATCGACCTGACCTCCTTTTGGCCCAGTATGGCTAATGGATGGACCTTCCCTTTCCTCGATGCTGAAGAGTGTCAATCCTCAACAATCGGGTTCTAACTATTCTTCACTTTTCCTTTTGTCGTCTCTACATGCTAGCTGATTCAACTAACCCAAAGCAATGACAAAGCCTACCTCCCAGCAACGAGACCAACAGCGCTGGCCTACCATACAACGACAGAATAATGCAGAAGATAATATTCGGCCATATGTGCCATGGGCGCTTGACTTGAAACAGGGAAAAGAGCACGCTTCATAGAACAAGTTCGTTGAAGAGTTCGAACTCAATGACCAGGCCCATTCTCAGCTGTTATATTCGGAACTGATATAGTCAAGTCATATGAAGCAGGCTCGTAAGAATAGGCTGCGGAAGATGTACACATTTGCGAAGGATGACCAAAATAACGGGAAGGAAGAAAGGTGTCTTTATTGCATTGGGTGGGCAGGACAAGAAATAGGCTTGCCCGGACGTTTATGGAGTACACCTCTGTCACGAAACGTCGCAGACTCAGACTGTACGAAGTACGCGTCTCTTGTGCCTCTGGTCTAGGATCGCGAACCTGTCACGAAACGTCGCAGACTCAGATCGTACGAAGTGCGCGTCTCTTGTACCTCTGGTCTAGGATCGCGAACCTAGGATCTGTATCCGCACTCATTGGCTTGTCCTCTGATCTCCGACAAGTACCCCTGGCGTCCAGGTTCTGGACCTAGGTGTCACGATCGGACAAGACAGGGACAAGAAGGTGAAGGAAACGTGTGGTTTATTGTGAATTGCAGACTGAGGAACAAAGCAAGAGGACAGGGGGGTTTATATACTAGAGAGTGATGAAGGCCTGGACCCAGGCCTACGTTGAGTCAGAGATGACACGAAAGAGTAGGATACATATCCGGGCAGGTACTAATCATAAGCCGGACCTATGAGTAGGGTCCGGGATGGCAACATAGATGAAGGAGAACGAGATGGAGGTCCTGATAGGTGCGGCTGAGAGATACGTACTAAGGGTAGCTATAGCCCTAGGTCCAGAACCTGGACGCCAGGGGTACTCGTCGGAGATCAGAGGACAAGCCAATGAGTGCGGATACAGATCCTAGGTTCGCGATCCTAGACCAGAGGTACAAGAGACGCGTACTTCGTACGATCTGAGTCTGCGACGTTTCGTGACAATCCTCCCCCTAGGAGCGAGCTCCGCGAGTGACTGGGGGTGGACCTGGCTTGAGCGGGAAGCGAGAGTGGAAACGGGCGACATGCTCTGGTGAATTCTCAGCGTTGGCTGCGGGCTGCCATTCCGGATCTTTATAACCCTTGAACTTGATCAAATACCAAAGTTGCTTTCCACGGAATTTAGAGTCCCAGATTTCTTCAACTTCAAACTCCTCATTGCCGTCAATCTCGATGGTAGGAGGCGGAGGTGCTACGCGACCGGGTATTGTGTTGGCGCGGTAGGGCTCCAAAAGAGAGACATGGAAAACAGGATGAAGACGGGCCATAGTGGTCGGGAGCTGAAGGCGGACCGATCGAGAGTTGACTACTTCGGTGATCTTGAACGGACCCAGGTTCTTAACATCCAACTTGTTTGAAGGTCGGGTGGTCTTGATATTGTTACGTTTCAACATGACGAGGTCTCCTATAGCGAAGTTCGGCTGAGGGATAAAGCGCTTGTTGTAGTGGCGCTCTTGGTTCTCTAGTGCCGACTTGATATGGAACTGCAAGTCTTCTTGGATACGCTTCAACTCCTGGAGGCGGTCCTTGGCGAAGGGGCTACTGACTGCAACTCGAGGGACCTTCACACTGAAGCGGGGGTGGTATCCTTGGTGAGCAAAGAACGGAGTTTGTTTTGTGGTTGCTTGCACGGAATTGTTGTAGCAGAGCTCGGCCATGGGTAAATGATTGCTCCAATCGTCTTGTTGGTAGCTTGTGAAACAGCGGAGGTATTGTTCCAGAGTGGCATTCGTACGTTCAGTCTGTCCATCGGTCTGTGGGTGATAGGCCGTTGACAGATTCTGGGTGATCCCCAGCGCTTCCATCGCAGACTGCATGAACGTAGAGGTGAATACAGAGCCTCGGTCCGATACGATGTCATCTGGCAGGCCATGGTAGGCAAAAACTCGGGACAGGAACAGATCCAAAGTGTCACTTGCGTTGACATCGTCGGTGGTTGGAATGAAGTGTGCCATTTTTGTGAGGCGATCCACGACCACCAAGATAGCAGTGTAACCTTTGGAGTCAGGTAGTTGAACAATAAAATCCATTGATATCGAAGACCAAGGGCTCTCAGGGATCGGCAGAGACTGAAGGAGTCCAAAGGGCTTGTGGTGAGAAGTCTTGTTCCGTTGGCAGGCGTCACAGGTTAACACGAAAGACTTGACAAAGTCTCTCATACGTGGCCAGTGATAAGTGCGGCTGACCAGTTCAAATGTCTTTGCAATTCCACCATGTCCAGCAGCAGGATCGTCGTGACAGGTGGAGAGAATATCTCGTTGCAGAGCCTTATCATCAGGGACTACAATCCGACCGTTGAAGAACAGGACTCCATCCTCGAAGCGGTACTCAGGGTTGGTCTCGGGATTATCGCGTGACTGATCCAAGATCTCCATGACGGTATCATCGTCTTGATACCCTTCTTTGATACGATTGACAAGGTCTTCAGCGTTGCCAACCCGGAGTACTTCGTCAATTGCTGCGACTGTGAATGAGCTAAGCGAAATGGGCATCGGCAAGATGGCGTCGTGCACTGGACCTTCCCCCTCTTCAGGAGTGTACATGCGGGAGAGAGCGTCAGCGGCGCCATTGTGGACACCAGGGCGGTAGGCAAGAACAACCTTAAACTTGGACAGTCGTTCGGCATAGCGGATTTGGCGTTCACTCAGAGCACGCTTCTCAGAAAAGTACTCTAGGTTCTTGTGGTCTGTAAGGACAAGAGCAGGGTGTTCAGAGTAAACAAAATAGTGGCGCCAATGTTCCAGACCCTCGATGACAGCCAATAATTCGGTATCATGGATATGATAATTGCGCTCCGGCGGCGTCAGCGAACGAGAATAGAAAGCGACAGGATGGAGCACACCATCATCATCAGGCTGGCTGCACACATTGCCGAGGGCAAACTTGGAAGCATCTGGTTCCAAGACACAAGGACGGGAAGGATCAAAGTGAACCAGCATTGGTTCAGAGCTAAACGCGAGCTTGAGGGCATCAAAAGCGGTTTGGGCGGCGGAGTCCCACTTGAACGGGACGCCTTTCTTGAGGAAGCGCGTCATTGGTCCCACCAGCTTGGAAAACTTCTTGATAAAGAGACGATAAAAGTTGGCAAACCCAAGGAAGACTTGGATGTCGCGGACGCAGGTAGGGACAGCCCAAGAGGTGATCACCTCAACCTTGGCGGGATCCATGGAGACACCATCGGGTGAGATGATGTAACCTAATGTCACGAAACGTCGCAGACTCAGATCGTACGAAGTACGCGTCTCTTGTACCTCTGGTCTAGGATCGCGAACCTAGGATCTGTATCCGCACTCATTGGCTTGTCCTCTGATCTCCGACGAGTACCCCTGGCGTCCAGGTTCTGGACCTAGGGCTATAGCTACCCTTAGTACGTATCTCTCAGCCGCACCTATCAGGACCTCCATCTCGTTCTCCTTCATCTATGTTGCCATCCCGGACCCTACTCATAGGTCCGGCTTATGATTAGTACCTGCCCGGATATGTATCCTACTCTTTCGTGTCATCTCTGACTCAACGTAGGCCTGGGTCCAGGCCTTCATCACTCTCTAGTATATAAACCCCCCTGTCCTCTTGCTTTGTTCCTCAGTCTGCAATTCACAATAAACCACACTTCTCCTTCACCTTCTTGTTCCTGCCTTGTCTGACCGTGACATTGCAGACTCAACACATCCTGCCTTCTCGCTTTCCTTCCAGACACACTCCTCCACTCTTGCTGCTTCCATTTTGCAGCAACTCCCTTTTAGTAATAGTTCACCTGTCCCAGGGTTACTGTCCGCAATCCACCGTCCGGGGTCATTCGCGTCGATAAAAGTAAACTGGTCGACTTCTTGTTTCTCCACCGTTCTTCTTCTTGCGCATTTCCTGCTCTCCTTGGCCCGCGAAAACTTGCATTGCTCGCGCACAGGAAATCTTTAAAAAAGCTTATTTTTCCACATTTCTGTTATCAAAATCCGCTGAAAACGACCCTCGTCCACTTGTTCCCTCTCCGTTTTCGCTACCATGGACCACAACCAACACGACCAGCAGGGTATCTACACCCTGCACCACATCGCCGAGCAAGCTGAGAACTCAGACGTTAATCCCCAAGTTGTCCTCCAGCATCTGCAAGCTACCATGCAACAGGTAGAAGTTCTGCAACAGCAGATGACTGCCATGGCCGAGGCCACATCGAGCACTTCGTCCGCCTCTGTTGTCCAAGAGGCTATCCAGACCCTCGCCGAGAACCAAACCCGCCAACAAGAATATCAACTCCAAGTCCAAGAGATCCTTGCCCAATTGGCTCAGCGTGGTCTCAACGTTCCAGTCCCGAACGCCCTCACGACCAAGTTCAAGGGTGATCCCAATGGCATGTCGCTGAACCAGTTCATGTCGCAACTCAACACCGTGTTCTCGAGACATCCCAGATCTTTCAGAACTGACGTCGACAAGATTAATCTGGCCTTACAGTCAATGGAAGGCCTTCCCGCAGAGTTCTTTGCCCCGTACGTCATCGGCCGCGCCCAAGATACCGAAGGTTACTTGTCTGACTGGGAACTCTTTGCCGACCTCCTCAACGACCTCTATGGTAACCACCTTCACGCCGATGATATCAACAATCGACTCATCCGTCTCCGCCAGAACGGCACAGTCTCGGAGTACATCGCCAAGTTCCAGCCTCTAGCCTCTCAATCCGGTTGGAACGAGGTTGCTCTTCTTGCCCGTTTCAAGGATGGTCTGTCATCCGATGTCAAATCCCTGTTGACAGCTCAGATGCACAACCTCAAGACCCTCCGTGACGCCCAGGCTGCTGCCTCCACTGCGTACCAAAACCATGTCTCGCGTGCGCGCGATCAGCGTTTTGGCACTCGAGCTCACCACTCGAACAACTCTTGGTCCCGAAGATCCACTACCCCAGCCGCGACCTCCTCTGCCGCTGCCTCCTCCTCAACTGATATGGATCTTGATACTGTGCGTGTCAAGCACATCACCGCTGAAGAGAAACAACGTCGTCGCGACAACAAGCTCTGTCTTTACTGTGGTGGAAAGAATCACTTTGCTGGTGATTGTCCTGTCAAGAAAGCCCGCCTTGCAGCTGTTTCCGTCGAAGGTGTGTCTTTCGAATTTGATTCGGAAAACGAGTCGGCCTAGATCCTACCGAGGATTGGATCTTAGGCCACGTCCTCGCTACGCCTACCCCTCCGGGCCAGCCCGCACTTCCTCGTTACTGTCTCCTCATTCCTATTACCGTTCACCTTCCTGACCGACCCCCTGTCAAGACCAATGCTCTCCTCGATTCGGGCGCACAAAAATCCTTTGTTGACGCCGCATTTATCAAAAAATTATCTCTACCAACCTCGGAACTCAATCACCCTGTCCGTTTACATATGGCGGATGGCTCCCCAAGCACCTCGGGCCCCGTCACCAAGACCTGTCCTTTGAGTTTCACTATCTCAGACTCCCATCATGAGACCCTCAATTGCCACGTCACCTCTCTTCAGACCCATGCTGTTATCCTTGGAATTGACTGGTTACACATCCACAACCCTCATATCCATTGGAAAAAGCACTTAGTTTCTTTTCGTGATGAACACTGCAATAAACGTTGCCTTTCTCATTACTCTCCTGATTTATCTATTGAAAATCTTGATCTTGATCTTGACTCTATTGATGTAGAGTCTTCTGACCTTTCTGTTGATGACTTGTACTCGTTACAACTCGTTTCTTTGTTCTGCCGCGATCTTGAAGCGATCCGCGAGCACTCTGACCCCTCTCTGTCCTTGAATTCTGTTGATGAAAAACCTGTCCCTGTCCTGCCTCCGGAGTATGCTGACTTTGCTGCTCTCTTCAAAGACCGCGCGATTGGCACTCTGCCGCCTCATCGCTCTTTTGACCACTCCATCGTTCTTGAGCCGGATGCCACCGCTCCCTTTGGTCCTCTGTATAACTTATCTGAAAAGGAGCTTGAAGCTCTTCGAGAATTCCTTGATGACAATCTGAAAAAGGGTTTTATCCGCCACTCTGAATCCCCTGCCGGGGCTCCTGTCCTCTTTGTACCCAAGAAAAACAAAGAACTCCGTATGTGTGTCGACTATCGCGCGCTGAACAAGTTGACCATCAAGAACCGCTGCCCCTTACCGCTCATTGCAGAAACCTTGGAACGCCTCCGCTCCGCCAAGATTTTTACGAAATTGGACCTGAAGGGTGCATATAATTTAATTCGTATCGCCGAAGGAGACGAGTGGAAGACGGCGTTTAGGACACGTTATGGTCATTTCGAGTTTTTGGTCATGCCCTTTGGTCTTTGCAACGCACCCGCTACGTTCCAAGCTTTTCTCAATGACGTCCTCCGTGAGTGCTTGGACACGGTCGTGGTCATCTATTTGGATGACATCCTAATCTACTCTCAAGACAAGGCAACTCACACCGCCGATGTACGCCGTGTCCTGCAACTCTTGTCCGATGCCCAACTTCAAGTTAACCTCGAGAAGTGCGAATTTGGCGTCGAAAAAGTCGAATTCTTAGGTTACATCATCTCACCCGATGGTGTCTCCATGGATCCCGCCAAGGTTGAGGTGATCACCTCTTGGGCTGTCCCTACCTGCGTCCGCGACATCCAAGTCTTCCTTGGGTTTGCCAACTTTTATCGTCGCTTTATCAAGAAGTTTTCCAAGCTGGTGGGACCAATGACGCGCTTCCTCAAGAAAGGCGTCCCGTTCAAGTGGGACTCCGCCGCCCAAACCGCTTTTGATGCCCTCAAGCTCGCGTTTAGCTCTGAACCAATGCTGGTTCACTTTGATCCTTCCCGTCCTTGTGTCTTGGAACCAGATGCTTCCAAGTTTGCCCTCGGCAATGTGTGCAGCCAGCCTGATGATGATGGTGTGCTCCATCCTGTCGCTTTCTATTCTCGTTCGCTGACGCCGCCGGAGCGCAATTATCATATCCATGATACCGAATTATTGGCTGTCATCGAGGGTCTGGAACATTGGCGCCACTATTTTGTTTACTCTGAACACCCTGCTCTTGTCCTTACAGACCACAAGAACCTAGAGTACTTTTCTGAGAAGCGTGCTCTGAGTGAACGCCAAATCCGCTATGCCGAACGACTGTCCAAGTTTAAGGTTGTTCTTGCCTACCGCCCTGGTGTCCACAATGGCGCCGCTGACGCTCTCTCCCGCATGTACACTCCTGAAGAGGGGGAAGGTCCAGTGCACGACGCCATCTTGCCGATGCCCATTTCGCTTAGCTCATTCACAGTCGCAGCAATTGACGAAGTACTCCGGGTTGGCAACGCTGAAGACCTTGTCAATCGTATCAAAGAAGGGTATCAAGACGATGATACCGTCATGGAGATCTTGGATCAGTCACGCGATAATCCCGAGACCAACCCTGAGTACCGCTTCGAGGATGGAGTCCTGTTCTTCAACGGTCGGATTGTAGTCCCTGATGATAAGGCTCTGCAACGAGATATTCTCTCCACCTGTCACGACGATCCTGCTGCTGGACATGGTGGAATTGCAAAGACATTTGAACTGGTCAGCCGCACTTATCACTGGCCACGTATGAGAGACTTTGTCAAGTCTTTCGTGTTAACCTGTGACGCCTGCCAACGGAACAAGACTTCTCACCACAAGCCCTTTGGACTCCTTCAGTCTCTGCCGATCCCTGAGAGCCCTTGGTCTTCGATATCAATGGATTTTATTGTTCAACTACCTGACTCCAAAGGTTACACTGCTATCTTGGTGGTCGTGGATCGCCTCACAAAAATGGCACACTTCATTCCAACCACCGACGATGTCAACGCAAGTGACACTTTGGATCTGTTCCTGTCCCGAGTTTTTGCCTACCATGGCCTGCCAGATGACATCGTATCGGACCGAGGCTCTGTATTCACCTCTACGTTCATGCAGTCTGCGATGGAAGTGCTGGGGATCACCCAGAATCTGTCATCGGCCTATCACCCACAGACCGATGGACAGACTGAACGTACGAATGCCACTCTGGAACAATACCTCCGCTGTTTCACAAGCTACCAACAAGACGATTGGAGCAATCATTTACCCATGGCCGAGCTCTGCTACAACAATTCCGTGCAAGCAACCACAAAACAAACTCCGTTCTTTGCTCACCAAGGATACCACCCCCGCTTCAGTGTGAAGGTCCCTCGAGTTGCAGTCAGTAGCCCCTTCGCCAAGGACCGCCTCCAGGAGTTGAAGCGTATCCAAGAAGACTTGCAGTTCCATATCAAGTCGGCACTAGAGAACCAAGAGCGCCACTACAACAAGCGCTTTATCCCTCAGCCGAACTTCGCTATAGGAGACCTCGTCATGTTGAAACGTAACAATATCAAGACCACCCGACCTTCAAACAAGTTGGATGTTAAGAACCTGGGTCCGTTCAAGATCACCGAAGTAGTCAACTCTCGATCGGTCCGCCTTCAGCTCCCGACCACTATGGCCCGTCTTCATCCTGTTTTCCATGTCTCTCTTTTGGAGCCCTACCGCGCCAACACAATACCCGGTCGCGTAGCACCTCCGCCTCCTACCATCGAGATTGACGGCAATGAGGAGTTTGAAGTTGAAGAAATCTGGGACTCTAAATTCCGTGGAAAGCAACTTTGGTATTTGATCAAGTTCAAGGGTTATAAAGATCCGGAATGGCAGCCCGCAGCCAACGCTGAGAATTCACCAGAGCATGTCGCCCGTTTCCACTCTCGCTTCCCGCTCAAGCCAGGTCCACCCCCAGTCACTCGCGGAGCTCGCTCCTAGGGGGAGGATTGTCACGAAACGTCGCAGACTCAGATCGTACGAAGTACGCGTCTCTTGTACCTCTGGTCTAGGATCGCGAACCTAGGATCTGTATCCGCACTCATTGGCTTGTCCTCTGATCTCCGACGAGTACCCCTGGCGTCCAGGTTCTGGACCTAGGGCTATAGCTACCCTTAGTACGTATCTCTCAGCCGCACCTATCAGGACCTCCATCTCGTTCTCCTTCATCTATGTTGCCATCCCGGACCCTACTCATAGGTCCGGCTTATGATTAGTACCTGCCCGGATATGTATCCTACTCTTTCGTGTCATCTCTGACTCAACGTAGGCCTGGGTCCAGGCCTTCATCACTCTCTAGTATATAAACCCCCCTGTCCTCTTGCTTTGTTCCTCAGTCTGCAATTCACAATAAACCACACTTCTCCTTCACCTTCTTGTTCCTGCCTTGTCTGACCGTGACACCTAAGAATTCGACTTTTTCGACGCCAAATTCGCACTTCTCGAGGTTAACTTGAAGTTGGGCATCGGACAAGAGTTGCAGGACACGGCGTACATCGGCGGTGTGAGTTGCCTTGTCTTGAGAGTAGATTAGGATGTCATCCAAATAGATGACCACGACCGTGTCCAAGCACTCACGGAGGACGTCATTGAGAAAAGCTTGGAACGTAGCGGGTGCGTTGCAAAGACCAAAGGGCATGACCAAAAACTCGAAATGACCATAACGTGTCCTAAACGCCGTCTTCCACTCGTCTCCTTCGGCGATACGAATTAAATTATATGCACCCTTCAGGTCCAATTTCGTAAAAATCTTGGCGGAGCGGAGGCGTTCCAAGGTTTCTGCAATGAGCGGTAAGGGGCAGCGGTTCTTGATGGTCAACTTGTTCAGCGCGCGATAGTCGACACACATACGGAGCTCTTTGTTTTTCTTGGGTACAAAGAGGACAGGAGCCCCGGCAGGGGATTCAGAGTGGCGGATAAAACCCTTTTTCAGATTGTCATCAAGGAATTCTCGAAGAGCTTCAAGCTCCTTTTCAGATAAGTTATACAGAGGACCAAAGGGAGCGGTGGCATCCGGCTCAAGAACGATGGAGTGGTCAAAAGAGCGATGAGGCGGCAGAGTGCCAATCGCGCGGTCTTTGAAGAGAGCAGCAAAGTCAGCATACTCCGGAGGCAGGACAGGGACAGGTTTTTCATCAACAGAATTCAAGGACAGAGAGGGGTCAGAGTGCTCGCGGATCGCTTCAAGATCGCGGCAGAACAAAGAAACGAGTTGTAACGAGTACAAGTCATCAACAGAAAGGTCAGAAGACTCTACATCAATAGAGTCAAGATCAAGATCAAGATTTTCAATAGATAAATCAGGAGAGTAATGAGAAAGGCAACGTTTATTGCAGTGTTCATCACGAAAAGAAACTAAGTGCTTTTTCCAATGGATATGAGGGTTGTGGATGTGTAACCAGTCAATTCCAAGGATAACAGCATGGGTCTGAAGAGAGGTGACGTGGCAATTGAGGGTCTCATGATGGGAGTCTGAGATAGTGAAACTCAAAGGACAGGTCTTGGTGACGGGGCCCGAGGTGCTTGGGGAGCCATCCGCCATATGTAAACGGACAGGGTGATTGAGTTCCGAGGTTGGTAGAGATAATTTTTTGATAAATGCGGCGTCAACAAAGGATTTTTGTGCGCCCGAATCGAGGAGAGCATTGGTCTTGACAGGGGGTCGGTCAGGAAGGTGAACGGTAATAGGAATGAGGAGACAGTAACGAGGAAGTGCGGGCTGGCCCGGAGGGGTAGGCGTAGCGAGGACGTGGCCTAAGATCCAATCCTCGGTAGGATCTAGGCCGACTCGTTTTCCGAATCAAATTCGAAAGACACACCTTCGACGGAAACAGCTGCAAGGCGGGCTTTCTTGACAGGACAATCACCAGCAAAGTGATTCTTTCCACCACAGTAAAGACAGAGCTTGTTGTCGCGACGACGTTGTTTCTCTTCAGCGGTGATGTGCTTGACACGCACAGTATCAAGATCCATATCAGTTGAGGAGGAGGCAGCGGCAGAGGAGGTCGCGGCTGGGGTAGTTAGATCTTCGGGACCAAGAGTTGTTCGAGTGGTGAGCTCGAGTGCCAAAACGCTGATCGCGCGCACGCGAGACATGGTTTTGGTACGCAGTGGAGGCAGCAGCCTGGGCGTCACGGAGGGTCTTGAGGTTGTGCATCTGAGCTGTCAACAGGGATTTGACATCGGATGACAGACCATCCTTGAAACGGGCAAGAAGAGCAACCTCGTTCCAACCGGATTGAGAGGCTAGAGGCTGGAACTTGGCGATGTACTCCGAGACTGTGCCGTTCTGGCGGAGACGGATGAGTCGATTGTTGATATCATCGGCGTGAAGGTGGTTACCATAGAGGTCGTTGAGGAGGTCGGCAAAGAGTTCCCAGTCAGACAAGTAACCTTCGGTATCTTGGGCGCGGCCGATGACGTACGGGGCAAAGAACTCTGCAGGAAGGCCTTCCATTGACTGTAAGGCCAGATTAATCTTGTCGACGTCAGTTCTGAAAGATCTGGGATGTCTCGAGAACACGGTGTTGAGTTGCGACATGAACTGGTTCAGCGACATGCCATTGGGATCACCCTTGAACTTGGTCGTGAGGGCGTTCGGGACTGGAACGTTGAGATCACGCTGAGCCAATTGGGCAAGGATCTCTTGGACTTGGAGTTGATATTCTTGTTGGCGGGTTTGGTTCTCGGCGAGGGTCTGGATAGCCTCTTGGACAACAGAGGCGGACGAAGTGCTCGATGTGGCCTCGGCCATGGCAGTCATCTGCTGTTGCAGAACTTCTACCTGTTGCATGGTAGCTTGCAGATGCTGGAGGACAACTTGGGGATTAACGTCTGAGTTCTCAGCTTGCTCGGCGATGTGGTGCAGGGTGTAGATACCCTGCTGGTCGTGTTGGTTGTGGTCCATGGTAGCGAAAACGGAGAGGGAACAAGTGGACGAGGGTCGTTTTCAGCGGATTTTGATAACAGAAATGTGGAAAAATAAGCTTTTTTAAAGATTTCCTGTGCGCGAGCAATGCAAGTTTTCGCGGGCCAAGGAGAGCAGGAAATGCGCAAGAAGAAGAACGGTGGAGAAACAAGAAGTCGACCAGTTTACTTTTATCGACGCGAATGACCCCGGACGGTGGATTGCGGACAGTAACCCTGGGACAGGTGAACTATTACTAAAAGGGAGTTGCTGCAAAATGGAAGCAGCAAGAGTGGAGGAGTGTGTCTGGAAGGAAAGCGAGAAGGCAGGATGTGTTGAGTCTGCAATGTCACGATCGGACAAGACAGGGACAAGAAGGTGAAGGAAAGGTGTGGTTTATTGTGAATTGCAGACTGAGGAACAAAGCAAGAGGACAGGGGGGTTTATATACTAGAGAGTGATGAAGGCCTGGACCCAGGCCTACGTTGAGTCAGAGATGACACGAAAGAGTAGGATACATATCCGGGCAGGTACTAATCATAAGCCGGACCTATGAGTAGGGTCCGGGATGGCAACATAGATGAAGGAGAACGAGATGGAGGTCCTGATAGGTGCGGCTGAGAGATACGTACTAAGGGTAGCTATAGCCCTAGGTCCAGAACCTGGACGCCAGGGGTACTCGTCGGAGATCAGAGGACAAGCCAATGAGTGCGGATACAGATCCTAGGTTCGCGATCCTAGACCAGAGGTACAAGAGACGCGTACTTCGTACGATCTGAGTCTGCGACGTTTCGTGACACTAGGGTTATAGCTACCCTTAGTACGTATCTCTCAGCTGCACCTATCAGGACCTCCATCTCGTTCTCCCTCATCTATGTTGCCATCCCGGACCCTACTGTAATAGGCACAGAGGGGAATGCAAGGGAGAGACCGGGAGAGGGGACAGGGATAAAGACCAGGGACAGGGACAGGGGAAGAGGTAGAGTTGGGAGAACGAATGATGTTTATTATGTAGGGGGGATGGGGGTATATATATACGTCTGTGTGGCTGTGTGGCTGTGGTGGCTATGATGGTATTGTTTGGAGTGTAGTTTTGGAGTGTAGTTTTGGAGCGTAGCTAATCTTCTGTTGCACCTTCCCCTCTTAAAAAAAATTCGGTTATAGGCGGTTGTCGCGTTTGTACTTCCTAAGAATCTTCTTGCAGTGGGTTAGACCGGTTTCCGGTTCCCAAGTCCATTGTTCCCGTGCGTAACCTTTCCACTGGATCAGGTATTCTATCTCTTTTTGTCCATGTTGTCTGTGCTCGGCGATTGCTTCGACTTCGAATTCTTCTTCGTCCTCAACAATCTCTGGAGGCGGCTGTGCCGGAGCTCGTGCGCCGAGGGGTAGCGGCGACGCGTAGTAGCGTTGAAGTCGGTCGACATGGAAGACAGGGTGGATCTTCATTGACGGTGGTAAGTCCAGGCGGAAGGATACGGGTGAGAGTTGTTCCACAATTCTGTAGGGACCGGCGGAGAGGGCAGTAAGTTTGCGAGAGGGGCGACTGCGATCCGCTGCGAGCGTTATGTTCTCGAGGTTGAGGAGGACTTGGTCACCAACAGCGAAGTCGTGATCTTGGCGGTGTGATGTTGTCTAATGTAAGTATAGTCTAAGGTCAGCAATGAGCTGGAAGCGAAATTGATAACGAGAAGAAAGATGACTAACAAAAATCGTCGCTTACAGTTGATAGGGACTATGCTCTCAGGGCCACAGGGATCAGGCACAACGCTGTTGTATGATCAGATACAGTCTCAAGGAGATAGTACTGGAGATAAACAGGAAGGAGAGAGAGTCAGCAAAGGGATCAAAAGATAAGTAGAACGAACTGGATGAAAACCAAGGACCACATACCGAAGAGCAGGCAGGTCCTAACGGGATCCAAACAGGAGAACAAAGACTACGAGGCTAAGAGCACGACGGCGACTATACTATACTAATAACAACACAGGGGATGGGATGGGATCTAGTCAGTAAAGCAAGGCAAAGGAGATTCTATCTGGGAAAGGGGACAAGGTCGCCTAACTGAGGGTTCAGAGGAGACTCCGAGATATAACGAGGAGGATGGTTGGTCCCCAAGCACCAATGAAGGCCTCAGGGTGGGTTGCCAAGATCATAACAGGTCCACTCAGAAGAGATATGACATCGTAAGTATACCTCGCAAATGGCCAATTGATATCGGATAGGCGAGGGTCCAGGTGATCCTACGGAGCGATCGGAGGGCGGTACAGGACTTGATCAAGGAGGGCTGGCACACGGATGGATATGCTGCTAGAGTGGGCAGGGAGGATCAAGGGAACACAAAAGGTCTGGGGGATATCCAGGGAACAGTCAAGGCCCAGGGATTCGTATATTGCAACGGCGTCCAAAGGCTGATGGGGTTGAATATTGCAGCAACGCCAAGGGTAACTGCGAGACAGATATGAGCAGAAGGGAGGTGTTCTGGTGATCAACAAGGTACAGGAGAGAATCGTAAGGGGAAAAGGCAACCAGGAGCAAAGTGGACTTTGCTCCCTTTTTTATAGAAAACAGAAAACAGGAACAAAAATAAAAAAATAACTAAATACTAAAAATAACTCTCTCTATCTCGCTCGCGTGGATCTGGGACCTGGATCCACTACACCACACCGATCCCAGGGTCTCTTTCTCACATCGTCTTATGTGAGAGCAAGCCAGCGAGTGTCTCTAGGGAAGCTGATCCCCAAAGGCGTCCTCCAGATCTATTTAATCCTGGGTGTCACGTTTGTAAGGCTTAAGACGAGCATGGTTGACAGGGCGACCTCCAAAATATCGATGCCATTGCCCCTCAACCTTCTCGCCCAATCGATAGGCACCTCCAGGCAAAGCTTCGAAGATGGTTAAAGGGCCCTTCCAACGAGGTGATAGCTTGCCACTCCATTGCTTCAGAAGTGCGGACTGATGGACCAAGACCTCGTCTCCGACCTCATATTTCCGAGGGAGGGGTAGATCAGCAGCTTCAGTGGACCACTTGTGTTCATTAATAATCCTCTGATGAACTTCAGCACGCAAAACTTCCAAGATCTCACGTCTCTCCTCGTCGACTTCTTCGCGTTCATTCATATCCATCTTCCGAGTGTGATCTATATCCCATGGGAGGCGAGCTCGTTGACCAAAGAGGATTTCGAAAGGAGATACGCCTCTAGTCTGCTTGATCTGAGTTCTCCAAGTCCATGTAACACGGTCCAAGATAGTAGCCCAGGCACTCTCAGCCAAACCATCATGCTGAATGATACGAGCCAATTGTCGTACCATAAAACCGTTATATCGCTCCACCATTCCATTGGTCTCTGGATGATATGCAGAAGCAGGGTCGAGATCGATTTCATGATTGATACACCACTCCTTGAAGGCTCCCGCGGATAGAGATGATCCATTGTCCGTGATGATGCGATGGGGGTATCCATATTGTCGAGCCCAATGCTTTTCTACAGTCCGGACGATAATATTTCCTGCTAAAGAAGCAAGGGCGACAGATACAACCCATCCAGAGAGATAATCCACCATATTCAAAACAAACCGCTTGCCATTAGACATCGGTAAGGGTCCAACTGCATCCAGGCCCAAGGTATGGAAGATCGTTTGAGGTGGCGGCAAACGATGGAAACGATATCGTGTTGGATCGCGCGTTTGAAAGCGTTGACAAGCGTCGCAAGTCGAAAGGTGCTTCTTAACGTCTGCGTACATGCCCGGCCAGAAGTACCCTTCGGCAATGAGTGTATATGTTGCGACCACTCCGAGATGACCCATGACAGTAGATCCATGAGTGTTCTCCAGCACGCTCAAAACTTCACCTGGTGGTACATACTGGCGTGGGCTACCACCAGATGTGCGTTTAAATAAACGCCCTTGAGTGACAAAGTACTTGGGAAGCATGCTCATGATCTTCCCCCTAGTGACCTTATCCAAATATGTCAATGGGTCCCCTTGCAAAGCTGCCACAATCGAAACAAAAGGCTCCTGATCCTCTGAAATCAGCATAGTCCTCATGAGCCGCTTGTTCTCCTCCATCTCCATTGCATCCTCCATTCCTATGTCTGGCAAATCTTCACCCGTGATGTTCTTATGATGAATACGGGAGAGCGGATCCGAGTCTTTCATATCTCGCCCCGGACGATGGTGGATGGTGATCCTGAACTGAGCAATGATGAAGGTCCATCGAGTGAGGCGTGCACTTTTGGAAGAGAGGTTGTGCAGATATAACAACGCTCGATGATCGATGAAGACATGAATCTCCTTTCCCTCCAACAGATGGCTATGCTTGGTTAAGCAGTACACCAATCCTTGACTCGGCCCCAGATAATTTTCGGCTCCCAAACACTATCGGCTGATACTTGACATGGATATCAATCCGCTCATCATCTTCGGGGTGCAGACAGTGTGCAATTACATGGCCAGAAGCAAAATCTGAGGTGTCGGCCGAAATAATAACTGGGCGTCTATGATCCATCATGACCAAAACCGGAGCAGTAACCAGAGCGATTTGAATGGCACGAAAGGCTTCTGTATACTTGGGGTCTGACAACCATTTGTCGACAAAGGCCTTGGGATCCTTGTGCAATTTGTACAGCGGGAAGAGTGGAGCAGCCATGGCAGAAAAGTTGGATATGAAATCGCAGAGGAATAAGGCAAACCCGACAAATCCGCGCAACTCTGTCACATTTTGCGGAACCGGCCAATATTCCATCTTGGATAGCTTCTTTGGGTCGGCCGAGATATGATCATTCCCGACGATCCGTCCCAAAAACTCGCGCTGCTTCACAAAAAATGCTGATTTCTTGCCAGAGAACGATCCATTGAACTCATCCATCCGCACCAACACTTCTTCCACAGTCCGAAAATGAAGGGGGAATTTGGCATCTCCGGTAGCCATGTCGTCCACAAAATTGCTGAGTCGATCCTTGATAGAATTAAAGACCTCGCCCATGTGTCGAGTGTACCATTGCATGGAGTCAATGAGGCCCATCGGTAATACATTGTACTCGTACAGTCCGTCTGGGAAAGCAACGGCGGTGAGAAAGCGACTGTCTTCGGCAATGGGCGATTGGAGGTATCCGTCCTTGCAATCCCAAAAAGATAAGAATTCGCATCCTTGCAGCTTGTATATCTCAGTGATAGGGTCCGGTAAGGGCCAGGCCATGGGGGCAATTAATTTGTTGACAGGGATAAAATTAATGCACACCCGATAAGATCCATCCTTCTTCTGAATCAGGAGAGGGTTGCAAGAAGCAGGTGAGCCAGATCGCCTCATTTTTCCAGCCCTGACCATCTGGTCTCGATACTCGCACAAGGTCGCAATTTGTCCGGGCGAGTATTTTTTGTTATATGCGCGCGGAAATTTGGACCCAGGTTTGAGGTGAAAAGAGGCAGGGGCTTCCAACATATCTGCATCCAACGTCCTAGACATCTCCCCTTCCTTGGGAAAACACTCCTGGTGCTCCTGAAAAATGCGTTGGATTTCAGGCAAGTTGTCGTGAACCTCTTGGATATCTCCCACGTATACTGATCGCTCCTCCAGGCCGGGCAACAATATGACCGGGGTGTTAGTCAAACGATCACGACAGCGGGGAGCCTCCAAATGAAATCCGTATGAATTGTTGACCATTATCGGGGCCGCATCAAACATAGGATCGCTGATCTTCGATGAGGCCGTATCCGAAGACTCTGAAATTGACAAACAAGAGGTGGGTTGTCGTCCATCCAAAGCAGGGGGATCAGGGAAGACGGCGCGCAAGAACCAACAATTGACGATCTCCTCATTCTCATCGTCCTTCTTGAGTTGTCGCGCATCAGTCCGCTCAACCTTGCCCTCCTGAATGCTTCGAATGAGTAGGGCATACCCTTCGTCGTCGTTTTCTTTGTCGTCGGTCGAAGAATCCTCCTCATCTGTGTCCGACTCGTCTGATGAACCGTCGGTGTCACCCTCTTCACTTGTTTCTATCACCGGGTCCTGTTGTTTATCTTGGATGGGGAGACGAGAGACTTTCGGGGTGGTTCGAGCACGTCCATCGATCACGATCTTGAAGCCTTGTATTTGCAAACTAGTAACGGCGGTGGCCCAATCTGTATATCCTCCACAGGCCTCAAGGAAAGGACGACCCAACAGGATATTGAAGTCGACGGACTCGACGATCACACAACCGGCCGGGATCATGATACCTTGGATATCGATAGGCACGCTCGGTGCCTCTCCAGCCACGCCTGCATTCCCCGTCAACCCTTTCAAAGTAAACGACGAATATGGAGTGTGGTTGGTGATGCCAATCTGCTCCAAGAACCCGCGACGGATGACATTGACGCAAGATCCTCCATCAAGTAAGATATCGCACTTGGTTCCCATAATTGCGGCTCGGAATCCATGAGTGTCTGTCTTTGATCGTTCAACACGATTCAAAAATACACGCAACTCTTCCGCTTCAGACTCCCCGAGGGGCAGGGACGGATATTCTTCACTGAGTAAAATTCGCTCCTCACGCGGTACAGTCTTCAACGATGCTTGAACGGTTCGGCGGATGCTGGGGGATAACTCCATTAGTTGACCGATGGTAAGACCCTCAACCTTAGTGGTCCTTAAGCACTGACGGATGTCAAACGGCTGTTGGTTCAACTGCAAGACGATGGGGTTGGGAAGAGACTTTAGAAATGCCTCGTCCGACTCGCGTGTCCGGCCAGATTTCTTTTTCTTGTCCGTCCCTTTTTTGCTGTCCTCTTTCCCTTTTTGGCTCTTGCTGCTCTCTGATTTCTTTTTTGTTCCAGTGTGCGGGGGTGGCTTAGCTCGGTCTTTTTCGTCCCAAGTGTTCTTCGGTCCTGCTGACGCACTCATGCTCGGGCCAGCATCTCCATCTCCATTCACTTTTCTTGCCGCCATTGCTTTTCGACCCTCCCTCGGGGGAACCATCATCCTTCGCAAGCCTCCATCCACCTCATCCTCCTCCTTCTCATCTCTCTTGGCTTGTCCATTGTCCCTCTGCGCCTTGATTGCGTTCTGGGCAGCGATTGTACGTTCGAGCCGGGCCAGGTTTTCCGCAGCAGATGGGCCCTCGACCGCAAACGTCACATTACTCTTGGGACGGACAGGGATCTCGACGGCGGTCATCATCTCTCGTCGAGAAGGAGGATCTACATCCATCGTGGATGTCTTGGATTCAGCATGTTGAATGGTCTTCGGGCGATGCATGCTGGGAGGGCCGAGGCGGTTGGTCAAAGCCGGGGGTTGCTTTAGGACCTGGGCGGAAGCGGTCGGTCGGGGTATACCTCTAGGCGGCGGTGCTTTTGCGTAAGGTAATGAGTTGGTTGGATTGCGTGGGGAGGAGCGAGCTGCTACCAACACGTTTGCTTCTTCTTCTTCTAACGTTTCTCCATGGATAGGGTCAGGGGGTTCATGGCTTGGAGTAGTTCCATGGTCCCCTTCTAAAAATCCATCTCAACCTCAACGTATCCAAAGTAGTAACAGCGAACGTTGAAGTCTTCCACGCCAATACCGTTGTCAATCATGGACTCAACCAACAGAGTCTGGTTTGTCTTCGGAGCAGGACAGTCTCGTGCTAAATGCCCTGTCTGCTGACAATTGTAGCATTGTCTAACCTCCGGGGCACTCTTCTCGCCAGAGTATCGAGTGGTGGGAGGCCCGGCGGGCCTAGGGATGGATCGATTACCCTTGCTGATAAGAATCTTCATGCGTTCCATTTCTCGAGAGAGGTGATCAAACTCGTCCTTGGATACAGAGTTCTTCAGGTCGGTCTTATCCTTGTTGGTAGTTGTCGAGGTAGTACCAGCCCTGGAGGTTGTGACAGTCGTGGATTTGGTCCCGGTCGTCTTTCTATCATCGGTGGGAGTCTTCTTAATGGTGCTGCTAGCTTCGGCTTCATCCTCGTCTTCGGGTGATTCTTCCTCATCGCTTGATTCGTCCGATTCGTCATCATGGCGGGCTAAATACAGCTCGTACATCTTGAGGGCACATTTATCGGCCTGGGCCATCATCCAATCTAGGTTGTCCCCGTGGTGAATCCTCCTGGCGATGTCCGGTAAGAAGAGATTCTTGAGATAAGCCCTTCGAACGCCTGCCTCGTCATATACCCCTTGTCCTTGAAGTGTTGCCTCCAGATATTGGCGGTTCAGGATAGAGAAGCGGTTGTTAAATGCTTTCACTGATTCCTTCTTGGTTTGTTTGCACTTGTCTAGCAAGACTAGGGAACCCGATAATAGTTGATCGCGAACGGACATGAAGGTTTGACGGAAGTCTCGGTAAATGGCCTCAGGGTAAGCTCGGGGAGTCGCTTGGAGGAGTTGGACAAACCAGGATTGGGTCTCGTCGGTCCCCATCGAAGCTCCAAAGGACTCGACGGTTCTTGAAATACGCGCCTCAGGGCTGAGGTTGGTGAATTGAGTACCAGCCCATAGTTGATATTGTCGTAACCATACCTCTGCCTTGTGCTTTTTTGGATTGAACTTTCCGTGCGAGCAAACGCGTGGCTCTTTTCTGTCCTTGAAATCCATGTGCGACATATGCGCTCTGGGGGCATCCTGATATTGATGGTCCCATGGTTCACGGGCTCCGTCATCTCGTAGGTTGGGTGATCTCGTGTTCGGTCTAAATTGTTGTTGGGGAGAATGCTCCTCCGCTTCTGGGGCTGAGTCGAAGGGTTGCGCGTATCTCGGATGTTGGTTTGCAGTCATTAACTCGATTCTTCTCAGGATCCGGTTTACTGCATTCTCAATGACTCTCTCCTCTCTTTCCGTGGCCACGAAGTGATTGGGGCCGCCTGTCGTAGAATCCAGCGGTTGGTTGAGAAGGTGGTTCGGGACTTCTCCTTCCATACGCATATCGACCAACACAGGAGATGGTTGTTCCTGACTACTGGCGTTGTCTGACATGGTTGATTGGTTTGTCAGGGTTGGGCTGGATTCAAATGTGGGACACTAGTTGTTCTCGAATGATCAGAGCCTTCTTTTAATCTCAGACGGGTGAGCTTGTTTTTGCCCAGGTTCTCCACCAAATTGGCTTCGGGTGTGATGTTGTCTAATGTAAGTATAGTCTAAGGTCAGCAATGAGCTGGAAGCGAAATTGATAACGAGAAGAAAGATGACTAACAAAAATCGTCGCTTACAGTTGATAGGGACTATGCTCTCAGGGCCACAGGGATCAGGCACAACGCTGTTGTATGATCAGATACAGTCTCAAGGAGATAGTACTGGAGATAAACAGGAAGGAGAGAGAGTCAGCAAAGGGATCAAAAGATAAGTAGAACGAACTGGATGAAAACCAAGGACCACATACCGAAGAGCAGGCAGGTCCTAACGGGATCCAAACAGGAGAACAAAGACTACAAGGCTAAGAGCACGACGGCGACTATACTATACTAATAACAACACAGGGGATGGGATGGGATCTAGTCAGTAAAGCAAGGCAAAGGAGATTCTATCTGGGAAAGGGGACAAGGTCGCCTAACTGAGGGTTCAGAGGAGACTCCGAGATATAACGAGGAGGATGGTTGGTCCCCAAGCACCAATGAAGGCCTCAGGGTGGGTTGCCAAGATCATAACAGGTCCACTCAGAAGAGATATGACATCGTAAGTATACCTCGCAAATGGCCAATTGATATCGGATAGGCGAGGGTCCAGGTGATCCTACGGAGCGATCGGAGGGCGGTACAGGACTTGATCAAGGAGGGCTGGCACACGGATGGATATGCTGCTAGAGTGGGCAGGGAGGATCAAGGGAACACAAAAGGTCTGGGGGATATCCAGGGAACAGTCAAGGCCCAGGGATTCGTATATTGCAACGGCGTCCAAAGGCTGATGGGGTTGAATATTGCAGCAACGCCAAGGGTAACTGCGAGACAGATATGAGCAGAAGGGAGGTGTTCTGGTGATCAACAAGGTACAGGAGAGAATCGTAAGGGGAAAAGGCAACCAGGAGCAAAGTGGACTTTGCTCCCTTTTTTATAGAAAACAGAAAACAGGAACAAAAATAAAAAAATAACTAAATACTAAAAATAACTCTCTCTATCTCGCTCGCGTGGATCTGGGACCTGGATCCACTACACCACAGCGGTACCGGTCTGCGTTCTTGGTTTGAAGTTCTTGCGCCAATGTCAGCGCTTCTTTGGCAATTGTGAGGGCCTCGCTTTGAGTCTGGACAAATTCGTCAACGGAGGGGTTAGGGCCTGGAGCGGGTGTCAACAGCGCCATAGGTACGGTCGGATGTAACCCATAGTTCAAAAAGAAGGGGGTGGTCCCGGTGGAGGCGTGTGTGGCGTTGTTGGTGGCGAACTCGGCGGCAGAGAGCAATAGATCCCAATTAGTCTGGCGTTGATCGACAAAGCTCCGAAGCATCGTAATGAGCGTGCGGTTGGCGCGTTCTGTCTGACCGTCTGTCTGGGGATGGTAAGCAGTTGACATGGCGAGGTGAACGTCCATAAGGCGGCTCAGTTCCTTCCAGAAGCGGCTCGTGAATTTGGCGTCACGATCGGAGACAAAGGTTGTGGGCATACCGTGAAGTCGGAAGACATGATCGAAGAAGATGCGAGCGGTCTGTGCAGCAGAATCTGTTGTGTGGCAAGCAGCAAAGTGAACCTGCTTAGTGAGCTTGTCAACAAAGACAGCAATGCAGTCGTGGCCACGAGGGGTCTTGGGAAGAGGTCCGAGGAAATCCATCGTTACTGTGTGCCAGGCCCTGTCCGGGATGGGCAGTGGTTGGAGGAGACCCAAGGGGGAGCGGTTGCTTGGTTTCGACCGTTGACATGATTCGCAGCTTTGGATGTATTGTCGTGTGTCTTTGGCCATTGACGGCCAGTAGAACCGAGAACATAGATGCCCGTAGGTTTTGTCGAAGCCGAAGTGACCAGCTATGGCGGAGTCGTGGGCATCATGAAGGAGAGATAGGCGAATGTCAGAGCTGGCAGGGATACAGACAAGGAGGGTGCCTTTTCGGCGGACGCAAAGGATGTCATCAACAAGGGAGTAGTTTGAAGGAGGACTTGCCTGGAGGCAGCTTTCATAGATCGGGTTAAGGCGGGGGTCCGCTTTGTACCCATCAATCAGGCGCTGCCTAAGCCCGGGGTCGAGTTGAACAGAGAGTTGGTTGAGTTCGCGGTGATCAGGCCGTCGTGAGAGGGCGTCGGGGACGACGTTATCCGATCCCTTTTTGTACTTGAAGGTGAAGTTGTATTCTTGCAATAGTTCCATCCATCGTGCCTGCCTACGAGTCAACTTGGGCTGGGTCGGAAAGTGTTGCAAAGTGGCATGGTCGGTGTAGACAATGAAGTGTGATCCATCCAGGTAATAGCGCCATGTCTTCAGAGCGTGGACGACGGCCAGGAGTTCCTGTTCGTGTGTGGGATAATTCCGTTCCGCTGGGTTTAATTTGCGTGAGGTGAAGGCAACAGGACGCGACTCGCCGTTGGCGTCAGTCTGGAAGAGGACTGCTCCAAGAGCAAAGCCGGAGGCGTCAGTCTCAACGGTAGTGAGAAGGTCAGGGTCGAAGATGCGCAGGACGGGGGCCTGACTGATCGCCTTTTTGAGGGCTTGGAATGCCGCCTCCTGTTCAGTGGTCCAAGAGAAAGGGACACCTTCACCTAAGAGCGCGGTGAGGGGTAATGCAATGGTGGCGAAGTTAGCGATGTACTGGTGGTAGAATTGGGCAAGGCCGATGAATTGCTGAACATCCTTTTGTTTCTGAGGGCGCGGCCATTCTCGGATAGCGCGCACAAGTCCCCCACTCGTGTGGATTCCGTCTTTGGAGATGACATGTCCCAAGAATTCAGTTTGTTCCTGCATGAAGGAGCACTTCGACAGTTTCGCGTAGAGGCCATGCTTGCGGAGGAGGGTTAAGACTGAGCGCACATGCTTTAGGTGTTCCTCCTTAGTGCGAGAGTAGATTAGCAAATCGTCGAGATAGACAACAACCCATCTGTCCAAGACCGGGTCCAGTACACGCAACATCATATTGGAGAATGACGCTGGGGCGTTTGTCAAGCCAAAGGGGACGACGTTGAATTCAAAGTGACCGTATCGGCAGCGGAATGCTGTTTTGTGAGTGTCTTCCGGGGCGATCCGTTGCTGGTGGTAGCCTGAGAGGAGATCCAGCTTGGTGAAGTACTGCGCGCCGCGGAAGCGATCTATAAGTTCATCAATGCGGGGGAGAGGGTGTCTGTTTTTGCGGGTAATACGGTTCAAGCCTCTGTAGTCCACACATAGCCTTAGGCTGCCATCTTTTTTTCTCACGAATAGTACTGGTGCACCATAGGGGGAGGTTGAGGGTTTGATGAATCCTTTGCTCAAGAGGTCGTCCAGTTGCTTCCGTAGTTCATCCAGTTCGGCGATAGATAGACGGATGACGGGGCGGAAGGGTGGGTCAGCAGTGGGGTCGGTTTCGATACGCATGGCGTCTCCGCGATCCGGAGGTAGTCCTGAGGGGAGGGTGGAGGGGAATACGTCGGGAAATTCTTCGTGGACAATGGAGTGTATTTCGGGAGGTAAGGGAGGGGCAGCAGGGGAAGGGGCGTTGTTGTCGTTGTCGTTGACATCCGAGGTCAGAGGGGTTGTTTTAACAAGAGCAAGGAAGAGGGTGCTTCCTGCTTGGGCAGCAAGGGAGTGGAAGTGGAGATGAGAGAGGAGTTTACCCTGGGAGCGAAAGGTGACGGAGTTGGCCTTGGCACCACGACAGCGCCAGAGAACGGAAGTACCATTGTGGGTGAAGTGAAGGTCATTGTTACGCCAGTTGATGAGAGGGTTGATGGACGTGAGCCAAGGTTTGCCGAGGATGAGGTCGTAGTTGGAGAGGGGATAGATGAGGGCTTCGAGGTGGTCGGAGTAGGAGTCGCGGTCGATGGAGAAGGAGGTAGTGGTGGAAGAGAGAGAGGAGGAGCCGTCGGGTAGGACGATGGGGATGGCGGGGCCTTTTGTGCGAGTGAGGGTATGTCGTTTACAAAATGATGACGCAATCACATTTCCTTCTGCCCCGCAATCGATGAGGATGCGAGCCGGGTTACCAGCAACATTACCGAGGAACGACAAGAGTGTACGCGAGGCCTCCTTGAGGGTGAACTCGTGCAGGCGCACGGACTTTTGGCGGAGGCGTCTGGCCCGTCGCTTGGACCGGATGCGATCTAAAGCAGCAAGAGAGGGGGATGGGTCCAGGTCCACGCCCTCAGATGAGTTTAGATCAGTCGGGGGGACCGTTGATCGTGGTGCCTCATCGTCAGGGGGTACCGAGGTGGGGTGAGTGGGTTGGTCATGGCAGTGTGGTTGTTGTTCGATGTGTTCATTGTGGGGGGAGGGAGTGTATTCTGAAGCGGGGTCTTTATTCTTTTTTGGGAGACTTAGCTTGGGGGAAGGGACACTCCCTTTGTCCAGAGGAGAAAGGGAGGGGGCTTCGACGATCAGGTCCTGGACGTTTACTGATCGCCGGGGGCTTTTCCCGACTCGGGGGGGTCGCCCACGTTTACTTGATTGATCCGTCGTCGTCCTTGGTGGTTGTTGTTACCGTATTTAGGGCAGTCCCGCCCAAAGTGACCAGGTTGACGGCAGCGCAAACATCCTCCGGTGTTCATGAGGTGGTCACGCTCGTCGGGGGTCAGGGGCGCCGGGTAAGCACGGTTGTTGGTGTTGCCGTTGTTGTATCGGAAAGAGTGGTTGGCATTGCGGTTGTTACGGTGGAGGTTGTTGACTTTGTTGGTGAGGTTATTGATGGCCACATGGATAGTGTCCAGATCCATAGGAGAGGGTTCGTTTTTGGGAGTGTTTACTGTCGGTCCCTCAGGAAAGAGGATGGCATGGATCAGGGTAGCTTGGGAGATAGCAGTATCCAGGGAGTCTGGCTGGCGCAACTTGACCTCCTTGCTGGTGTCAGGCACAAGGCCTTTCATGAACCAATGGAGAGCTGTGCCGTCGTCAAGGGTGGGTACACGGCGTCGTAGTTTGCGAAACTCGTGTGTGTAGGCGGCGACCGTTCGCTTTCCTTGGCGCAGGGACTCCAGGGCTTCACGAGCAGCAGCAATGGCATTGGGAGGGGTGTGGAACGCGAGGAAGGCCTTCTTGAAGTCGTCCCAAGGGCTGGCAAGGGTAAGACCACTAGATCGCCACCAGGACTTGGCCTCATCAGTGAGATTGAGAGCAGTATATTGGACCCATTCAGCGTCGGCAAGTCTGACAACGGTGTAGTATTCCTCCTGGTTGTCAATAAAGTTTTGGCAAGCATCGGCATC
The DNA here is from genome assembly GCA_963573315.1 of Entomortierella parvispora. Classification (NCBI taxonomy): domain Eukaryota; kingdom Fungi; phylum Mortierellomycota; class Mortierellomycetes; order Mortierellales; family Mortierellaceae; genus Entomortierella; species Entomortierella parvispora. The sequence continues at coordinate 2,085,473 of OY752149.1, read as the reverse complement.
AATCGCACCAGAATACGGTGAGGGGTTTTGGGGCTTAAGGATTTTGTTCAGTGTGCGGGCAAGATCGCGCTGGTCGGCTTGGATTTCTCGTTCAGTGATGGCAGGGATTGCGGCAAGGGCGTGCTCGAATGCTCCGCGTTGTTCAGGAGCAAGAGTAGCGACAAGGGCACGTAACGCAGCAGACATAGTGGTTAGGGAAAAGGGAGGGAATTCGTAGGGTGGGAACGGTGAGGCAGTGAATCGAAGGGACCTTTGCTACCATGTAATAGGCACAGAGGGGAATGCAAGGGAGAGACCGGGAGAGGGGACAGGGATAAGGACCAGGGACAGGGACAGGGGAAGAGGTAGAGTTGGGAGAACGAATGATGTTTATTATGTAGGGGGGATGGGGGTATATATATACGTCTGTGTGGCTGTGTGGCTGTGGTGGCTATGATGGTATTGTTTGGAGTGTAGTTTTGGAGTGTAGTTTTGGAGCGTAGCTAATCTTCTGTTGCACCACCGTCCGGGGTCATTCGCGTCGATAAAAGTAAACTGGTCGACTTCTTGTTTCTCCACCGTTCTTCTTCTTGCGCATTTCCTGCTCTCCTTGGCCCGCGAAAACTTGCATTGCTCGCGCACAGGAAATCTTTAAAAAAGCTTATTTTTCCACATTTCTGTTATCAAAATCCGCTGAAAACGACCCTCGTCCACTTGTTCCCTCTCCGTTTTCGCTACCATGGACCACAACCAACACGACCAGCAGGGTATCTACACCCTGCACCACATCGCCGAGCAAGCTGAGAACTCAGACGTTAATCCCCAAGTTGTCCTCCAGCATCTGCAAGCTACCATGCAACAGGTAGAAGTTCTGCAACAGCAGATGACTGCCATGGCCGAGGCCACATCGAGCACTTCGTCCGCCTCTGTTGTCCAAGAGGCTATCCAGACCCTCGCCGAGAACCAAACCCGCCAACAAGAATATCAACTCCAAGTCCAAGAGATCCTTGCCCAATTGGCTCAGCGTGATCTCAACGTTCCAGTCCCGAACGCCCTCACGACCAAGTTCAAGGGTGATCCCAATGGCATGTCGCTGAACCAGTTCATGTCGCAACTCAACACCGTGTTCTCGAGACATCCCAGATCTTTCAGAACTGACGTCGACAAGATTAATCTGGCCTTACAGTCAATGGAAGGCCTTCCTGCAGAGTTCTTTGCCCCGTACGTCATCGGCCGCGCCCAAGATACCGAAGGTTACTTGTCTGACTGGGAACTCTTTGCCGACCTCCTCAACGACCTCTATGGTAACCACCTTCACGCCGATGATATCAACAATCGACTCATCCGTCTCCGCCAGAACGGTGTGATGTTGTCTAATGTAAGTATAGTCTAAGGTCAGCAATGAGCTGGAAGCGAAATTGATAACGAGAAGAAAGATGACTAACAAAAATCGTCGCTTACAGTTGATAGGGACTTTGCTCTCAGGGCCACAGGGATCAGGCACAACGCTGTTGTATGATCAGATACAGTCTCAAGGAGATAGTACTGGAGATAAACAGGAAGGAGAGAGAGTCAGCAAAGGGATCAAAAGATAAGTAGAACGAACTGGATGAAAACCAAGGACCACATACCGAAGAGCAGGCAGGTCCTAACGGGATCCAAACAGGAGAACAAAGACTACAAGGCTAAGAGCACGACGGCGACTATACTATACTAATAACAACACAGGGGATGGGATGGGATCTAGTCAGTAAAGCAAGGCAAAGGAGATTCTATCTGGGAAAGGGGACAAGGTCGCCTAACTGAGGGTTCAGAGGAGACTCCGAGATATAACGAGGAGGATGGTTGGTCCCCAAGCACCAATGAAGGCCTCAGGGTGGGTTGCCAAGATCATAACAGGTCCACTCAGAAGAGATATGACATCGTAAGTGTACCTCGCAAATGGCCAATTGATATCGGATAGGCGAGGGTCCAGGTGATCCTACGGAGCGCTCGGAGGGCGGTACAGGACTTGATCAAGGAGGGCTGGCACACGGATGGATATGTTGCGAGAGTGGGCAGGGAGGATCAAGGGAACACAAAAGGTCTGGGGGATATCCAGGGAACAGTCAAGGCCCAGGGATTCGTATATTGCAACGGCGTCCAAAGGCTGATGGGGTTGAATATTGCAGCAACGCCAAGGGTAACTGCGAGACAGATACGAGCAGAAGGGAGGTGTTCTGGTGATCAACAAGGTACAGGAGGGAATCGTAAGGGGAAAAGGCAACCAGGAGCAAAGTGGACTTTGCTCCCTTTTTTATAGAAAACAGAAAACAGGAACAAAAATAAAAAAATAACTAAATACTAAAAATAACTCTCTCTATCTCGCTCGCGTGGATCTGGGACCTGGATCCACTACACCACAGCGGTACCGGTCTGCGTTCTTGGTTTGAAGTTCTTGCGCCAATGTCAGCGCTTCTTTGGCAATTGTGAGGGCCTCGCTTTGAGTCTGGACAAATTCGTCAACGGAGGGGTTAGGGCCTGGAGCGGGTGTCAACAGCGCCATAGGTACGGTCGGATGTAACCCATAGTTCAAAAAGAAGGGGGTGGTCCCGGTGGAGGCGTGTGTGGCGTTGTTGGTGGCGAACTCGGCGGCAGAGAGCAATAGATCCCAATTAGTCTGGCGTTGATCGACAAAGCTCCGAAGCATCGTAATGAGCGTGCGGTTGGCGCGTTCTGTCTGACCGTCTGTCTGGGGATGGTAAGCAGTTGACATGGCGAGGTGAACGTCCATAAGGCGGCTCAGTTCCTTCCAGAAGCGGCTCGTGAATTTGGCGTCACGATCGGAGACAAAGGTTGTGGGCATACCGTGAAGTCGGAAGACATGATCGAAGAAGATGCGAGCGGTCTGTGCAGCAGAATCTGTTGTGTGGCAAGCAGCAAAGTGAACCTGCTTAGTGAGCTTGTCAACAAAGACAGCAATGCAGTCGTGGCCACGAGGGGTCTTGGGAAGAGGTCCGAGGAAATCCATCGTTACTGTGTGCCAGGCCCTGTCCGGGATGGGCAGTGGTTGGAGGAGACCCAAGGGGGAGCGGTTGCTTGGTTTCGACCGTTGACATGATTCGCAGCTTTGGATGTATTGTCGTGTGTCTTTGGCCATTGACGGCCAGTAGAACCGAGAACATAGATGCCCGTAGGTTTTGTCGAAGCCGAAGTGACCAGCTATGGCGGAGTCGTGGGCATCATGAAGGAGAGATAGGCGAATGTCAGAGCTGGCAGGGATACAGACAAGGAGGGTGCCTTTTCGGCGGACGCAAAGGATGTCATCAACAAGGGAGTAGTTTGAAGGAGGACTTGCCTGGAGGCAGCTTTCATAGATCGGGTTAAGGCGGGGGTCCGCTTTGTACCCATCAATCAGGCGCTGCCTAAGCCCGGGGTCGAGTTGAACAGAGAGTTGGTTGAGTTCGCGGTGATCAGGCCGTCGTGAGAGGGCGTCGGGGACGACGTTATCCGATCCCTTTTTGTACTTGAAGGTGAAGTTGTATTCTTGCAATAGTTCCATCCATCGTGCCTGCCTACGAGTCAACTTGGGCTGGGTCGGAAAGTGTTGCAAAGTGGCATGGTCGGTGTAGACAATGAAGTGTGATCCATCCAGGTAATAGCGCCATGTCTTCAGAGCGTGGACGACGGCCAGGAGTTCCTGTTCGTGTGTGGGATAATTCCGTTCCGCTGGGTTTAATTTGCGTGAGGTGAAGGCAACAGGACGCGACTCGCCGTTGGCGTCAGTCTGGAAGAGGACTGCTCCAAGAGCAAAGCCGGAGGCGTCAGTCTCAACGGTAGTGAGAAGGTCAGGGTCGAAGATGCGCAGGACGGGGGCCTGACTGATCGCCTTTTTGAGGGCTTGGAATGCCGCCTCCTGTTCAGTGGTCCAAGAGAAAGGGACACCTTCACCTAAGAGCGCGGTGAGGGGTAATGCAATGGTGGCGAAGTTAGCGATGTACTGGTGGTAGAATTGGGCAAGGCCGATGAATTGCTGAACATCCTTTTGTTTCTGAGGGCGCGGCCATTCTCGGATAGCGCGCACAAGTCCCCCACTCGTGTGGATTCCGTCTTTGGAGATGACATGTCCCAAGAATTCAGTTTGTTCCTGCATGAAGGAGCACTTCGACAGTTTCGCGTAGAGGCCATGCTTGCGGAGGAGGGTTAAGACTGAGCGCACATGCTTTAGGTGTTCCTCCTTAGTGCGAGAGTAGATTAGCAAATCGTCGAGATAGACAACAACCCATCTGTCCAAGACCGGGTCCAGTACACGCAACATCATATTGGAGAATGACGCTGGGGCGTTTGTCAAGCCAAAGGGGACGACGTTGAATTCAAAGTGACCGTATCGGCAGCGGAATGCTGTTTTGTGAGTGTCTTCCGGGGCGATCCGTTGCTGGTGGTAGCCTGAGAGGAGATCCAGCTTGGTGAAGTACTGCGCGCCGCGGAAGCGATCTATAAGTTCATCAATGCGGGGGAGAGGGTGTCTGTTTTTGCGGGTAATACGGTTCAAGCCTCTGTAGTCCACACATAGCCTTAGGCTGCCATCTTTTTTTCTCACGAATAGTACTGGTGCACCATAGGGGGAGGTTGAGGGTTTGATGAATCCTTTGCTCAAGAGGTCGTCCAGTTGCTTCCGTAGTTCATCCAGTTCGGCGATAGATAGACGGATGACGGGGCGGAAGGGTGGGTCAGCAGTGGGGTCGGTTTCGATACGCATGGCGTCTCCGCGATCCGGAGGTAGTCCTGAGGGGAGGGTGGAGGGGAATACGTCGGGAAATTCTTCGTGGACAATGGAGTGTATTTCGGGAGGTAAGGGAGGGGCAGCAGGGGAAGGGGCGTTGTTGTCGTTGTCGTTGACATCCGAGGTCAGAGGGGTTGTTTTAACAAGAGCAAGGAAGAGGGTGCTTCCTGCTTGGGCAGCAAGGGAGTGGAAGTGGAGATGAGAGAGGAGTTTACCCTGGGAGCGAAAGGTGACGGAGTTGGCCTTGGCACCACGACAGCGCCAGAGAACGGAAGTACCATTGTGGGTGAAGTGAAGGTCATTGTTACGCCAGTTGATGAGAGGGTTGATGGACGTGAGCCAAGGTTTGCCGAGGATGAGGTCGTAGTTGGAGAGGGGATAGATGAGGGCTTCGAGGTGGTCGGAGTAGGAGTCGCGGTCGATGGAGAAGGAGGTAGTGGTGGAAGAGAGAGAGGAGGAGCCGTCGGGTAGGACGATGGGGATGGCGGGGCCTTTTGTGCGAGTGAGGGTATGTCGTTTACAAAATGATGACGCAATCACATTTCCTTCTGCCCCGCAATCGATGAGGATGCGAGCCGGGTTACCAGCAACATTACCGAGGAACGACAAGAGTGTACGCGAGGCCTCCTTGAGGGTGAACTCGTGCAGGCGCACGGACTTTTGGCGGAGGCGTCTGGCCCGTCGCTTGGACCGGATGCGATCTAAAGCAGCAAGAGAGGGGGATGGGTCCAGGTCCACGCCCTCAGATGAGTTTAGATCAGTCGGGGGGACCGTTGATCGTGGTGCCTCATCGTCAGGGGGTACCGAGGTGGGGTGAGTGGGTTGGTCATGGCAGTGTGGTTGTTGTTCGATGTGTTCATTGTGGGGGGAGGGAGTGTATTCTGAAGCGGGGTCTTTATTCTTTTTTGGGAGACTTAGCTTGGGGGAAGGGACACTCCCTTTGTCCAGAGGAGAAAGGGAGGGGGCTTCGACGATCAGGTCCTGGACGTTTACTGATCGCCGGGGGCTTTTCCCGACTCGGGGGGGTCGCCCACGTTTACTTGATTGATCCGTCGTCGTCCTTGGTGGTTGTTGTTACCGTATTTAGGGCAGTCCCGCCCAAAGTGACCAGGTTGACGGCAGCGCAAACATCCTCCGGTGTTCATGAGGTGGTCACGCTCGTCGGGGGTCAGGGGCGCCGGGTAAGCACGGTTGTTGGTGTTGCCGTTGTTGTATCGGAAAGAGTGGTTGGCATTGCGGTTGTTACGGTGGAGGTTGTTGACTTTGTTGGTGAGGTTATTGATGGCCACATGGATAGTGTCCAGATCCATAGGAGAGGGTTCGTTTTTGGGAGTGTTTACTGTCGGTCCCTCAGGAAAGAGGATGGCATGGATCAGGGTAGCTTGGGAGATAGCAGTATCCAGGGAGTCTGGCTGGCGCAACTTGACCTCCTTGCTGGTGTCAGGCACAAGGCCTTTCATGAACCAATGGAGAGCTGTGCCGTCGTCAAGGGTGGGTACACGGCGTCGTAGTTTGCGAAACTCGTGTGTGTAGGCGGCGACCGTTCGCTTTCCTTGGCGCAGGGACTCCAGGGCTTCACGAGCAGCAGCAATGGCATTGGGAGGGGTGTGGAACGCGAGGAAGGCCTTCTTGAAGTCGTCCCAAGGGCTGGCAAGGGTAAGACCACTAGATCGCCACCAGGACTTGGCCTCATCAGTGAGATTGAGAGCAGTATATTGGACCCATTCAGCGTCGGCAAGTCTGACAACGGTGTAGTATTCCTCCTGGTTGTCAATAAAGTTTTGGCAAGCATCGGCATCAATCGCACCAGAATACGGTGAGGGGTTTTGGGGCTTAAGGATTTTGTTCAGTGTGCGGGCAAGATCGCGCTGGTCGGCTTGGATTTCTCGTTCAGTGATGGCAGGGATTGCGGCAAGGGCGTGCTCGAATGCTCCGCGTTGTTCAGGAGCAAGAGTAGCGACAAGGGCACGTAACGCAGCAGACATAGTGGTTAGGGAAAAGGGAGGGAATTCGTAGGGTGGGAACGGTGAGGCAGTGAATCGAAGGGACCTTTGCTACCATGTAATAGGCACAGAGGGGAATGCAAGGGAGAGACCGGGAGAGGGGACAGGGATAAGGACCAGGGACAGGGACAGGGGAAGAGGTAGAGTTGGGAGAACGAATGATGTTTATTATGTAGGGGGGATGGGGGTATATATATACGTCTGTGTGGCTGTGTGGCTGTGGTGGCTATGATGGTATTGTTTGGAGTGTAGTTTTGGAGTGTAGTTTTGGAGCGTAGCTAATCTTCTGTTGCACCACCGTCCGGGGTCATTCGCGTCGATAAAAGTAAACTGGTCGACTTCTTGTTTCTCCACCGTTCTTCTTCTTGCGCATTTCCTGCTCTCCTTGGCCCGCGAAAACTTGCATTGCTCGCGCACAGGAAATCTTTAAAAAAGCTTATTTTTCCACATTTCTGTTATCAAAATCCGCTGAAAACGACCCTCGTCCACTTGTTCCCTCTCCGTTTTCGCTACCATGGACCACAACCAACACGACCAGCAGGGTATCTACACCCTGCACCACATCGCCGAGCAAGCTGAGAACTCAGACGTTAATCCCCAAGTTGTCCTCCAGCATCTGCAAGCTACCATGCAACAGGTAGAAGTTCTGCAACAGCAGATGACTGCCATGGCCGAGGCCACATCGAGCACTTCGTCCGCCTCTGTTGTCCAAGAGGCTATCCAGACCCTCGCCGAGAACCAAACCCGCCAACAAGAATATCAACTCCAAGTCCAAGAGATCCTTGCCCAATTGGCTCAGCGTGATCTCAACGTTCCAGTCCCGAACGCCCTCACGACCAAGTTCAAGGGTGATCCCAATGGCATGTCGCTGAACCAGTTCATGTCGCAACTCAACACCGTGTTCTCGAGACATCCCAGATCTTTCAGAACTGACGTCGACAAGATTAATCTGGCCTTACAGTCAATGGAAGGCCTTCCTGCAGAGTTCTTTGCCCCGTACGTCATCGGCCGCGCCCAAGATACCGAAGGTTACTTGTCTGACTGGGAACTCTTTGCCGACCTCCTCAACGACCTCTATGGTAACCACCTTCACGCCGATGATATCAACAATCGACTCATCCGTCTCCGCCAGAACGGTGTGATGTTGTCTAATGTAAGTATAGTCTAAGGTCAGCAATGAGCTGGAAGCGAAATTGATAACGAGAAGAAAGATGACTAACAAAAATCGTCGCTTACAGTTGATAGGGACTTTGCTCTCAGGGCCACAGGGATCAGGCACAACGCTGTTGTATGATCAGATACAGTCTCAAGGAGATAGTACTGGAGATAAACAGGAAGGAGAGAGAGTCAGCAAAGGGATCAAAAGATAAGTAGAACGAACTGGATGAAAACCAAGGACCACATACCGAAGAGCAGGCAGGTCCTAACGGGATCCAAACAGGAGAACAAAGACTACAAGGCTAAGAGCACGACGGCGACTATACTATACTAATAACAACACAGGGGATGGGATGGGATCTAGTCAGTAAAGCAAGGCAAAGGAGATTCTATCTGGGAAAGGGGACAAGGTCGCCTAACTGAGGGTTCAGAGGAGACTCCGAGATATAACGAGGAGGATGGTTGGTCCCCAAGCACCAATGAAGGCCTCAGGGTGGGTTGCCAAGATCATAACAGGTCCACTCAGAAGAGATATGACATCGTAAGTGTACCTCGCAAATGGCCAATTGATATCGGATAGGCGAGGGTCCAGGTGATCCTACGGAGCGCTCGGAGGGCGGTACAGGACTTGATCAAGGAGGGCTGGCACACGGATGGATATGTTGCGAGAGTGGGCAGGGAGGATCAAGGGAACACAAAAGGTCTGGGGGATATCCAGGGAACAGTCAAGGCCCAGGGATTCGTATATTGCAACGGCGTCCAAAGGCTGATGGGGTTGAATATTGCAGCAACGCCAAGGGTAACTGCGAGACAGATACGAGCAGAAGGGAGGTGTTCTGGTGATCAACAAGGTACAGGAGGGAATCGTAAGGGGAAAAGGCAACCAGGAGCAAAGTGGACTTTGCTCCCTTTTTTATAGAAAACAGAAAACAGGAACAAAAATAAAAAAATAACTAAATACTAAAAATAACTCTCTCTATCTCGCTCGCGTGGATCTGGGACCTGGATCCACTACACCACAACGCCAGGGCTACTCGTCGGAGATCAGAGGACAAGCCAATGAGTGCGGATACAGATCCTAGGTTCGCGATCCTAGACCAGAGGTACAAGAGACGCGTACTTCGTACGATCTGAGTCTGCGACGTTTCGTGACACATCCGAGATACGCGCAACCCTTCGACTCAGCCCCAGAAGCTGAGGAGCATTCTCCCCAACAACAATTTAGACCGATCACGAGATCACCCAACCTACGAGATGACGGAGCCCGTGAACCATGGGACCATCATTATCAGGATGCCCCCAGAGCGCAGAGTGTGTATATGTCACAGGCGAAGCTCATGCGATTAAAGCCATTCCAATCTTCCAACATGTGACCCTGTGGGCGGATGCAGTTGCATCATGTGATACTCACCCATTATCCAATCAGATGCGACCTGTATCTAGGCAGGCAAAGGGAGGGAATCCACCCACAATTCCAAGTAGGTCTCTAGGAAAGTACCTCAAAAAGTCATTTCCCAATGGTACCCACTAATAGTTATTTGTAGTTTAACATATTGCGGATGCCACTATGTAGTTTGTTTTGTGAAAACAAAAATCTTGAGATGCCCAATCATCAGAATATGGAGTGAAGACGCGTGAAAAGATTTGTAGGAAGAACAAAAAAAATTAAGTTGCACTTTTTCGTACTTTTTACTTTCAACTTCAAAGAAGTCGTTTTGGACACTTCTGCATTAATAAAGACTTTTAGTATTCCATCAGGCGAACTCTCTCGTCTAATTTTTAACGAGATCGACTGAGAATTGGCCGAGAAAATGACAAATTAAAGCACTCAACAGTCAATAAGTTGTCGTTATTTTGGATTTTTGTTATTCAACAGATAATCATGAAAGAAAGAGCGCGAAAAGAAACAAGGAAATGTGTGAGGAAATGAGAGGAAGTTTAAGAGGGGTGCAAGAGTTGGTATAGGAGAGCATGGGAGAGCGTGAAAATGAGAGAGAGTGTGTTGGAGGAGTGCAGGGGGGCCTAGTATAAAATAATGTGAGAATGAGAGAGAAAGAGAGAGAGAGAGGGAGAGAGGGAGAGAGGGAGAGAGCGAGAGAGCGGAAGCAGTGCGGAAGCAGTACGGAACAGCAGTAAGAGAGGAGCAATGGGTGCTGCTAGCAGCAATGGTGTTTGTATGTCCATATCATTCGTTTATTGTTTCAATACATCTGTCGTTGCCGTTTGGAGCTGAGGCTTTGACCTGGCAATCGAGGGAATGAAGGCTCAAACAAGTCGATCAGTTCTTGCAGTTTTGCCTCTACTTGTGCTCGAAGAGGGTATTCTGCTTTCTTATCCCTCAGTTCTTCCAACATCCCAAGACGCTGCATGCCGAAGCTGATGCGATCCACTTCTGGTGAGGAGTACGTCGGTTCATCTTCAGGCTGGAGCATTCCAAGGTGAAAGTTTGCTTGATGTTCCCAGAAGTCAGCACGGAAGTATTTGATATGAGGCAGTTCGATCTGCACCAGGGCAATATGCTTGCAGCAGCTCCTGTTATTGTAGAAAAACATGCAAGAGCATTGGGTGATGTGGCCACTAGGAGTCTTGGAGAAGTCGATCTCGACCTCGTATCCTACTGCCATGTTTGTAAATGACTCGACATAGAGAGTGTTATCGGACGTTTGCTTCATGTAGGCTCCCACGTAGCCCCTCGATTCTCGAGTCATGATATGATCTCTGGCAAGATTTGTGAGCTGAAGCTCCTTTGTTTGAGCCGAATTCATCCTGCCGACATTGACGATGCTCCGAATACACTTCTGTTGAAAATGGGGAACCGCCATCCTTGCAAGAGTGTAGATGACGGTATCTAGACGTCGTTGCTGTTTGTCTTTGAAGAAATGGCATTTGAGAGTGTTGTGCCACGATTCAATATAGTTGTTTGTATCAATCGAAGAGTAGGCTACCTCTTGTCGATAGCAGAGCATCCAGGACCTCTGTACCTTCTGTACCTCCTCATGGTGTGCTTCAAACCCAACCCTGCCGAAATAGTTCTTGCTGAGATAATTCAGGAGGTCTACCTGGTCCTTCCAAACTTTGCGAAAGTTCGCAATGAGCCTCTGCGCCTCTGCTCGATCCTTTTCATACAAGATCGTGCGAAGTTGAGATCTAAGCTAGAAACGGATGTTGGGTCTTAGCTTCAACTCATTCAGGGAGGCCAATTGGATCAGCACGACTCTGAGTTTTTAACGTACCAGTGCCCTAATTTCAACCCTTTTGTCGACAGGATGGACGCCTAGTCCTGTCATCCTACTCTTGACTTCGCGTTCCCACACCTTTAAGACGTGCCATGCACAGTAGAAGATAGGTACACCGGGAAACGCGGTTTTAATGGCTAGGATCTCTGTGGGGCCTTGATCTGTGATAGCGGCATTGGGCGCGAAGGTATAATCCTCTCCATCCTTGGAGAACAGCATCTTCATCTTGATACGAATGGCAGTTAACCAGTTGGACAGAATACGGGCGTCACAGGACTTCATTAGAAGGAATGCGACAGGGATGCCAAATCCATTATCCGAGTTCTTCAAGACGAGAGTGAACAGATAGGTATTCTCCCTAAGAATTAGAATATAGTCTTTATAAGCGTATGTAACTAATAGATTGGTTGATGGTGCACTGTAAGAGTAGTAACTGACTTGCCCGAAGACCTTATGAGTTCCGTCAAAGCACAATGTTCTGCCATGCGTCTTGAGCTGTTGTAGTTGCCACAAGCAAGCGAACCCGAAATATATCCCACTGGTGATATCGTTCTTATCGTAAAAGGTGAATCCATTCTCCTGTTGAAATTCCTCCATCCACTTTATAGCTGATAGGACTTCATGGTCATCCTTCCTTATTACAGCGGCCGCCTTCTTCTGCCATATGTTGTAAACATCATCATAGGTGATGAAGTCATCTCTTGATAGTCGCCCACCATCTCCTCGTGTAATTTGCATGAATTTGTCGTACCCTATCGTCAGTTGTTGCATCACCCGGTGAATTGATGATCCCTGGTCCAGCAGCCGTTCAATTGCCGCCTTGATAGCTGCAGACTTTTGCCGTGTCCCAAGATCGGCGATGTCGCCAACAGTGTGGTTGTGCTGGTAATAATACTCAACGACACATGCCTGCTGGCGAGAGCCGCCTGGCATCATTACCGGTTGATATAGAACCGCAATCCTGGATGGACAACCTTTCTTGATACTCTCTTGTCGAACACGGGCTTTACCAGTCTTACCTCCGTTGACTCTCTCCTTCCGCACTTGTTTTTTACCTCCGCACTGACACTGAAAGGTCAGTCGACGTTGGTTGTCAGGATCATTATACTTGTACTCTCTTAAAAAAATAAAGTTGGTCGAGATGGCCCTTTGATGCCTCTCCATCCAGCCTTCGAATGAGTGAGGCTCAAGATAGAACTCTGCCACCTCCTCATCAAGCCTAACAAACCTGAGGTTTGGATCAAGCTTGAAGTGTTTTGCAGAGCGCAGAATAACGGCATCTCTAGAAAGTACTCCTCGTATTCTGCTCAGCACAATGCCATTAAGTCCTTCCGTGATGCGCGTCCGAAGTAACTGTCAAAGTGGCTGGAATTAGTGTATTGTTTGCGACAGGGCAGGGCAAGAATATAAATCAAAAGCATCGAAGGATACCAACCTCTATGTCTGCTTTGTCTACTTCTACATCGGCATCGCCCTCCTTTGCAGTTTCTCGGATCTCATCTGCAGCTGCGTTCTGGAGATTGACTTTGTTAATGTACAGCTAATGAACTGCAAACCAAACTTACTCCATCAGGAAACTCTTTCACTTACAAGTTCGTCTAAAGCTTTGGACACCACCTGCTCTATTTGATCACAGGCTAGCTTGTCTTCTACTATAGGATCATCAGCAGAGATGCTATGTTCCTGCTCGTCAGAAGAAGGGTCAAGGTGAAAGGTAGGAGTATTCAGGTCCATAATGATGGAGGAAGATGGAGAGTGGGATGAAGGACGCGAAACGCGAGTCTTTGTTTTCAAGGAGGATGTCATGTGATGAGGATGTCATGTGATGATGAATGTAGTCGGTGTGATCGTATGAGCTGCGTCTGTGACATAAGGCTCCTCCAGAGCGCATATGTCGCACATGGATTTCAAGGACAGAAAAGAGCCACGCGTCTGCTCGCACGGAAAGTTCAATCCAAAAAAGCACAAGGCAGAGGTATGGTTACGACAATATCAACTATGGGCCGGTACTCAATTCACCAACCTCAGCCCTGAGGCGCGTATTTCAAGAACCGTCGAGTCCTTTGGAGCTTCGATGGGGACCGATGAGACCCAATCCTGGTTTGTCCAACTCCTCCAAGCGACTCCCCGAGCTTACCCTGAGGCCATTTACCGAGACTTCCGCCAAACCTTCATGTCCGTTCGCGATCAACTATTATCGGGCTCCCTAGTCTTGCTAGACAAGTGCAAACAAACCAAGAAGGAATCAGTGAAAGCATTTAACAACCGTTTCTCTATCCTGAACCGCCAATATCTGGAGGCAACACTTCAAGGACAAGGGGTATATGACGAGGCAGGCGTTCGAAGGGCTTATCTCAAGAATCTTTTCTTACCGGACATCGCCAGGAGGATTCACCACGGGGACAACCTAGATTGGATGATGGCCCAGGCCGATAAATGTGCCCTCAAGATGTACGAGCTGTATTTAGCCCGCCATGATGACGAATCGGACGAATCAAGCGATGAGGAAGAATCACCCGAAGACGAGGATGAAGCCGAAGCGAACAGCACCATTAAGAAGACTCCCACAGATGATAGAAAGACGACCGGGACCAAATCCACGACTGTCACAACCTCCAGGGCTGGTACTACCTCGACAACCACCAACAAGGATAAGACCGGCCTGAAGAACTCTGTATCCAAGGACGAGTTTGATCACCTCACACAAGAAATGGAGCGATTGAAAATTCTTATCAACAAGGGCAATCGATCCATCCCTAGACCAGCTGGGCCTCCGACCACTCGATACTCTGGCGAGAAGAGCGCCCCGGATGTTAGAAAGTGTTACAATTGTCAGCAGACAGGGCATCTCGCGCGAGACTGTCCTGCTCCGAAGACAAGCCAGACCCTGTTGGTTGAATCCCAGATCGACAACGGTATTGGCGTGGAAGACTTCAACGTTCGCTGTTACTACTTTGGATACGTTGAGGTTGAGATGGATTTTTAGAAGGGGACCATGGAACTACTCCAAGCCATGAACCCCCTGACCCTATCCATGGAGAAACGTTAGAAGAAGAAGAAGCAAACGTGTTGGTAGCAGCTCGCTCCTCCCCACGCAATCCAACCAACTCATTACCTTACGCAAAAGCACCACCGCCTAGAGGTATACCCCGACCGACCGCTTCCGCCCAAGTCCTAAAGCAACCCCCGGCTTTGACCAACCGCCTCGGCCCTCCCAGCATGCATCACCCGAAGGCCATTCAACATGCTGAGTCCAAGACACCCACGATGGATGTAGATCTTCCTCCTCGACGAGAGATGATGACTGCCGTCGAGATCCCTGTCCGTCCCAAGAGTAATGTGACGTTTGCGGTCGAGGGCCCATCTGCTGCGGAAAACCTGGCCCGGCTCGAACGCACAATCGCTGCCCAGAACGCAATCAAGGCGCAGAGGGACAATGGAAAGCCAAGAGAGATGAGAAGGAGGAGGATGAGGTGGATGGAGGCTTGCGAAGGATGATGGTTCCCCCGAGGGAGGGTCGAAAAGCAATGGCGGTGTAATAGGCACAGAGGGGAATGCAAGGGAGAGACCGGGAGAGGGGACAGGGATAAGGACCAGGGACAGGGACAGGGGAAGAGGTAGAGTTGGGAGAACGAATGATGTTTATTATGTAGGGGGGATGGGGGTATATATATACGTCTGTGTGGCTGTGTGGCTGTGGTGGCTATGATGGTATTGTTTGGAGTGTAGTTTTGGAGTGTAGTTTTGGAGCGTAGCTAATCTTCTGTTGCAGGCGGCAAGAAAAGTGAATGGAGATGGAGATGCTGGCCCGAGCATGAGTGCGTCAGCAGGACCGAAGAACACTTGGGACGAAAAAGACCGAGCTAAGCCACCCCCGCACACTGGAACAAAAAAGAAATCAGAGAGCAGCAAGAGCCAAAAAGGGAAAGAGGACAGCAAAAAAGGGACGGACAAGAAAAAGAAATCTGGTCGGACACGCGAGTCGGACGAGGCCTTCATAAAGTCTCTTCCCAACCCCATCGTCTTGCAGTTGAACCAACAGCCGTTTGACATCCGTCAGTGCTTGAGGACCACTAAGGTTGAGGGTCTTACCATCGGTCAACTAATGGAGTTATCCCCCAGCATCCGCCGAACCGTTCAAGCATCGTTGAAGACTGTACCGCGTGAGGAGCGAATTTTACTCAGTGAAGAGTATCCATCCTTGCCCCTCGGGGAGTCTGAAGCTGAAGAGTTGCGTGTATTTTTGAATCGTGTTGAACGATCAAAGACAGACACTCATGGATTCCGAGCCGCAATTATGGGAACCAAGTGCGATATCTTACTTGATGGAGGATCTTGCGTCAATGTCATCCGTCGCGGGTTCTTGGAGCAGATTGGCATCACCAACCACACTCCATATTCGTCGTTTACTTTGAAGGGTTTGACGGGGAATGCAGGCGTGGCTGGAGAGGCACCGAGCGTGCCTATCGATATCCAAGGTATCATGATCCCAGCCGGTTGTGTGATCGTCGAGTCCGTCGACTTCAATATTCTGTTGGGTCGTCCTTTTCTTGAAGCCTGTGGAGGATACACGGATTGGGCCACCGCCATTACTAGTTTGCAAATACAAGGTTTTAAGATCGTCATCGATGGACGTGCTCGAACCACCCCGAAAGTCTCTCGTCTCCCCATCCAAGAGAAACAACAGGACCCGGTGATAGAAACAAGTGAAGAGGGTGACACCGACGGTTCATCAGACAATTCGGACACAGATGAGGAGGATTCTTCGACCGACGACAAAGAAAACGACGACGAAGGGTATACCCTACTCATTCGAAGCATTCAGGAGGGCAAGGTTGAGCGGACTGATACGCGACAACTCAAGAAGGACGATGAGAATGAGGAGATCGTCAATTGTTGGTTCTTGCGCGCCGTCTTCCCTGATCCCCCTGCTTTGGATGGACGACAACCCACCTCTTGTTTGTCTATTTCAGAGTCTTCGGATACGGCCTCATCGAAGATCAGCGATCCTATGTTTGATGCGGCCCCGATAATGGTCAACAATTCATATGGATTTCATTTGGAGGCTCCCCGCTGTCGTGATCGTTTAACCAACACCCCGGTCATATTGTTGCCCGGCCTGGAGGAGCGATCAGTATACGTGGGAGATATCCAGGAGGTTCACGACAACTTGCCTGAAATCCAACGCATCTTTCAGGAGCATCAGGAGTGTTTTCCCAAGGAAGGGGAGATGTCTAGGACGTTGGATGCAGATCTGTTGGAAGCCCCTGCCTCTTTTCACCTCAAACCTGGGTCCAAATTTCCGCGCGCATATAACAAAAAATACTCGCCCGGACAAATTGCGACCTTGTGCGAGTATCGAGACCAGATGGTCAGGGCTGGAAAAATGAGGCGGTCTGGCTCACCTGCTTCTTGCAACCCTCTTCTGATTCAGAAGAAGGATGGGTCTTATCGGGTGTGCATTAATTTTATCCCTGTCAACAAATTAATTGCCCCCATGGCCTGGCCTTTACCAGACCCTATCACTGAGATATACAAGCTGCAAGGATGCGAGTTTTTATCTTTTTGGGATTGCAAGGACGGATACCTCCAATCACCCATTGCCGAAGACAGTCGCTTTCTCACCGCCGTTGCTTTCCCAGACGGACTGTACGAGTACAATGTATTACCGATGGGCCTCATTGACTCCATGCAATGGTACACCCGACACATGGGCGAGGTCTTTAATTCTATCAAGGATCGACTCAGCAATTTTGTGGACGACATGGCTACCGGAGATGCCAAATTCCCCCTTCATTTTCGGACTGTGGAAGAAGTGTTGGCACGGATGGATGAGTTCAATGGGTCATTCTCGGGCAAGAAATCAGCATTTTTCGTGAAGCAGCGTGAGTTTTTGGGACGGATCGTCGGGAATGATCATATCTCGGCCGACCCAAAGAAGCTATCCAAGATGGAATATTGGCCGGTTCCGCAAAATGTCACAGAGTTGCGCGGATTTGTCGGGTTTGCCTTATTCCTCTGCGATTTCATATCCAACTTTTCTGCCATGGCTGCTCCACTCTTCCCGCTGTACAAATTGCACAAGGATCCCAAGGCCTTTGTCGACAAATGGTTGTCAGACCCCAAGTATACAGAAGCCTTTCGTGCCATTCAAATCGCTCTGGTTACTGCTCCGGTTTTGGTCATGATGGATCATAGACGCCCAGTTATTATTTCGGCCGACACCTCAGATTTTGCTTCTGGCCATGTAATTGCACACTGTCTGCACCCCGAAGATGATGAGCGGATTGATATCCATGTCAAGTATCAGCCGATAGTGTTTGGGAGCCGAAAATTATCTGGGGCCGAGTCAAGATATTTCGCCACTGAGCGTGAGCTGTTAGGATTGGTGTACTGCTTAACCAAGCATAGCCATCTGTTGGAGGGAAAGGAGATTCATGTCTTCATCGATCATCGAGCGTTGTTATATCTGCACAACCTCTCTTCCAAAAGTGCACGCCTCACTCGATGGACCTTCATCATTGCTCAGTTCAGGATCACCATCCACCATCGTCCGGGGCGAGATATGAAAGACTCGGATCCGCTCTCCCGTATTCATCATAAGAACATCACGGGTGAAGATTTGCCAGACATAGGAATGGAGGATGCAATGGAGATGGAGGAGAACAAACGGCTCATGAGGACTATGCTGATTTCAGAGGATCAGGAGCCTTTTGTTTCGATTGTGGCTGCTTTGCAAGGGGACCCATTGACATATTTGGATAAGGTCACTAGGGGGAAGATCATGAGCATGCTTCCCAAGTACTTTGTCACTCAAGGTCGTTTGTTTAAACGCACATCCGGTGGTAGCCCACGCCAGTATGTACCACCAGGTGAAGTTTTGAGCGTGCTGGAGAACACTCATGGATCTACTGTCATGGGCCATCTCGGAGTGGTCGCAACATACACACTCATTGCCGAGGGGTACTTTTGGCCGGGCATGTACGCAGACGTTAAGAAGCACCTTTCGACTTGCGACGCTTGTCAACGCTTTCAAACGCGCGATCCAACCCGATATCGTTTCCATCGTCTGCCGCCACCTCAAACGATCTTCCATACCTTGGGCCTGGATGCAGTTGGACCCTTGCCGATGTCTAATGGCAAGCGGTTTGTTTTGAATATGGTGGATTATCTCTCTGGATGGGTTGTATCTGTCGCCCTTGCTTCTTTAGCAGGAAATATTATCGTCCGGACTGTAGAAAAGCATTGGGCTCGACAATATGGATACCCTCATCGCATCATCACGGATAATGGATCATCTCTATCTGCGGGAGCCTTCAAGGAGTGGTGTATCAATCATGAGATCGATCTCGACCCTGCTTCTGCATATCATCCAGAGACCAATGGAATGGTGGAGCGATATAACGGTTTTATGGTACGACAATTGGCTCGTATCATTCAGCATGATGGGTTGGCTGAGAGTGCCTGGGCTACTATCTTGGACCGTGTCACATGGACTTGGAGAACTCAGATCAAGCAGACTAGAGGCGTATCTCCTTTCGAAATCCTCTTTGGTCAACGAGCTCGTCTCCCATGGGATATAGATCACACTCGGAAGATGGATATGGATGAACGCGAGGAAGTCGACAAGGAGAGACGCGAGATCTTGGAAGTTTTGCGTGCTGAAGTTCATCAGAGGATTATTAATGAACACAGGTGGTCCACCGAAGCTGCTGATCTTCCCCTCCCTCGGAAATATGAGGTCGGAGATGAGGTCTTGGTCCATCAGTCCGCACTTCTGAAGCAATGGAGTGGCAAGCTATCACCTCGTTGGAAGGGCCCTTTAACCATCTTCGAAGCTTTGCCTGGAGGTGCCTATCGATTGAGCGAGAAGGTTGAGGGGCAGTGGCATCGATACTTTGGGGGTCGCCCTGTCAACCATGCTCGTCTTAAGCCGTACAAACGTGACACCTAGGATTAAATAGATCTGGGCGATCGTTCAGGCACACACGACTCGGAAATGGTTTTTAAAACCATCCAACTCTCTTTCAACGAGCTGTATACTACGCCTGTTGATGTGTTCATCTTGCATTCATGAAGAAACTTGTACACAAAAGGCTGACAGACAAGATACGAATTTTTAAAAAATAGTCTCTTCTCTGTATTTCCCTGTAAAGATACAGCAGAGTACGATAAAATTTTGGATATCATGGACGAGAACTACCCCCCTTAATCTCGCAGCGAAGAACGCGTTTCCATGATGTCGATGCGTGTTCAAGAGACTTTCATGCAGTAAAACTGTGGTATGTTTCTATTTGGAGAAGAGTGTGGTATTTAGCAAGATGATCACGCCTGGAATATTACTGTGGTTAGTTTACATGATTGCAGCTATATAGATATTTTTGTATGACGGTCACCGTGGATCTCATCGAGAAGGTCAGAGATGGAAGAGATCTCATGTAGTATTTTGGACTTGAACGATCTCCAAAAAGATGGCCAATGTGGACTGTGTAGGTTTGGATGGTGGATATACACAACATATTGGCAATGTTCTTGATCAGGATCCAGCGCTGACATTAGCCAACTTTTGTTTTCCGATACGAAAGAAGCGATTGCAACCACTTCACCCAGAAGAGGCCGAATTTAACACCAAGTTTGGCAGTTTTCGATCAGCGGTGGAGAATACATTCTCGGAATTGGGCACTGCATTTAGCAAACACAACAACAACAAGGATCCGATTCGCGTTGATAGTAAGCGTGAGTTTAACATGGGCATGCGCCTGTGTTTGCTGCTTTTAAATACCAAGAACTTTGTGGATTTGGTCAGAGTTCAGGGACTGAACGAATCAGCCCATCTTCGCGCCTGGATGGAGGATGATTTCGACTATCCAGTGGACAAAAGAATTATACCTGATCTGACAGAAACCTACACCGTCCAAAACAAACTGGAGCATGGAGATGCAATGTTGAAAATGCAGCAACAATTCTTGGCAGTGACAGTCGATGAAGGTGCAGATGAGGATGAAAGTATGTAAGTTTTAAAAACTAGATCCTACACGATCTCACATCTCATGTCAGTCTTTCCTCGGACACGTACTTTTTTCACAGCGCAAAACGTCATCTGCTCTACTCCAGTCACCCTACCAATTTTCATGTCCACTCCAAGGAATCTTTTTCTCCACGAATTCCAAATCCTTCGGAACGATTCACCACCTCGGACTTTCAGGCCGCATTCTGTGATGAAATGCCACTCTCGTTCACGCCTATATTCTCCCATTCCAGCAGCAACAACAATATACTCTTGCCCAGGACGAAGGACGTTGTAGATGGCTTTGTATGACGAATTGTGGATGGATGTGAGATGGCTAACAAAGGTATTATCCACATCGTCATGGCGAACGACAATTTGGGCGATTGGAGGACTGCGTTTGTCCATCTCTTTCTTGGGCCATGCGATGGAGATATTATCCACTTCCACTATGCCAACGTCCGAAAATTTGTGGACGTTATAGCCATGAGATTGCCGTGATGGAAACATTCCTTTGTGCGATCCAGCAACAATGGTCATCTCAGTGGATCCTCGAACTCGCTCATACACGACCTTGTCAGATACGCAAGCACGACCATTCTTGACATGTGCCTTAAAGTAGTTGATCGGTCGATCGTTGAAAGAATAGTTGGCTAAAAGTGTAGGGACGGTATTACTTGGAACTTTTCTCCATATTTTTTGGATGTGGTAGAGTTCCACCAATGGCAATAAGCAAACAGTTCTTTCTTTGGAAAATGCACTGCAACCATGGATGTGATGAGCTGAGCCCTCTGTCGCCACTGCTCTTCGTGAGAGCACCGGAATGTGGTGCAAGAGCCTAGCATTTGCCTGGTTTCTTCCATCCTTTCACGGTACTCTACTGTGGACAGAAGTTTGGAGCCGTAGAATGTCAACTCCAGACGTGAGTATCCACAATCTTCGTATCGTCGCAAACTTGCCCTCCTTTTCCACAAGATTCTCCATTCGCGAACCCAAACTCTTTCGTACCTCCGCACTCTCCAACTGTTGCACGAACTTGTTATACACCTTGTACCGGATATTTTTGGTGTGTTTCCGATTTCCCATCCAGGAAATGCAGTTATCGCCAACTTTCTTGCGGTCTTGGATGATGATACCAGCCTTTTGTTCACGAATGTGGCGTTCCAGCTGCTGTCTCATCGTGATATTGCCACAGTCTTGCGCAAAGTCTATGTCATGTAGAGCGATGCACTTCTTTTCGAGCTGTCGCTGTACATTTTCCAGCATCCTTACTGTTCTGCGCAGATGAGCGTAACTCAACGACACCTTGATCGCAATGTACTTGGCAATATACTTTTTACCACACTGTTCGCGATGACGTTTCCGCATTTTCTCAGAAATGATCTTGTGGTCATCATCTAACAATCCGGTGTGTGTCATCATGATGGACTCTACTGCCATGTCCGCCTGTTCAAATGTCACCCGTAATTCGGCGATATACTTTCCCACGTTAGCGCCCTTTGTGTCTTCTTTAACGCCATTGTACAACCCCCAAAAGATAATAGAGTCGCAGAAAATCTTGGAAAAGTCCGTGAATCCCTCGTTGCGCACAGATTCCTTTGGAATTTTCAGTCTACTCATGTCTGTGAGTAAGTGCGAAACTTCCGTTAGGATGTCGTTGATGAGTGCCTCCTGCGATCTAGTCATGCTGTCTGCCTGAATAAGAAAAATTCTTATGCAGTGGGCGCCAATCGTTTTTAAAAAATCATGGCAATCACCATTTCTTTTTCATCATATATTTCCCAGCCGATGTCGTGTTAAGGACACCAATATCACGTAATCTCGAGCGAATTGTATCGTATGAAGCTTCCAAGAGAGCCCTGATTCCTTTTGTCCCGAACATATTACCAGCCTGTGGATGATCTCGGCGATGAATATCAAGAAACGCATCGAGATAAATATACATGCAACTCTCCAATTTTTTTTCATCTACAAATTCAGCAACAACTTCCTGTTGTTGTGCTTTGGTAAGCCTAATGTGCTGCATTTCAACACTGGACTAGTGTCTGTGAGTGTTGATCTAGGTGGCGAAATGTCATCATATTTACCTTTATAAGCCTAAAAGCCTACCCATGATGGCTGTCCGATTCTTCATCGCCAGCTTGTGGCACTTTCGCAATATTTTTTCGGAAGGATGCTTTGTGCCAAATTCTGCCTTGTGCCACTGGCAATAGATCCTGTACTTATTAGCTAATGTCTTTCGGACAACGCTGATTTCATCAGATCCATCAACATAAGAGCCAACGACATGAATATCTCCAGCCAATCGTAGCATTTCAGGCAGCAATCGTCTGTCCTCGTCTTTGTCGTATAAACCATCCAACACGCTTTCATCGGGTAGCACATCAGCATTTCCATCACCAGCGTCTTTGATGATGTTTTCCAAAAGGGTAATTCTGGTTTCCAACAGGACCATATCCGCAAGGCTTGTTTCCAGTTCTGCCACTCTTCCTTCGAGACAACTGTCCTGTGCATTTATGGGTTTTTTAGAGTGGTATCTCTCCTTCATATACGCCTTTTTGCATATTTTACATATACCTCTATCCGTTTTATAGAACTTGTGCTCGGACTTTGTCTTGCCGCAAGTAGAGCAATGTCTCTTTACGTTGGCCATCTTGATATATTTTTACAATTGTTATTCAACGAATGTAAAGGAACACTCACTCATACCAAGATACTTTGTGACACACCATTTTCTGATAGTTTCAACAGAATGACAGAATTGCCAATAACAATTCAGGTGAATGACAGAATTGCTTACAAATATTCAGGTGAATGACAGAATTGCTTGCAAAAATTCCCACATAAGTTTAAAAATATTAGATCATCACAAGCATATACCATGGAAACAAAAATCTGTACTTTATGTGAGAAAGAAAAGAAGATCAGCAAGTTTTATAAACACCGCAGACAGTGTAAAAAATGCTATCTGTCTATGAGAAGAAAACCTGTTGATGAATCTCAAGACGAATCTGATAGAGATACACCTATCTCCGATGATGAAATATCTGACAAAAAAGCGTTGAAAACTATGGATACACACATTATAATTCTAAGTGTAAATGCAGCACAAATGGATGAAAGATTGGAAACGATGGAGGAAATGGCAAAAATTGGAACAACAGCCATAACAAATATATTTAGCAAATTGGATACTGTCACGGTCAGACAAGGCAGGAACAAGAAGGTGAAGGAAAGGTGTGGTTTATTGTGAATTGCAGACTGAGGAACAAAGCAAGAGGACAGGGGGGTTTATATACTAGAGAGTGATGAAGGCCTGGACCCAGGCCTACGTTGAGTCAGAGATGACACGAAAGAGTAGGATACATATCCGGGCAGGTACTAATCATAAGCCGGACCTATGAGTAGGGTCCGGGATGGCAACATAGATGAAGGAGAACGAGATGGAGGTCCTGATAGGTGCGGCTGAGAGATACGTACTAAGGGTAGCTATAGCCCTAGGTCCAGAACCTGGACGCCAGGGGTACTTGTCGGAGATCAGAGGACAAGCCAATGAGTGCGGATACAGATCCTAGGTTCGCGATCCTAGACCAGAGGTACAAGAGACGCGTACTTCGTACGATCTGAGTCTGCGACGTTTCGTGACAGCCTGACTCTCAATTGGCCGGACGTGTTGGATGGTTGGAGTGTTGACTGGGACAGCCAGGCCCTTGAGGCATTCGGTGAGCGACGCGAGACGGGCTTTCATATTTGGGCCTGGGAACGCGGAGGCGTCAATCATCACGTTTGCGCGATGACGACGGGGTAAAACAGTGACAAAGTCCGGCTCAGAAACGACAGATTTTTCCTGGCTAGCGGCAGTCTGCTCCTGAGAGTGAGACTGAAGCTGGGTAGTGTGTTCGGTTGTATCCATGTCATTGGATTGGGTGGAGCCACGCCAGTGGGTACCGGGGGCACGGAGAGTTGCAGTGGTTGACATACTGAGGGATAACTGAGTGTTGATATTTTTTTGGTGTTTTTTTGGTGTGTTTACAGAGAATTGAATATCAATGGAAAAAAATTGGATACAGAGAGAGAGAGGAACGAGGTAGGGCACTAAAACGGAAGGAAGGGGAAGGGGAAGGAGAAGGAAGAGGGGGATAGGGGCACGGCCCTCGCTCACTGGGATCCTGGGGCCAGGAACGAGCTGGGTTCGAATGTGTGCTGCGAATTAATTTTCAAATGGCCGCGAAATGGCCGAGATGAGGTGAATGGCAGAAAAAAAAAGGTGGAAATGAACGTGGGAGCTGGGGGAATCCGACTAGCTAGAGCGACCAATGTGGCGACCCTTGTGCGTACCGTAAAACGAGTTTTTTGGTTTTTGTGCAAGCGCTCGGATGGTCCGAAGGAAAGAATTTGCGACGCTTTTTTTTTTGCTTTTTTTTTTTTTTTCTTGTCAAAGGTCCCTCGCGAGAGTGGAGTTTATTATCTGTTAATTGTAAATCGACCAAACGACACGCTTCTGCACGCGCTCGTTCAACCCAAGGGAAACGGACAAAATAAGATGCTTGACATCGCACAACCCGTCTATGACGGCCCATGCACCCATGTATCACAAACCCGCGACCTCGTGGGTGGTGTCCCCTGCTTGCCTGAGCGAAGCTGGGTCCTGTCCTCCAAGTGGCCTTTCATGCTCATTCGTCACTTATTCTCCGAGATCCTTTTCCAAGAAATATTTTACTCCTCCTGTCCGCTCCATGACGTTCAACGTCCGCTTGCCTTGGTATGCTTCCAGCACACTCTTGTCTGCGTCCTTCAAGTTGTCTTTCCTCCTTACCACAGCAAACCTGTCCCGGTTAAAGTTACCAAAGCCACTGCTGCTACGTCCGTGTCCTCCGGCACGGGTATCAGGGTTCTCAGGCCTGTTACGTTTGCTCACAGCAGTGACCCCAATAGACTTCTCCCAGTCCACAGTCTTTTTGCAGCGCGGGTTCCAGATCCCTTTCCGGCCATAGTCTTCGATGAGTGTAATAGATCTGTCCGCCATTAAGCTTGCAATCGCCGTGGTCGTTCCGAACAGTCGCTTGAACTTGTCTTTCAGAAATAATGGGGCCAGCCCATGGTACGCGTCCATTACTGTCCATTTCCGCTCACGGAGAGCGCCGTGATCTTGAACTTGGTTGTCCTCTCGGTCCAGGTCGTCGTCCAACAGGTTTCGGCCCTTGATATTACTTGCTCCTCGGAATTCGTCCATCAGCATCGTCCAGAACGCGTCCATCGACTCCTCCACGAACGTCGGTTCCTCTTTCTTGAATTCTTCGCCTTGCTCCTCCGCTTTCTTCTTCTCACTCAGCCACCTCTTCTTCTCTCGCGTCCAAACTTTCTTTCCTAGGTCGGTTACCAGCGTCATCGCCTCCTCCCAACCTTCGCACTGACTCTCCAACGTTTCTGGGCACCTCCAAATGTGGGTTGTATCCTCTTCGTTCACTTCGCAGACTCGGCAGTAGTTGTCTTTATACAGATCTGGCCTCCAATCCGCCATGTACTTCAACGTGGGTAGCATCCCGTGCAGTTTTTTGATCCTGTGGGCTCTTTTCGTGCAGTCCGAGGTGCTGGTAAACATACTCCTGGGCTTGTTGCGGTTGTGAACAATTGCAATTGTTGTCCGCCACTCGATTTCACGCCAGTCCTTTACCTCTGCCTTGGTTCTGTTTTGGTCCGCCCATTGGTGGTGTACTCGTGCCACAGATTGTTTTTTCAGCAATTGGCGCAGGACATCTTCTACCAGCTTCCCTTTGAACGTTGCGTGGCATTTCATATCTGTGTGCACCAGAGGGTCCATATCCCAAGCGTCCTTGGTATGTCCCTCTTTTGCGACAATGTCTGCCATGTTGTTGCCTACGTTGTCTGCATGTCCCTTAACCCATTGCACCCGGATCTTTTCGCCCTGCCGGTTGTAAGCCTCTGCGATCGCTGCCCACCAGACTGCATAGGGTGAACGTAGTCTCTTCCTTGCTGTTGCTGTCTTTCTCCCGACCACAAGTGTCTTGAATTGCTTCACCACAGCTGTGTTGTCAATAAATACTGTCGCTTTGGTGTCTCTGGGGCACACCAAAATTGTCGCCAACAGTCCAACCAGCTCAGCTTTTGTTGACGATGCGTATCCCATTACTTTTCCAGAGATGATGGCTTTGTGTCTCGTCTCTCCTGGCTTCTTCGTGACGACTCCAAAGGCCATGCTGACTGTCGTGTCACCGTGGTCCTTCATCGACCCGTCTGAATAAAATTCCAACGGCCCGAGTCCTTCCAAGTTGTTCCGGGCTTCGAGAGTTGCCGTCTCCGATTGTGCCGTTATCAGTAGCCCGTAGATGTCCTTGAATGTTTCTTTCCTGGGAAGAGGACGTTCCCTTGGTGTTGATGTTCTGTCCAATTCTTCTCGGGCGTCCTTTTTCAGCTTGCTATAGAGTCTGCCGTTAGGGCGATGGTACCTCTTTCGAAGTTTGTCAGCCCTCACTCTTCGTGCACGGAATTTCGCTTGGACCTTCTTGACGCGGTTGCCCCGCCGCTCCCAGGACGCCTCGAGCCGTCGCTCTTTGGTCTCCTTGCGGCGGAGGGCTTTCATCTTGATCCTTTCTTGAGTCAGGGCTTCGACCTGCCTGATCCGTTTCCGTTCTTGCCGTCGACCCTTTTTTTTTTTTGCAACATTTTTTGCGACGCGGGAGAAAAGAGAGCGGGTCACGTGCATATGATGTCACGTGCTGACGTCCGTGACTGAGCCTCAAAAGCAGGCTAGTTCACGACATAACTATCAAAGAATCCCCGATAGTATAGTGGTGAGTATCTCCGCCTGTCACGCGGAAGACCCGGGTTCAATTCCCGGTCGAGGAGCATTCTTTTTATTCCCTGTGTTAATGACCAGGCGCCTATTTTTTGATCATCCTGCTTGCATTGATGTTGGCAAAAGAGAGCATGCATGGTTCTCATTAAGTTTGGGCAACCACAGGTAGTTGTGTAGACCCTCTGCTCGCTTCAAGCTGACAAAGGTGTCAAATATTCCTATTTTTTTCCTCAGGAAATACTGGTGAGATATTTTTTTGACTTCAAGAGATCGTTACAGGTACGCGCAGGCTCACAAAACTTCTTTATTGCCTTGCTATCCGACTAGTTATATGAACAAGGGTGTCCACTTTGTAGTCATCTTCGGCCCACAAATATGGCCTAAGGTTGTTATGTTGCTCGTCTCCAAACACCTCTTTTCGCTTTTTGACCAAGTAGTCGACCATAACGGCTTTCACATCTTCATGCTGGTGTCCCCATTGTAATACCTGCTCCAATGTTGTGTCATCGTCCAATAAATCTTGAATATTCTTCAGCGATGTAGACTGCAGATATCTGTCTTCGAGGGGAATCGAGGCTCGGTAAAATGAACACCAGTTTGCTAAAGTTAGATTTGAAAAGTAATCCAGCACTGGCTCGTGGTGTCGGTGGAAAGACGAAGAGAGCTCTGCGGAGGGATTTGAAGGGCCAAGATGATGACGGGGGTTGCCAATATTACGTCTGCTTGTAACGCTTTGCAAGTTGAGCTGGACATTTGCACTGACAACATGATGGTGGCAGGTTTGCTCCATTTCAGGCTCAAACGCAGTGTCTTTCCCAAGGGCTTCTGACGAGTTTTCGTTTCGGGGTCCGCGGGTGTAAAGGTAGTCCAAGAGAAGGTCCATTATGTCTGCATCAAACATATCGCTGCTCAGCTCAATGTTATACATGCCAGAGGCATCGACCTGTCCCTCGTGGAAGCCCGCGTTGAGCATCCTGTGAAAGAATGGATTGGTCTCCAAAATGCACTTGTGCGCCAAGTAATATGGTCGCGAACGCAGGCCAAGGAGTCCACAGTCACCATCAGTTGCATCCTTTCCATCAGCAGAGCTTTCAAATGATTTTTTGAGAGCAGCCTCACCATACTCAAATTTTCTTGGGCTGGTATCCACCTCTTGTGGCCGCTCATTCTCAGTGTTCCGTCTTTTTGATCTTCTTGTACGCTCTACATAGATTGCGGATTGCGCGCGGTAGCTAAGACCCTTATCCTTGATAGCGGTGTTCTTGATCCTTATTTTTACGTTGGCTGTGGCTCTGTCTTGACGCAGCACCGATAGAAGCTTTTGACATCGATCTAATCTTCGCTGGGACTCGATGTCTATATTGCGGGCGCAGGAGCCAGAGAGCCATATTTGAAAATTATAGTCTTGGTTTTTGCTTTCTGTTATGTCTCCTTCACTCAAAACAACTTGATTAAAGAGTAAAAGACAAGTAATGTTAGTCAATATACTTCTTCACGGCTCACAATGCACCCATGTTCAAGCGCACTATTCATTCTCACCAGTCTGCGGCCAATGTGCCTTTTGCATTCGCTGTATGCAAACGTCCCGCCTTATTTTGGGGCTGTACACGTACATTGTTCGATAATAGTCGTTGTGTTGATATCCTGGGGATAGATCATCCTCTTTTTTCATCAGACCCGTGCCCTCTCGTTTGATCACGCGCTCTATCGTCAGCAGCAGCAATGCGGAATTTGAGCCTATCTTGGACGAAGCGTTGCTGGGGGGATCGGACGTCTGTAACGTATTACAAGACTCCAATGGACGCAGAGAAATGACCCAGTTGCAAGAAGAGTCTCCTTGAGAACCTTCGGTGTGTAGTTGAGCTCCAGCTGTATGAACCTCCTTTCGATTAAAAAAACATTGGATGCCTTCTTCTGGAGTGGACCTAACCCAGTGTGAAAGGACTCCGGAAGGTGAAGAAGAGGGATTGGATGTGGTCATGATCGAAGAGATGGAGGATGCGACTGCAACTTGGAATATGGGTGGAGACTGGGGATATGGGTGGCAACTAAGGATGAGGGTGCCAGCTGAGAGGAAGGAGAGGAGTGAAAAGAGATAAACGTTCTGAAAATACGCGTTGTCGCACGCGTGTTGGAGATCTGAAGAGGATCAAACGTGAGCGCGTCTTGTCAGGGGCTATCCCTGGCTGTTTGACTGTGTGCACATGCAATGTGGCTCATGAAAGAAAGTAAATTGCTCTCTATTTTTGCCGTTTCATCCTTTGCTCCCATCTTATCATCATCATCATCATTGCCATCACCAATTTCGTCTCATCATCATTATTATTATCGTCATCATTACCTTCAGCATCATCAATATACCGTCATCATTCTTAGTCTAATATATGTCGGGACGCTCTCGCCTGCCTTCAACCCTGTCTTAACTGCCCTATTCGACGTCTCCTGCTCTTAAACAAATACACTCTTTCGTAGTGAAGCCTATTGCTGCATTTTATTTGTCGACGTCAGTGCATAGTTTTAGGGTGAGTAAGTAGCATTGGATTGACTGCAACCTAGAGCCTGCCCGGCAGCTAGGGTTTGGTATTTCTATTCTCCTCCCATGGTCTCCGCTAGGGCCTCATCTACTTCTGTCAGAGATTACTATGTGACACCCACCCCCTTTTCTTCCCGGCAACAGCCAAAACACGCAACTAACTGTCTCCGACTATTGAATGCAGTAGCAAATCTAGCTACAATGGCCAGTGTCTATAGTTCTTCATCCATCTCGTTTTCGCGACCAGCGCGATCTTACTCCCCGTCTCCGACAGGGCCGAGGAAGAACTCGATGATGAACGTGGCTGTGACACCGGTTTTATCTTCGTTTGCTATCGACCTTATCGCCCAGGTATGTCTTTATATAGCTTGTGTGATATGGCATCTCTATGACTTTTCATCTCACGAGGTTCCTCAATAAGTTTGACAGCTATAGGGTCAATATGAGGGAGAGTCTTCAACGAGAGGTCGAGGAAAATATCCACAAGGTATGTCTCATTAGTCACCAGATGGAAGGAAATGCTCAAGAGGGTCCTTGCCAGTTTTAAACATTGTTTGTTCCGCCATTCCTCTAGGCCAAGATTCTGAAAGAGGCTATGAAAGAAACGAGTGATTTGGATGCCGAGTTGCTGATATCTCAGGAAGATGAGGAACATTCCCGAGAAAACAATGGACCTTGGTCCCCACATGGTCACAGTAATGTCAATCTTTGTGGACATTTTCAACTGGGAAAAAATGAACATCAGGGGTACAGTGCCCACGAAATATTTGGCGGGAACAGCTCCAAAACCAACACTGTTGCAACTGATAAAAGATCTCGTCTAGACCGAATTTTTGGACGAAAGCCCAGCACAGCCAGCGGTCGTACTACGGCGACAACAGAGCATAGGCCCAATCCAAGTCAATCTGCACATAATCTTCATGCATCTACTGCTGGATCTATCATTGTTATCCCTGGAAGAGGGCCATCCGCTCAACACACCAACGACATGGTGGCCACAACTGCGAGTAATTCTAGCGCCATGGACCTGAGTGAACTTAAGTACTTGCCAGTTGAAGATGACGATGATGAGCCAGTTGTCAGAGCCGAGGACCGTAATGCCGGAGGCATCCAGCCATCCTTTCAGGACACAGGAAGAGAAGTCAAGTTGCATCCAACTCGTGCCAAGACATTTGCGTTGCCCAAAAGTCTCCGCAATCTGAAGCGCCGTATTGCATCTTTGCGAGCTAAAGGAACTGATTTGGACGCTGAAAAGCGTGAAAGAGATGAAAGAGATCGTCGCCGCTATGGAGGACCAGGTGAGGGCGCTGGTGAAGAAAAGAAAAAGTTTACCTTTATTCGACTTTTACCCTGGAAGTCGAGCAAGCGGATGGCAGCTGTGGATGTTTCCGTCCCTGCCGCTTGAACCTTAATAAATTGCACGTGATATCGCTGTTCCCTGCTGTTCAGTCCATCATGCGCTCCATCATCATCATTATCTTTAAAAATGCCACCAGCGACAGCGCAGACAGGGATTCGCGCTAATGGCGGCAAAGGAGCCCGCCAGAAGACGGTCTTTCGCGGAAGTAGGACTCCTGATTTCTCTAGTTTGTCATTATCCTTTTCAACAGGCTCTGTCAAGCCATCATTGTCAGGCGACGCGTTATCCGAACAGGCGAGTGCTGCCCTGAAGAGTATTACCCCAAAAACCAAGGCTCATCCCCATACCACCGATCACACCAGTGTTGTTGGAAGCACCAGAGCTTTGAAACTGAATCTCGCTGTGTTCAAGTACTCGACATGGTTGGATGAAAATCAGTTAAGGAGAGCTGGATCTTGGGTCGCTATTGGAATTGCAGTTTTGGTGCGGTGGACCGTTAGTCTTGGCCCTTATTCAGGTAGGACTTTGTGAACAAGTTATTGATGCTGAAAGGAAACTCGTCCCATGATTATTTTCTAGCTCAATTGCTCAATGATCCAACGTAATTCTTACTTATCTCGGTAGGCATGAACAGCCCTCCCCGGTATGGAGATTACGAAGCTCAGAGACATTGGATGGAGCTGACATTGCACCGGCCCGCAAGAGAGTGGTACTCGGATAACTCCAAATGGTGGGACCTGGACTATCCTCCTTTGACGGCATATGTCTCCTTGATCTGTGCGTACATGTAAGTATATTAGCGACTGGTAAAGTGGAGATGCCAAAGACTTTTACTAACGATGCCTCACGGGCTATAATTCCCAGCGGCGACATGATCAATCCCGAGTGGTTTGCATGGGAGTCCTCGAGAGGCTATGAATCAGTCGAGGCCAAGCTGTACATGAGATCAACAGTATTATTACTTGAGCTTGCTGTTTACCTCACTTCAATTTTGGCCTTCACTTCACGCTGGTTCTCAAACCAGCATTGGACACGCCAGCATGCAGCTTTGATCTTGATTTTGATGCAGCCGGGTCTGATCTTAATCGACAGTGGACACTTTCAGTATAACACCTTGATGCTGGGGCTTGCTGTCTGGAGTGTGAACTGTTTTTTGGACGATCAGGATGTTCTCGGTAGTATATTCTTCTGTCTTGCACTCGGGTTTAAGCAGATGGCTCTTTACTTTTCACCAGCTATCTTCGCATATCTTCTTGGGAAGTCAATCCGCAAGGGGTTCTTTGGGTGGTAATTATTTCGAGAAGAGCTAGAAGAGCATAATTCGACTGAGTGATTTGCGTAGCTTGCTAACCCCATCTTGCTGATCCCTAGTATTTGGAAGCTCGCAAAGCTTGGATCGACTGTCGTAGTGACTTTTGGATTGTTGTTTGCACCATGGACACAGACTTTTCCTGAGATCTTGCAAGTTCTTCATCGTATATTTCCAGTTTTTCGCGGACTGTACCAAGACAAGGTCGCCAATGTTTGGTGTGCAGTGAATGTCGTGGTAAAATTGCGGGAGTTATTTGATATCCAGCAGTTGGTCCGATTCAGGTAAAATAAGGACACCCTCTCCATCCAATGTGAATCGACCGTAGCACTAATCGATTAAATGGTAATACTGAATAGCACCGCTGCAACGATGCTGGCTTTTCTACCTTCGACTTTCATGCTGCTGGCGCGCCCCACCAAGCGATCGCTGATATACGGAATGGTGAACACCTCCTTGTCATTTTTCTTGCTCTCATTTCAAGTTCATGAGAAGTCCATCCTTATCCCGGCGTTGCCTGTAACGCTCTTGATTTTGGACGAGCCAGCAGTTGCCTCATTGTTTATAACCTCAGCGACGTTCAGCATGTTTCCATTGCTGAAACAGGAAGGATTAGCGATGCCTTATTTTGTGCTGGCGGGTTTTTGGATCTGGCTAACCGCTGGAACGTTTAAGGGCACATCGCCTTTGTTTTCCGGGCTTGCCATTGTAAATCTTGTATTCATTGTGATTTTAACCGATAGGATACCTCATGGCTCATCAAGTTGCTTTATTAACTCTCGCCCCTCAATTTTCTAGGCGAATATCTTCGTCATCTTTTCGATGCACGTGGCCGAATTTATGATTCCATTTCCCTTGGCAAAGTATCCTGACATCTACCCTGTCTTAAACGCTCTATGGAGCGCAGGTTGCTTTGTCACATTTTGGGGATATTACAATTATCGCCAATACTGTCAACTTCACCAATAAATAGAGCCTAGAGAATCAGAATCTTTATGTCTTCATGACTCAGAAGTACCTGAGATTTCATCACTTTCTCTGTTAATCAAACATTCCTCCTCATGCGCCATCAATGTTGGCCGCTAGCTACCGACTGTCATAAACTAACAGAAAACCCCCTAGGTGAGTGCTGTTTTCCATTAGAGAAGAGCTGTGAGAAGCGGCATTGTCATGTGGACATTATGGGAAAAGGTGTAAGATCTAAAGCGCGAGGAAATCGAGTCATCTTGACTTTTGAACGAAAAATGGTGGCGCATACACGTGACATGTTCATCTTGGGTTGGACAAAAAAAGTCTATTTTGGTTGCATACACAGCTTTCTACCGCGAAACAGACTCAAGTGCAGTTTTGTTTTCGAGCCATCGGTTCTCTGCAGTATGATCTAAGAGTTGCCCGTCAGTTGAGGGTAA
Source organism: Entomortierella parvispora (assembly GCA_963573315.1). Lineage (NCBI taxonomy): Eukaryota > Fungi > Mortierellomycota > Mortierellomycetes > Mortierellales > Mortierellaceae > Entomortierella > Entomortierella parvispora. The sequence goes on along the minus strand of OY752149.1, from coordinate 2,051,900 downwards.
TAAAAGGGAGATTAAGTAACAGGGCTGCAATCTAAGGCACGCAATAGTGACCTTTGTAGTTGTGGTTTACCTCGTCATTTGTTAGATACATGTATTTCGCGTTATATTTCCCAATAGCGGCATCCAGCACTACAACTGAGTCACCAGGTTTGAACCAGATTCCATCGATCAAACAGCGATTCCCATCCACGTATATTTCAATCTTCGGTTTTGAATCAACGTGGGTATATTGGTAACTGCCAGACGGGTGCGAACCTGGCCAGCCATCGTTTGGTTTGTGCAGCGATGAGGATACTTGCATGTTCGTCAAAGGCATGGACGGTGGTGAGGGGTCCCCTGATGACAGTAAAGGTATCGACCCTTGTTCTGACGTGATGGGTTGTTGCGGAGGCCGAGAAAGCTGCATGATTTGGACAAAGAATGATCAGTTCCGACCGAGAGGATACCGAAAACAAGTTTCTTAGAGAACACACGGATGTCATACTCCCATTGCCAAAAGGTCATCATCCATTTCGCTGGCTCCAATCATAGCCAGTTTGATCATGTTGGGGAATCCACGTCGCTCCTTTATCGCTTGAAGTTCGGCTACCTCCATTTTCCGGTGTTTCCGGTGCCGCACGAGGGCTGGCCTGTCTACATAGGCTAGGTGAGTTGAAGATTTTAGTCGCTAGGCATCTTGCATTCCATTAACCTTGATTTAATTCAAAGTACCTTTTCGTTTCAGGGTATCCGACGGTAACACGAGCTCAAGCATCGTCTGCCTTTGTTTCCGACCAAGTTCTCGAAGCAGCTCCACTCGCGCATTTCGACGCGATGACTGTCATATGAGGCGAATAGACCACGGAGTCATCAGTGACATGGACGAATATATCACTGAATATTTCAGTCTTGCCCGACTTACTTGAAAAGTGCAGTAGGCCTGATATTCTGTTACATCAAACTGGTGTTGAGCAATATCAGTCTTGTGCTTCTTGCCCATGTCAGCCACTGCCAATCTTTGTTCCCGCTTTTGTACAATCTCCTGCATTAGCGATGACAGTTCTGGGTGCGTTCCTGGAACGGTTGAGAAAGAATGATCAGCAATACCGCCTCACTGTGCCTATTCCCAAGGAGGTTGTTTTAAGCGCACTCGCAAAATCATTACCAGCGTTAATCATTTCTACTTCTTTATCCAATTCTGTCATCCGCTCTTCGTACATTCTAATGAAATTCCAATAGATCGTCAGTAGTGCGTAAGGTTTTGAGGGCAATACCGCTGTGCATCGCCAAGATTGCATACTTATCCCGAAGGTTGGCAAATTCGACTTCTATACTTGTAAGCGCATCAAGGGCGTCTTTATGCAGCTGTATCGTCTCCGAATCTAACAAGAAAAGGTAAAAAATGATGTTAGGAGCCACTCAAGTAATGTCATGTAAATCTGTGCTGTAAATTAATACCTTCTTCTTCGTCTCCACCACCACCTGTTTCGTCAACACTAGCAACATCGGCCACTTTTTCATCCACTTCTTCCTCTTCCTCTTCTTCTTCCTCTTCATCTTCGACTGGTTCAAGCGGTTCAGTACCCGACCCAACTCGCTTGATATCGGCTGTCATTGAAGCTTTCCTGCCTCGAAGAGACGTCTCCAACTGCCGTGATCTACCACCAGGAATCTCCAGAAGCTGATCCGCCTTTTCCAATATCGCCGATTCTGTTGACGCCAACTGATTTTCTCCATCTGGAAGTATTCCAAGCGAAGACCTCTTCCGGTTTCCAGGGGCCATAGAGTTGCCGCCGATCGTCGGTACAGGTTCGTCAGGCCCTGCAGCAACTTTGCCACTCAAAGAAGGGGAGATAGCATCCTGTGGGCTCTCTATTCGCTGTAGCTCCTCCTCGTCAGAATCATCCGTGTCATCGAACTCCGAGAGATCAGACAGTTCGTCCCCACTGTCTTTAAGATCATCCACCACTGAACTAGATGGTCGATTGAGAGTTGGCTTCTGGGAAATGGCCCCGCTCTTCCTGGGCATTGTTTTCTGCTGACTTTCGTCATCTTCATCTTCGTCCTCCTCATCTTCTTCATGGTCTTCAGCTTCACCCTCACGGCCGTACTCTTCCTCATCAGCAACGCTACCTTCCATATGGACGTCACTGTCAGAGTCCTCAGAGTGAACCGGATCTGTTGATACACCCAGACCCTGAGCAATGGCCTTGATGTGGGTTGTCGAGCGATTGGCGCGGGAGAATTCTGGAGATGACAACTTGCCTTGTTTTGTAAGTTGATTGTTCTGACCGTCAAATTGTCCTCCCCCTTCCTCCTCATTTTCGTCACCGCCACCATGGTCATCATGGTCATCATGGTCATCGTCGTCATCATCGCCGCTGAAATCGTCATCGCCTTCCCCATTCCCCACTTCTGTGTCCTCGGTATCTTGATCCAGGTCATCATAATCATCAAGGGCGCCATCCAGAAGTCCACCATCCAGATCAAACTGGTCAATCTCTCCACCTGTTGTCCGGATAGGCGAATGTGATTCATCCCTTATTGCTCCACGAGCGTTGTGTATCATCACATCAGCACCAGGCTGAGGCGATGCATCTTCCATTTCTTGGTCGTCTTGATGGACAGGCCCCGCATTTGTTTCAATAACTGTTTCCATGTCCTGATCATCGTTCTCTACGACATCTGAGCTTAGGTCTCTTGATGGAATATCTTTGTTCGAATCCATCGCTGGGGGAGTTGTACCCACTTCTTGATTTGAAGGTTTATCCTTGTCGACACTTCCCATGTCTTATCTGTGCCTCAAGCGAGTTGGTTAAAATCCTGGTCCTCTGATGATGAAATAGACAGTATTGCAATCCTTGATAGAGTGAAGCAATCTACAGAAGCTGAATCGTGGCCGCCTGAATTAAAGTGTCGCACCAATTTGATGAACGATGACTGAGCTACGAGTGACACAGCGAATCGAATTACGCCGTAAATGACAGTCGCAGGGTTGTGGTAGGTAGTGACTTTCAGATGAAGATGATGGGTAGATGCCGATGTGATTGCAGGCAGGTGCGGGCCAAAGAGGACGGGCGTGAGAGGTAGGGAATCTCGGTGGGCAAGAGCCGCAAGAGGTGGAGATGCCGTTTGTCGCAAGACGAGTCGCGCCAAAATCACCACGTGATTTCAGTATGACTGCGTTTTGTCAACAAGCCACTGACATAACAACAACTACTTTTTTTTTCTTTTTTTGTTGGCGCAACTCGCAGGTTCCCCCATTTCTTGCACTTTGCACATACACATTCCTCTACCAATGTCGCTGACCTCTGCTCTACTCGGCGGAAAGGCCGTAGACTCCTCCTTGGATTCGCTGTTCAGGAACAGTGTAGGAATATATGCTCTTAGTCACATGAAGCGCAGACAGATCCATCTTGTTCTAACAAATACTCGTTCCAATACATGTAAACAGGCTGGACCTTCAAAGGCAACAGCCCCTATTGCCGCCAAGGTTCGCCAGCCATACCCAGAAGACATGACCGATGACATTAAAAAGAAGCAAAAGAATCCAAAGCCCAAAACCACCCCAGTCCCAAAAAAGAACAAGAACGGTGGAGTTCCTGTGAGTAACGATCAAGAGGATCTGGACGAGGATTTTGATGATGACGAGGACGAAGTCAACACAACGAAAAAAAGCAAAGTCAGTGTTGAGGCGAAATACGAAGCAAAGTTGGCAACAGCACCCAAAAACTCCAAGAAGTCAAGAGAGGCACCCAAAGAGACCAAGGAGCTGGTGCAGCAGCAATCGACACATGACTATGGTGAAGATGTGGACATGGAGGAGTCCAAGATCGAGGACCTTGTGCACGAGTCTCTTCGACAGTCGCCTGCTAAAAACAACAAGCGAAAGGCAGCAACCAGCCCCCCTGAGGTTGAGTCTTCCAAGGAAGTGCTGAAGAAGCAGAAGATCGCCGCCAAGAAAGCAAAAGCCAGCGCAATTAGCGATTCTGATGACGAGGACGCCACACCTGACACCAACAAGGACGGCACGAAGAAATCGGATGATCCTGAGAGACAAGCAAGGACTGTCTTTGTAGGAAATTTGCCAGTTACCTCTATGACCAAAGGTGACTTCAGGAAACTCAAATCAACTTTCGCAGCATTTGGACTAGTGGAGTCCATCCGATTCCGCTCTATTGCGTTTGCAGAACTTCTGCCACGAAAGATCGCGTTCATCACAGGAAAGCTGCACCCAGAGCGCGACGTAGTCAACGCTTATATTGTATTCACAAACAAGGATTCAGTTGACAAGGCTGTTAAGGCCATGAACGGGCAGCTCTTTTTGACCAAGCACATTCGTGTTGATACGGTTGCTGGTGCCAAGGTAATGAAAGGCTCTCTCCCGATCAAATTTCTATCCAATTCCAGGCGTTGTTTATGGCCAATGGCTAATCTGATTGACTTGGTATGATGTACAGAATCACCAACCCAAGAAGAGTGTCTTTGTTGGAAACTTGAGCTTCGATGCTCAGGAGGAAGATCTGTGGAACTTTTTCAAGGACTCTGGTGATATCGAGAATGTTCGTATTATCCGCGACAAGAAAACAAACCTCGGCAAGGGATTCGCCTACGTGCAGTTTCAAGACCGTGCCTCAGTGGACATGGCACTCAGACTTCATGACACCAAGATGGGCACGCGTAAGCTACGCGTGGTTCGTTGCAAGCGCCTGGAGGAAGAGGCCAAGACAAATGGTATGGGCCCTAAGTCGAGTACAGCGGTGGCACGCACAAAGGGCAAAGACGGGAAGGGTGCGACTAGAGCTCAACACGCTCCTATCGTCATGGACGGCGCAGCTAAGCGCTTGGCTTTCAAGGATCGAAAGACAAAGGAAAAGCATGTGTTGATGAAGAAGAAGGCCGGAGCAATTGTTGAGGGAGAGCGTTCACAGAAGGGAGCCAAGGTCGATCTTGGTATTAAGAAGGGAAAGACAAAGGTCAAGGCAAACGTTCCCAAGAAGAAAGTTGTCAAAAAGTAGAATCTTCCTGTACTAAAGTATAACCTCATGTTTTACCCCGGCCTTTTTTGAGGAAGTTGTGCTTGTGTAGTTGCTGTTTGTTTGTTTGCTGCTTTGTCTCGTGCAATATTTACCAGAAAACGGTTCATACATAGTGACAATCAGTTCATCTCGGTCCAGGCGTTGTCGGCCGTCTTGTTCTGTTCTTACTAGAGTTCGAACCGAACTGAACACGAAGAGCGCCAACCGAGCACGCGGCTAATAAAAGAATGGGTAACAATAATATCTTATTTTGTTGCATCCTCATTCCTATCTTCATCGCACCCTCATGACATCCCGTTTCGCATCAAAAAGCCAGTCGCCGTTATTGGAGCTGCTAAGTTGAACAGGTAAAGTATGCACATGATGCATGTATCCCGACCTGAACATCTGCTCCGCTCCACGACTGACTTTTTCATCCGTTTTCTGGCCAGGTGCGTCTGGATGTGCGGCCCTGAAAGAATGTCTCGATGAGCCTGACTACATCGAGGCTATTGGCTTTGAGTAGGAAGGGTTCGCTCGGTGGACTTTGGCGTTATGTTAAAGTTTCATTTGAGAATCCCAACCCGCATTCCTCCGTCTACAAGAGTACTATCATCTTCATATCATATCCATGAGATGTAAATGCTCGGTCCCCAATAGGCGCTACTACAAAGAAAAGACAGTTGAAAAGTGTTTTTTTTTTTTTTTTTTTTTTTTTTCTTTTTGGTAGATTACGCGATTCCAGGCAACTGGCCTATGTACTTCCAACAAAAAAAAATAGCTCAGTACTTTGACATGTACGCGGTCCATCTCAAGCGTCATATCCGTTATAGAACAAAGGTAACCGGGTGCGAGAGCTACCTGGAACTACATGATCCCTCCTCAGCAGCCCAACCTGGCTCTCGTGGATCTCATTCAACCTTTAGGTGCTATCAGGCCTATCGTAAAATACAATCGTCCTTTTTGGTCCAGACCTTACTAGGCAAAGCGAAATCTGCCTTGCCCTCGGAGGAGCAAATGGAGAGGGAGATCCGACAGTTGAAAGCGTATATCCGAAAAAGATATGATGACGCACCAAGGCATACCATTCAACTTGATTATTCAACATATTGCGATGATCTCGCAAAGAGGATCGGCTGCTTCCCATCGCTCGCAAAGCTGATCCATCGTTTCGGACTGATTGAAGGTTGAAACTTCAGCCAGAGACTACATTTGGGCCATCCACACTTCTGCAATATCGCCTGGTCGGACCCCATGCATGGGAGGGCGCTCGAAAGGCATGTTGTGGATACGCGGGAAGGAGTGACTTTGTGGGTCAGCCTAGTTACAAGACAAGACTTTGGAAATGGCAAGTACAAGAAAATGCAGTGAAGTTTGTACACTGACTGTTCTGGGAAGTAAGAGAAGTGAAAAGAATAAAAATTCTTTGCACTGGTCGAAAAGAATAAAAATTCTTTGCACTGGTCGAAAAGAATAAAAATTCTTTGCACTGGTCGAAAAGAATAAAAATTCTAAAAATTCTTTGCACTGGTCGGAGAGTGGTTATTATTGTCTTTGTAGAAGTTCTTTCCAGTCAAAAGGCATTCAAAGCTTGGCTTTGTCAGAGCTGACCCGAGCTCTTCGACTCGTTGCTGAGTTGTCGAGCATGAGGTGAGGTCGCTCAATTGGTGTGCGTTCGATCTGAAAGCGGTAGCTTTTTATTTTCTTATATTTTTTACGATTATCGACATATCTACCGTCTTCCCCCGTTGTTTGAAACTGGGGTGATACCATTACGTGATCTAGGTAGCTCATGAGCCACTGCTTGATGAACATCATCGTTCTCATCATCATCAGAGTCTGCTCCAGTATGAAGTAGCCTCCGACCTTCCCGAAGTCCTCGTCTTGAGGAGGCTGACAGCGATGCGGATGGCCAACTCAACGAGCGTGCCCCTGCAGCCATTAATCTAGGCCTCTCAGTCTTGATCAAACTCAACAAGACTGGCAAAAGGACCAGTCCATGGAGCGCGCCGACAACAACAATGGCAAGATACATACGGAAATAGTATACCTCAAAGATCTTTGATCTTGTAAAGGCAAGCACAAAGATACCCAAGAACTTTGTCAGGGTGATACCAGAAAAGACCTAGTGCGATGAAGTGAAGTCCCACGTCAGACATATTTGGTAAGAAATGAATCAAATCCAGTTTTAAAGCATGACTTACCGAACTTCCCACCTCCACCAATGCAGAGAACACGCGCTCATCTGGAGAGCCTTCGGCCTCAACAGTTGCACGAGCAATGTGTGAACAAAATTCTACACTGATACCCACACAAATGACCAGGTTCACAAGTGAAATTGCGTTCAGGGACACATTCATCAACACCATAGCGCCGACGACATCTACCATAATCATCGCTACGACACCCACGACCATAAGAGCCACCTTGATCGACCCGAGAACACCGGCTGTGACCAGACCGACTGAAATCATCGCCACGAGCAAGAGTCGGATGGTGAGAGGTACAATGTCAACATATTGCTCGAAGAATATGTAAAAGACAGAGTAAGGGAAGACCGTCGTTCCGGTTTCCTTTGACACCTGATCCGCGATTCTGTGAGCAGACTTGTATCCAGCAATGAAGTCGTGTTGATTCCTCATCGGTGTGTGATAGGTCCTAAAGTGGGACATTTTGACTTTGTCCCCGGCCGAGTTCAGCTTGATCGCATCTCCATAGGCAGCCTTTCCAGCAAGAGGGCAATACTCATCTGGGGAAGCTTTGAGCCACTCGCCCAGGTATTTCATAAACTCTGGACCCTCCGGCAAGCCATTCATGGAGATGTTCCAGCCTGGTTCCTTGTCTGCGTAACACACCTGACACTCGTCCTCGTCATCCCAAGGTCCACAAGGCTTGGAGGGATCATTTTTTCTGAATCGACAGCAGGTTTCAATAGCAGGATTGAGCCAATGCAGGAAATCGTCAATCCAAACGGAGGCTGGCTGCTCGATAAAGGAAACGTTGGGCCTCTTCCTTTCCTGCTCCAGTACATTGGCAATCGAGGAATCAGAGCAAGTCGAAAATCGAGCACAGACTTGCTGCTGACCATGTCGTGTGGTCACATCATCGTCTTGTACAACGAAATACACAGGAGGTCCCACGCGGAAGTAGCCGTCCAGGTCATTAAAGAATTGGACCATGTATGAGTCGCTTGGAAGAGCCAGTCGCTGGTCTACATTCATGGAGATATATGTCAGTAGGCACACAAACAGTAGGTGTAGCATAGATCAAAGTCGCCACTTACCAAGTCCGATCTCGATACTTGGCATAAGACATAGGCCCACAGTCAGTAGACCAAGGAAGGTTGCAACCACAATCTTCTTGACAGAAACGTTAAGGATCAAAGGGCCATAGTATTTGCGAACCCATGCTGGGAGTGTGCCTTCAGTCTCTATGGCCTGCGGGGCCTGAATTTGGATACAGGGAACACAGTCGATACGGTCCTCTTCTGTTCTTTGGGCATCTAGTGCAATACACGAGATAAACGCCGTAACTTGAAGCAAAAAGTCGACCCAAACGGCCATAGCAGCATACATGGCAAATACACTCACTGCAGGCATGGTCACCAAGCCTCCAAGAGCAAAAGCGATCGTCTCACTTAGTGCGCTCAGAAGGATACTCGGGCCCATTCGACCCAAGGTCTTTCCAGCACACTCTTCGATGGTCTCCTCGGGGTGATTCATCTTTCTCCGCTCAAACTCATGACAGAGGATAAAAATATTGTCCACGCCGACTGCCAGAACCAAAAACGGAATGACCTCAGCAATAATCAGCGTGATTTTGTATCCGAGAAAGGAAAACATCCCTACAGATGTTGAAATGGATGCCAGGACAATAAAGATACCGCTCATACCCAGCGTGAACTTGGAGTCAATGATCATCCGCCGAGGCGATGCAATCTGGAACCGTCCAAGAGCCAACGAAGCGTATAGGAACATGACCAGATACGATAAAATGACGGTCCGTACATCAGTGTTGCTGGATTTGTTGAGTTCAATTTCCAAAGATGATTCCGAAGAGTACGAGATCTGCAGGTCATCCGTCGGGATGCCCTCGACTCGGTTATGGACAAGGTCATCCATGAAATCCAAGTAATGTAGCTCCCATTGATGCGCAATATCCGTGATGGTGCTGTTGACTGAGTTCTGAATCACGTAGGTAATAACAAACGCTTTTGCATGCGAGTAGTCTTCATGGTCGAACCCTCCCAAAACAATATCGGGCTTCAATGGCTGTTGAAATTCGGGCAGACAATCTGCTGGGTTGCTAGTGCAACCTTCAAAATCGCTCTCCCAAGAGGCGGTAAATCTGTTGATGTCGTCTTGCCAGTATCCAGTTGGTGACTGAATTACGCAGCCTTCGCCAGTAGGCTGAAGGCAAATGTCTTGTAAGGAGATACCATCCTTCGTTTTCAGAGCTTTGACGTGGTCGTTGATATGGAAGAGTCTTCGGAACGACCTTTCATCAACAATGGGGTCCTCGCTGTCCTTGTACGATACAATGATTTGCGCTGTGCGATAGAATGGCCCGAAATTCTGATCAAAGATTGCCTTCTGGGTTGCACTTATAGAATCAGGCGCTACCCACAACTTGACAGGATCAGTCTCCACTCCAAATTGGGACCAGCCAAGCGAGAAGAAAGCCACTAGTCCGAAGCAGATTCCAATGGTTCTCCATGCATGTTTGGCGCAGAGGTATCCCTGATGGTAAAACCACTCCTGCAAGAGCGCGCTGACAACGTATCGACTTGTGTACTGATCAGGGTCCAGCAAATGCCGGCTATCCTCATCATCATCCTCATCGTTTCTGTTTACTGGGTCGAATCCGATGAGGTCCTTGGCAGCATTGAAGCGCTTTCGGATCAAAACCATTGCAATGGCGACGCCCAATGTTGTCGTATAGATGAAAGAGAGGGAAAAGCTCCAGCAAGACACACCAAAGATCTTGCAGGGCGGTTTCTCATCTGCAGTTGGGGGGAGCACCGGACAAACGGGCAGACAGTCGACACATGAGCAACGGTACTGCACATCCGTATCATTGCACTGGCGCGTAACTCCAGAGAAAGGTGTCAAGATCTGTTGAGGATCCTCGACTGGAAAATCGATTTGGAAAGGCGAGCCTAGAGGTTCTCGCTCCCGTCCCATGAATGTGACCATCTCGCGCCAAGTCTTTGCTCCTCCGCCAATCAGATCCATCACGTAACCATTCGTGGCCGCAAATTTGACATCCTTGCAAGAGTCAAAGAAGCCCGATCCGTACTGGTCCGAAACCAAAAAGTCCAACTTGGTGACTACCTCCTTCTTATCCGTGGACATGGCGGTGGCGGTGACATTCAGGAAGGTTGACTGGTTGGGCGAACAGGTGAATGTACAGAAAAAGTTGAGGAAGTTGGCCCAGCAGGCGGGGCAGGCTGATATCATGGGCGCCGCTTGTTTTGTTGAGGAGATCAAATCTTCGACCTGGTCCTGGCTGCAGCATGCTTTGGAATGTTCAAACGACGCACCGCACGTCGACACGAGAAGCTGTCGCAGCTCTTTATCAGGCTATTGTCGTCATCGAGAAAAGAAGTAGAAGATATGTCAACAGCACAGCACTGCAGGGGCAATGAAGAGAAACAGACAACGGCAAAGATAAAGGAGAGAGGACAAAACACCCTGCAGCCAGGTGACGCGGAGTGTCGTGTGGACATACCTCGACTGCTTCTTGGTTGTACGGGCAGGGCAGCTGCTTGCCAAATGTGCGTTTGCTCCCGCAATTGTCCCGCATGACGCAGTACCCATCCTTATGGACATTGCTGGCGAGGGCAGGCACGGCCAAGGTGATGAGTGTGAGCCATGCAGCTATGGAGACAAGTAGCAGAAGTCTTGACTTTGGCGCGAGCATGGTGTGGGCTCGACTTTTGCTGGGCAGAGGTTTTCTCTTGTGGGAATGTGAAATGGGAGGGGGGGCGGGAGAAAGAGGTTGTTGGCAACAAGTACGGGACAGATATCGTTTGAGTTTGAGTTTGCGCAAGGGGGAAGACAAAAGAAAAAAGGTGAAGCGAGAGTAAGAGACGAAGGAGAAGAGAGGGAGGAGAGAGAGAAGAAGGGAAGGGGCCAAGAGCAATGAACGCATGATTCCACGAAGGATGCATTGCCCGTGAACCCTCGGGTCAGCTGACAAAAATGACTTTCTGTTTTATGTTGGTTGCATGTTCGACATTGGATATATGAATTTCTACGCTCTGCAGGTGACAAGCACCTGGACCACGTTGGAGTCAAGACAGGTGGCCGAACAGAGCCTGGAGCCGCGCAAGCGCGACGGATCTCAACCGCTCTGACTCGTCATTCCCGCGCTGATCCCGGTTCTGGTCGATCGACAATTGAGCAATCGCCTTTCGAGGATCCTTGCCAAACAGTCGTTCCCAGTTCCATTCTGCGCCTTGACGGTGAACTCGAGGTCGATCTTGCTGTTCGATAGTGAACTCTTGCTCCCAAGTTACTCTTCCCGGGGCCGCTGCTGCGGATGCACCGGTGTTGTTGGGCTGAGTTAAAGACGCTGCTCCCGGGTAAAATAGTTGCTCTGCGAGGTGAAGATCGCGTACAAGAGCCTGGGACTGATCTTCTGAGTGGGTCCGAGTTCCTTCGCTTCTTTGTCTGCTTCCTTCGAGCGCAAGATTAAATGCAAAAAATCCTTCCCCATTAAGATTCGATGTGCCAGCTTCCTCGTCAGTGTCAATTCCAGGCACCCTCAAACGCCTTGCTTGCGTTTGACTTGCTCCGGAAATGGTGTCGTTCTTAGTCGGCCCCGCCGTGGGACCATTAGTCCACTTTGACTGTCTTTGAGTTTCTGCAGATCGAAGTCTCTCTCGTTCTTTAGTCAAGCGAGCCTCCTTTTGTTGTTCCTGTTCTTCAATCTGTCGGAACTGCATCTGATGATTGTCAATATAGGCCCGTGTGAAATGATCATTGTTCCACTCTTCCCTGAATTCATCAGCCTCTTCATCGTCATCATCATCGTCCAACTTGCGATCCGCGTTTGACCACGCTTTCTCGAAGCTGACAGAGCTTAGCTTGTCCGCAGGTTGATGCTGAAACGATCGAAACTCCATCAAGTAGTCATCCGGAGTCGGAACAGAGTGTAAGGTTGAGAAAGATTTCGTCTCCAGCAGAGACGAAGGATTATCTTGGACAGCGCGATCCCAAGAGGCAATGAAATCTAGATCAGGCAGCTGTCTCTGAGGATGAGGGGTATGTAATTGAGATGGTTGATACTGAGAGTGGAACTGCGTATTCCATTGATGATCCGGGGGGCGATGTTGCGGATGCCGAGACTGTGTGGACGGTGACCAGGCTTTCTCGAAGATATCACCTTTTACATTATCAAAAACTGCCGTAGCTGAGCTAGCATCTGATCGAGGAAATGAGCGTTGCTGGCGATGCTGATGTTGACTATTGCTGCTGTTGCCGCTGGAGGAAGGATGGGTTCGAAATTGTGAAGACTTCGCAGAGACACTGGATTCGCCCAGGAGTTGGCTTGCAAGAGCGTGCAGTGGGGCCGTTGCCGAGGACGAGTAGCAAGCAGCCATTTTCTGCCGAACGTCTAGGGCGTTATTGTGGGGACAAGTTGAGTTGTGAAGAGGTTCGAGTGACAGGGGCAAAGAGGCAAGCGAGTGAAAAGTGGAAATCGAGCTATCTTTTGTCATTTTGTCTGCCTCGGTGTCACATGTCAATATCAGTCATCTCCGATATGTAAATTAAAATTTTCATGGATAAATATTATTTTTTATCATAGAGAGTTTTCAATATCCACTTTTCTCCTTGAGCGAGGCCTAGGAACATGAGCCGCGGAGACAGCTGCGTTCACTCGATGTCAGTCGGTTCTGCTGTTTCGTGTCTCTCCTCCCCCCTTTTATTTTTGTTGCAAGAAGTGTAAAGAAGTGTCATCAAAAAAAGGAGGACTGAATGTGCTCTCGTGCATACTCGACGGTGCTGCGAGACCTTGCATGGGCTTTACAGAGCGTCTTTGAAAATAAGGAACTTCTGAGCTCTTTTCCTCTCGTCCCCGCCTGCATCCTTCCCTCTTTACTCTCTTACTTTTCATCTTCCTCTTTTTTTTCTTCTTATTCCCCTTTTCCTTTTTTTGTCGCCCTTTTCTCGATAACTCACCCTTAATCTTCCCCACCACCACACATCTTTCCTTTCCGAGTGGCTCTTTGTGCGACTGTGCTGATTTTTGTCGATCGTCGTTGAGTAACCATGCCAGACATCCAGCAGCAGAACTCTTCCTTGGCCAGCCTGAGTACTGTTGAGCAGGCCAGAGCTGAACTGGAGGTCAGACTGAACAGCATTCACAATGACCTCCAGCTGACTCAGACCATTGGTCTACTTTTCGTTAAGCGTCAAGAAGATCTCAAGAACTGTTTCGACCAGCTACAGTTGCTTAAAGGCTCTGACCTGTACACTGCCGGTCCGACTCTGTCGCTTCATCAGGAGTACGAAGACGGCCTTGATGGCGACTCTTTCTCCTTATCCACCCCTCAACATCAGCAGCCCCTGCCCCAGTCCTTGCGAGAGCAGTTGGCCTTGATAGATAAAGAATTCCAGGAGGGACAGAATGGGATTATGGGCCTCAAAGGCATGATTGACGCGCAACTGGTACGTCCATTTTTTCGGAAGTATTTCTTTGGAAGTAACAACCACATCTCTTTTGGACCACCTTGTCTCTACCCACGGTGATGCTGTATTGGGTTTACATTTGCCTGTTCCATCTTTTTCATGAAGACAATGGGCCAGTACTACATGCATCTCTCTACTCCTCTCTCTCGTTCTGAATGTGTGGGTCCTGCTCTCATCAAACAGAGTTAATTACATGCTTCGTTCTATGGGCGCGATTTCCTGATCTACCAGTAGCACTGAAGTTGCTCACCTAGATATCTATTCTTGGTGGTACACGACACTGTTAACTCATTGGGCCCTGGCGCTTGAGGAGAGGACACATGGGGTGATGGGGCAAGAATGTTCTGTCAGACGCAGATGTATCTCACCAATGCACATTCCTCGCTTTTCTTAGCCCACGATTGCCATTCAACCCCCTCAGGGCGAGTCGATGTCCAGGTCCGGATCAGGAATTTTAGGCCCTAGTGCCCTTCCCTCGAGCGTGCTACCTGTACAGACCATCACAAAGCCACGACGACACAAAGTGGTTGTTCCCTTGGCCCCATCCATCAACGATCCGGCATTTCCTGTTCAGATCCAAGAAGAGTTGCTGAATCAGGTCCGTTATTGGACCTCGCAAGCTGAAATGAAGGAGAGGCTAAACCAAGAGTACGACACAAAGATTACAGAACAAGAACGTATCATTGATGCACTCCAGAAACAGAGGCGCATGAGAGAGGAGAGTGATGGTAATCCAATCTCTTGAACAAAAAAAAAGATGATAACGTAGCACTCCAATCTCACCCTGGTTTATTGTTTTTTCTTCCCTCCTCCCTTCTTGCTATATAACGTTTCCAGAACGCCTAAAAGAAGACCAGTGGAACTTGGAGCTCTTAAATCAGGACCTTCGCGCACAGAATTTGGAACTGCAGCAGCAGTTATCCCGAGCACAACATGAAAACACAAAGATCCAACGAGCGCTGACAACCGCATCGGAGCAAGTCGAGCAACTCAAGGATAGGGAGGAAAGAGCTGCTGGTCAGCTCGAGATCACCAAATCAAGACACGAACAGGACATGGCAACGATGCGCAAACATGTGGCCACCATTCAGCGAGAAAAATCAGATCTTGCTAAGCGAGTTGAGGAGTTGACATCATCCTTGACCCAGCAACAGCAAAAGCTGGCCAAGATCGCTACGATGGAAGCAATTGCCCTTGCTCAGGAAAAAGAGGAGCAGGAGTCCGAGAGCCCAGTGGAGGCACCCATCGTGATTATGGCTCCTGCGAGGCTACCGGTCCAGGAGGACAGCTACAGCAGCGCGGCGACACTTCTGGAACCAAGGATGTCATCCTTAGCACGCGAGACCTCCTTTGCACACCAGCAATCAATCATTAGTGAGTTGCAATCGAAGCTTGGTCAAGAGGTATCTGTCAAGGAGGAGCTCGTTGCAGTTAAGGAAAGCCTCCTGGCAGAGAAAGAAGAGCTCATAAAGATGCTTGCTGATCGAGAAGAAACTATCGAAAATCTGCGACTGGAAGGAACGCTATCAGTCGCCACAAAATCAAGCCCCTTGCAGGCACAGTCAAGTTCTAGGAGACTGTCCAGATCTGAATTGGAAAAGCCAAGACGCGGTCAGGACGAGAACGAGGAGATGTCAGGAGGTGCAAGAGGCAACGAGCCGATATCCGTGATTTCTGGAGGGCTGTTTGCGGAATTAGCTCAAGCTAGTTCATCCACCGAGACTACCAAGCCCATGTTGGAGTACAGGGATCAAGAGACGACCACTGAACCCATCGAGAACTGGATCCACAATTTCCATGGTTTCGCGCCAGTGTTCAAGTCGAACGCGACTTGTTGTACAGCGCCGATCCTTAAAGACAATTCCGCGAATACGACTATGCTAATCAAACTGTATGGCATCACCCACACTAGCGAAACAGTTGCGACAGAGAATGCTATTAACGCTAACAGGTCAGTAGAGGCAGATGGCACAACCAACACAGCCAAACCAACCGTGACCGATGGTACCACCAACACAGCTAGCCCAATCGTTACGGACAGTACCACCAACACCACTAGGCCGATTGTGGCAGATAGCACCACCAACACTACCAAGCCGATCATGGCAGATGGTGCCACCAATACTACCAAGCCAGTTGTGATAGACACCGCAACATCAACGGAGGATTTGCAAGTCGCGAGCCAGACAGGAAATATCCAGAGACATGACATGCTCACACGAATTTTTACTGAACAGTCAAGAACTGGTGCAAAGTCAGGAAGAGCTTCAGATCATGATTTGGCAAGCACGCCTACTGTCGCTGGACTCGATGTGGCACCCCCTCGCGCGCATGGAGCACAGGATCGAGCTCAAACTGGTTCTCAAGCCATAGACTTGTCAGCTATGAATGCCTTTGCTCATCCTGCCCTTTCTGGAGCGAACAGCGTTCTTGAAGAAGAGTCGGAGTCAGAGATGGATCAGCCAGTGCCTCGGCCTGTACTTTCCAACATCTCTCTGAACGATGATCGCCGACATACTTGCGATATGAGCCAAAGTATCTCCGACCTGCAAGCTCACTCGATCCCACCTGTGCCAACAGTGCCCAAAATCGCGTCTTCGCCGCGAGCCTCGATTTTCCAATCAGGCGTGTCTATTGTGGAAGGGGGACGGCTCTTTGGTTCAGCGGTTGAGGATACAGGCTTCTTCACAGACTCCGTACATGCCGCAGAAATCTTGGCGTTGCCCACTTCCTTCAAGAGTTCCTTGTCAGTCGATCCTACGGAAGAGAGCCATGGTCATGGTCATGACCATGACCATCGCTTGGAACCATATCGATTGCAGCAAGCAGAGCCAATCGGTGCTCTCTCCCCTGGCCGACCATCCACGGGTCCACCCTCGAATCTGTTGGCTCGTGCAGCCTCACGCACCAGCCTGACCCGTGATCTCGATACTCTTTCACTTAACGATATCGACACAGCGTTTTTGAACGTGTCCAGTACTACAGCAGCCTCTGACCCTCCTAGATCAATTTACGGTGCTGAAGATATCAGTAGACCGGCGCCAGTGCATTCGGGATACCCAATACGAACTTCGTCGATAAGATCGGAGCAAAGGTTCACCAGTTCATCTCCGCCTCCTCTGGGCTTGACACCGCCTGCTCAGTCGCGATCACCTCTCTCCACCGGTGCCGCTCTTATTTCAGGACCCACACGAACTGCTTACACCTTTAACAACAGTGCTAGTCAAGTGCATATTCCTGAGAGCCAGCAGCAGCAGCAGCAACAGTCCCAGAACCCACTGGATTCGTCTAGGGCTCCCAGTGTTGGTCGTCTAGCTCGATACCGACCTTCACCCAATGGATCTATGTCAAGTGTGTCGACAGATTATGGCGGGCAAGATTATCCTCGGCGACTCTCTGTTAGTTCGCAGTATGAGGACGGAATAGGAGGCCCTCGATCTGCCTCGGCCACTGCGGATCCGACCATGATTCAAGTGATCACTCAGACCATGATTGGAGATTATCTCTGGAAATACACCCGCCGACCGATGGCGAGCGTGATCAGTGAAAAGAAGCACAAGAGATATTTCTGGGTTCATCCTTACACAAAGACCATGTACTGGAGTCTGAACAATCCTTCCGCTGAGGGATCCAAGGAGAACCGAGCCAAGAGTGGTAAGAGTTTTTACAGAGGGATCCTTTTCTATAACACTTCAGTACAGTCTCTCTGGTACCTCACACTAACTCTCTCTCTCTCTTTTTTAATGCGTTTCAATACAGCACTCATCATGGCTGTTTTCCAAATCACAGATGAGAGCCCCTCTGCGGACCCAGATGTGCCCAATGTCAGTCTGCTGGTCCAGACACCTAGTCGTAACCTCAAACTGACAGCTCCCACGCGTCAAAAGCACGACTTGTGGTTCCAGGTTCGATATTCTTTCTTCCTCTTTGTCCTCACAATAGTCGCACATTTTTTGAGTATCGACGAACTAATTCCCTGCACTCGTTTCTCCCCCCCCCCCCCCCCCCCCCCCTTTTTTTTTTTTCTTTACTTGTAATGACAGTCCCTCGCTTATCTGTTGTCCAGACCTTCAACACCTGGCGCAGATGTTGCATCTGACAATCAAACATGGTCTGAGGTGCAAGCCACGAAAACATCGAGCGGCAGCCAAATGCCTAGCAGTAGCGGCAACGGGGACACGTTGCTCACGATCCGAACCGATCGCTCTGTCCGAAAGAAAGGGTCATTTAATCGATTCCAGACAATGTTTGGTCGTTCAAAAGAGAATTCGCCTGTTGGATCACCCGGTGGTGCTGGAACCATCCCTACACATCCACAGCAGCAGTATACGACCACTTCTTCGTCTTCCTTCTCAGGAATCGCAATGACCCAACCTACCCGGGCTTCAGAACTTGGCTACCGTTCTCATCATCAGCCGCCACAAACGGTTGGGGCTCTCCCAAGTCAAATGTCCGGGACGCGTCAAGGTTCCATTGGCGGACACAGTACCTCGCACGAGAGACCCATCACCCAAGCGTCTTCTGCCTTTGACACCATGACCCCTGCAAGCACAAAGTTTAGAATGGCGACCGGAGAGGTGTACGACGACGAGGAGGATGAATATGGGTATTACGAGGACGAACTGCAGCATTCTGAAGGTGCGCCTCTGCAGGGACTGCACTACGTCGACGGAAACCACGGCCATGTAACGGAGGAAATGGAGGGAGATGAGGAAGAGGACGAGGACGAGGACGAAGAGTTGCCAGAACACGTGCGACAGTGCTGTGACGGCAAGCACGATATTGGGTCTCTGGAACATCGCCATTAAACGCGTTTTGCAGCCACAGCCCTATTTTTATACATTATACATTCTATCGTTCCTCATATGATCATGTCCCACAGAATTCATAGATATGAAATATACAGAACTTCATGATCCTGCCATGGTTTAATTACAGTGGGAAAAAAATGTTCATTTTGGCATGATGAATTTTCCTCCTCCTCCACCTCCACCGCCACCACCGCCACTGCCACGTCCAGTATCCTTCGCATTCAATGTCTCCTCGCGAAGGATACGCAAAATCTCATTCTGAGCCTTGTCAATCACATACTGAGAGTCACCCTCCACAAACAAGTGGAGTTTCCTCTCTCCTGGGGGTGGCTGCTTGCCTTCCTCCACAAAAATACCTCGAGTCGTAATGGCCGCTCCAGAGTACTCTGAGATCTGGTTGATCATCATCTTTTGTGTCACCATCAGACGAGCTCGCTGAGAGTACTTGTTGACCTCAATTTCTACTGCGAATCCACTGTCACGTCCATGACCTGTTCCGCTGGCGCTGTTAGTCGAACCTGCTTCAGTGGCTCCAGGACGGGCTCGGTTCAAGTTGTTGATGACTTCCATCGCCCTCTGCTTGGCAGCGCCACCCAAAGTCTGATCCAGTCTGTCCGCTGCTTCCTTGGCCAGGCGGAGCGCTAATGTGAGAAAGATAATGAGAGGCGTTAGTAACTCGAAGTACATCAATTGGCGCAAATAAATTCGCAAGTTGGGCTTACATTCTGCCAAATTTCCAGGCGCTCCTGTAGCCCCAGATGGTGCCGTTCCGTTCACATTCGTAGGAGTGGCCTTGTTATCAGCATCAGAGGCATCGTTGGCAGCCGCCTTTGTAGCAGTAATACCAGGAGTGACTTGCTTGGTCTCCAAAACAAACTCTTCACCCTCCCCTTCACCATCCGATCCTTCTTCATCTTCTCCACCTCCGTATGTCTATGAAAAAGTTGCAATTGTCATCATATTAGTCAGGTGCACAAGATCTTACAATGACGGTATATCCTTGGTCAGACATGTTTACCTTCTTCTGGATGGCCAGAACCTTGTCGCGCTCTTGCTCAAGTTTTTCTAATCCCTTTCCGCCAAATCCAGAGGCGGTCTGTTTCGCGTCGCCCGATTTGATCTTTTCGTGGAAGGAGTCTACCAACGCCTGCAGATCGGCTGGTACGGGCGTCGAGCTGTTGGTCAACGCTTTCGCGATGTCAGGGGCGAACCGCTCTTGTTCGGGTGTAATAAACGTGTAAGCAATTCCCTTGTTTCCAGCACGGCCAGTTCGGCCGACACGATGAACATAGTCCTCCATATGGTTAGGACAGTCATAGTTGATAACGATTCCGAGCTTCTTCACATCCAAGCCTCGCGCGGCCACTGAGGTAGCAATGAGAATCTGACACACACCAGATTTAAAGTCTGAAATGGCAGCATCTCGGTCGACTTGATCCTATTATTGATTTACAGGGTGTCAGCAAGACTTCGATATTGGTCTTTCTTTGAGAATCTTCTTTGTTTACCTTTCCACCGTGGATGGACATACTGACATGTCCGCTGCGAATCAGTTTGCTCAACAGAGTATCTGCTGCATCCTGCCGACTCACAAAGATCAAGATTCGAGATTCAGGATCGTCGAAAAATGCTTTGCCCAAGATTTCCAACAGTCGGTTGAATCTTGATTCATCTGACCGCACCTCGACGATTTGAGTGATATCTTCACCCACAACAGAGCGCGCTCCAACAGTGATCTCCAAAGGGCGCTTCAGGAGTTTCCGAGCAAGGGCTTCCATTTGTTTTGGAAACGTCGCTGAGAACAACACCACTTGTCGCTGTGGTCGCACGCTGTTAACAATCTTCATTACTTGGGGCTCGAAGCCCATATCGAACATACGATCGGCCTCGTCCAGGACCATAAACGTCGTTCTCCGGAGGTTGGTGACCCTTCCTGAGTTGGCACAGAGCAAATCAATAAGACGGCCAGGGGTGCATACAATAATCTCTGCTCCTCGTTTGAGCTCTGCGATCTGGTCTTTGATGGGAGAGCCACCGTATGCGCAAACAGCTCGCAGGTTTAGAACCTTCAAGAAGTTTTTGCACTCTTTGTGGATTTGCACTGCCAATTCTCGCGTGGGCGTCATGATGATTGCAATGGGTCCCTCCATGTTCTCCAGTGGTCTCTGATCCTTGATATGGCGAAGCATAGGCAAGATGAACGCAATGGTTTTTCCACTGCCTGTTTTTGCCACTGCGATAACGTCACGACCACTCATAATGGCGGGGATAGCCTGACACTGAATGGAAGTAGGAGCGGCGTAGTTCAGTTTGTCCTTGATCACTTGGATACTAAGTCCAAAGGCAAGAAAAAACAGTTAGTATTCTTCCTTGGAGGAATAACATCTATCTAATGGGGTTTCTCTTTACCATCCAGCAGGGAGTCCAGCCTGTGTCCACTTCCTGATAGGTTTTGGACAGTCGGCACCCCTGATCTTAATTCCATCCAGCTCCAATCGCAGAGTATGGACTTCTTCTGGAGTGAGATCCGCCATCTCTGGTGGCTCCAAATAGAAGTTCTTTCTGAATGGCTCATAATTCATCTTGGCGTGATCCACTGCTGGGATATCCTTCCGTTTTATCCTCTTTGCAGCCATGGCCAAAATGTCTTCCTCCTCGGACGACTCTGCAAGTTCTTCCTCATCATCATCCAAGTTGTCATTCGCTCCTGGGTTCGCTCCATCTCCAGCGCTATTTCCTGAGGTACTCTGAGAGGCATTGGTTTGTTTCGTATCCCTCTTTCGTTCCTTCTGTTCCAATTCCTTGACTTCAGCTGTGACATCGACCATAAATGCATCTAATGGATCCACTTCGTCTTCATCCATAGCACTCGAATCCGCTTGAGGGGTTTCTTCGTCTTGTGCATCCTTTTGAGCCATAACCACATCTCCGTTGACATCTTTTTGGGCTGCTGGAGTGGCGCTGCTTTCCTCATCATCGTCGTCATCCCAACTCCAAGGCTTCGTCGAGGCGACGACAGAGGTATCATCGGTGACAGGCGTTCCACCATTCTCGTTCATTTTCGCTTGTTCTTCTGCTTTTTTGGTCGCCTCCCTCTCTAACCTCCATTGCAACACGTTTTCCCTGCGCTTTCTAATTACGTCAGAGTCTCCAAATGCGGCAGAGATTGCTGTTGGGGTGGTTGAGGGTGTCGAGGAGTTGGTCATGGAGAGAGACATGGAAACTGGAGCCTTCATCTAATCAAATCAGAATACATTTTTTTTAGTTACACAGATGTTCAAAGTATTAAAGTATCAAAGTGGTAGTAAATATTACAGCCAAGCGTTACCTGAAGACCGCGACCTAGTCCTCCTCCTAGTGGCTTGAAGGATACCGGTTTCATAGTCTGAGAAAATGTAACAGGTTGCATTTTCGTTGGTGTAAACGAAACGGGCTTTGAGAAGGTCGATTCGATTACAGGTGTTGTCAAAGAAATCGGTGATTCCTTTGCGGTCGGTAATGCAGTAGTCGCAATTGGTTGTAGAACTGTAGGTGCCTTTAAAACTGATTGAGTGGAGTCCTGAGATGTTGGAGCGACAATTTGGGAATGATCTCTCGCAGGAGTGGAGCTTCCTTCCAGGCCATCTGGGGCTCTAGAGTTGGATCGAGAGCCCTCCATGGCCTCTAATGGTCGTGAAGAGGATCTGGATCGTGATTCAAACTCCCTCGTCCTCTCATGATCATAGTGTTCCCGACCTCCGTGTCTATACCGGTCGCCATCGCGTTCTGATCCAGGTTCTCGACTCCTTGAGTCGTAATGTTCGCGATGATCACGATGATCGCGATCCCTGGATCGCTCCCTATGGTATCTATCTCGGTGTCGGTCCCGATCCCTATCTCTATCCCGATCATAGTCGCGGCTTCGATGTCCATGTCTCGATTCTCTATCCCGATCCCGATCTCTTTCGCGATCTCGCCCGTTATGATGCGATGTGCTGTAGTGGCCACGCTCGCGATCGTGCGATGAACGAGATCGATGATCTCTTTCTCTAGATGATGGGTGAGCATCGATATCCATGTCGACCATGGCGTCGGATCTCAGGGTGCCGTGGCCAGAACCAGAGGTCCGCGAGGCGGAGACGATGGATGTAGGCGATTGAGTCGAGCCGGGCGAAGACAGACGCGATCGCTTGGCGGATGAAGGTGAATTGTCTCCATAGCTGTCGTGGGGGCTGCGAGGTCGAGCCATGGGCGGGAGGCTTGGTGGGGTGATGGGTGTGTGAAGGAGGGGGAGGGGATGAATGAATGGAAATGTGCTTCGCCTGCCTGCTTTTGTTCTTGAGTGAATAAAGAACACCTTCTCGATGAGTAAAAAAGACACGAATTAAATCTCCGGTGACGAAATTAGCGCTCAAATTATGCACTTGAAGAATGCACTGTCGCGCCATACCCTATCTACTGTAGTTTTTTCTTTCCTACCCGGCATTTTCTCTCTTTAACTTGTGTCGTCACTGCTCTTCCTGTCCTCCTGTCGTCAAAAGCATACCAGCTGGTCGTGGACAATCTTGACCATCACAATAGGCCTAACTCCTTCTTGTCTTCGATCGGGAACAGATAAATCAAGGGCAGGAACCTCCAATATACCATGGCTTCTGGAACGCTCATAAACCCTCCATCAGCGACATGTCGAAGCACGGATATTCTACATGTTGAAATATGGCTCTCTGTCCGAGTAAGAATTCCTACCTGACGCGTTCTTTCCATATCGCCTAGGCTGTAAAGAAATGGGTGCAAAGGTGGGAGAACTACTCTAACTTTCTCTGACCTTGTCTTTGTTTAGAGGGTTCAATCCATGGTGACTTACCAACGACTGCATGGAGTGGTGATGATGGTGGTGGTGGTGTTTCCAACTAGCGTTCAACTGTCCGAACGAAGTCGAGAGAATCCGAAAGTTCACTGACGGGGGCAAATGGGTCTGCGGTCTAAGTGTCTATGAAGAAAAAAAAAGTCCATCAGCCCAGCAATGTCGACTCGCTCTGCCTCGCCAACTGGTTCACGTTTGAGCTAGGGCTGATCAACCGCGCCAGCTGTGAGGTCTGGAAGTGCGACAAGGTGAGGAGATGGTTTTACCGCTTTGAAGAGATTTATATTTTGGGATGGAGATCGACTTGTGTGCTCACCATATGTAGCGCTCTCTGTTTCATTTTTGTAGATATTAGGGACAACCCAAAGATTCATCTCCATGAAAAACGTCTATGTGAGCGAATCGGTTCGTGTGGCACGCGATTGCAGGACTTACAAGACTCTAGAGACCAGCCTGAGCGAGAATGAACACGACTGGGTTGACTTTATGAACATGGATCTCGAAGGAGACGAATACAAGGTACTAGATCAATGGATATAGACCTGCGAGGTCTTGCCGTTCACGCAGCTGCAGATCGAGATCCACCTGCGCCAGTCGGTGGATGACCAGGTCTTGTCCAAGGATTTTCGACTCCGGTGGGAGTGACTGGAGAGCCACCACCTGCGTCCGTTCTGGACCGAGCTCAATGACGTTCCCGAGGTGCTGGCAAAGATGGGCATCAAGTTTAGCGAGTGCTCGTTCCACAACACAGCTGGCAGCGAGTTGCTGCAATGAAGAAGTGCAAGCTGCATGAATAGACAAATTGTCCCAAAATAATAAGGATCTATTTCCGTACCTGGTTTTTGTTTCATTTCTTCTCTTTCGATCGATTCATTTTTTTGTTCCTTTGCCACCCACTCGCCCGCCTTCGCCGCCTTTCGTCGACTCTGCCTTCCATCTCCCGCTGGTATGGCCTCTGCACCCTCACCCACCCTCACCCCCTCACTCGCACCGGCCCTCAACCGTGCCTCAAAACCCAAGCGGTCCGTTTCCTTTGTGACCCATGCGGTCGTGTCACCTGCCGCTGGCTCTGAAGATCAGACTCCTGCCCGATCCTCCTTCCGCCCTGGAAGACGACCTGGATACGTACGAAAGGGACCTGTAGTCTCCGACTCGGATGAAGATGACGATGACATTGTTCAGGAAGAAGACGAGGACAGCGGCATTGACGATGAGGAGAGCAGCTCCGACAGCACTGGCCATCGGCATGACGACCAGGCACGTCAGGACAGCGATCGGGATCACGAGCACTCTCCAACACTTCGACTCGATGCATTCGATGATCAGCATCTCAAGATCTCGCAGCAATTCCGGCGAACCGTCCCCTCCAAAACACCGACACGACTTGGCCAGAACTACGTGAGAAAGGCGCCAGTGAACTCTGACACAGAGTCTGACGAAGACGACATCAACGACAGTGGAAATGACTTGAAGACGGAACAAGCTGTCCCTGCAGGAGCAAAAGGAGTGGCCTCTCTGTTGAGATCGGCCATCATCCCAAGCAGCCAAAAAGACGAGGATAGCGGATCGGATAGCGCTATTGCCGAACTCGTCGGCCCCCTCGGCGGCACTCATTTGTCAAGCAAGCCTGGGCAGAATTATGTTCGTAGGACGCCGGTTAACTCGGATACAGAGTCAGACGAGGATCCGATCCAGGCGGCACCAAAGTCTGCCAAGGTTCTCACCCCTCCTATAAATTCTGGAGCCTTCCTTCCACCCGTCAACACGAGCCCCAGTCAATTTACGGCCATGGCCAGCCCGGGTTTTATTCAGAATCCTTTGCCGAACCCTGCCTTCCTTGCCAACAGCATGCCCATAGGATCCGCGAGTAGCAACATCGGCGACAGTAGTGCCGCAGCCAGCCTTGCCAACTCAATGGCGATGTACCAACAACAACAACAAGAAATGATGATGATTATGCAACAACAGCAGATTCAGATTGCCACTATGCACCAGCAACAGCAGGCTTATCAGCTCTTAGTTCTCCAACAACAACAACAGCACCAGCAGCAGTTGCAAGCCATGCATTTTCTCCACTCTCGCGGGAACAGCGCCAACGGATCTTTGATGGACCAACACAAGGGCAGCAACGCCGCAAACAGTGATGACGATGACGATGTCCCGTTAGGAGAGAAACAGCAGCAACTGGGCCAATTGCCTTTGGAACTTCCTCAGCTTCCTCAGCTTCCTCAACTACCTCTCTTTGCCCCACTTTTGGAGACGCCTCAGACACCACCATCCTCTTTGGCTGCTCCATCAACGCTTCACTCGACGCCTATCGTGCAAGCATCAAGTCCGTCGCTTGTTAATTTGCAGTCGATTTACCCGCCGTCTTCATCACCTAGCCACTCGTTCCACAGCGGTTACTTGGAGCAGCCTTATCACCCTATTCCATCCTCATCTCCTCTTCTGCACTCGGCTATAATCGGGGGACATCCTTCTCCAAATGTCCGCCAAACTACACCCCAGCCACGCTTGGCCGATTTCATTGAGGAGGAAGAAGAGCGTATGAGACAGGAGCAAATGACAGGCACAACCCTGTTTGGAGGCGCCAATCGCGGAGGGGTCAGTCTTCTCACTAGCGGTTTCCCTGCGGGATATCGAAACAGCGTGGGATCTATGGCCTCCCTGTCTCAGAGCCATGGGGATTCGCTTATGCCACCTCGGACAGCAGGCATGCTTGGCTTCAGCCCGTCATCCCCTGTCATGTCCGCCATATCACTACCATACAACTCGCCGCAGCAACCGTTCTACGTTGCTCCTGGCCCAGCACCAACGTTAATTCATGTAGAACCCAAACCTCCACCTCCCCAAACAGGCCTGTTGGGAGCCATCTCAGCCATGGAGAGAGACAAGAAGCTTGCCAAAGCCCATGGGACCAATCAACTGCAGTACCAGCACCAACAATATCAGCAACATTTGGCCATGGAAGCGGAAAAGGAGAGATGGCTGCAAGAGCAGAGACGAATGGTGTGGGAACAGCAACAGCGACAACAACAGCAGCCAATTTCATATGATGAAGAGGAGGATAACCGGCCGCTAGGGGCCAACGGCCCCCTTTATTGATGATCCTGCAGACACAATGAATTTGCTACGGCTCAATGTGACCCAATCTGGGATACGATCCAGTCCAATCCTTCAAAGAGCCTGTAGGTATTCGTAGCATACGAAAAAATAAAAATAGAAAAAAAACTAATCAATAAAAAAAAAAGTCGAAAATACGACGTGCATTCCATTTCGCAAGAGTCAATATCTCACCCCTCGCCCGTTAATGCCGAGCATGCTTGGATATGCCACTGTCGATCCTTTAAAGAAGAGAGTGCCAATGCTTCCGAGATCTTTGCTGCGCTCAGCGCTCCCTTGACATCCTGTTTGTTGGCAAAGATCAGCAAACTTGCATTCCGAAGTGACTAGGGGAAAAAAAAAGAATTGGTTTAGAAGGATGATCTTGTCGAAGCCCCAGAGACAACAGGATTACAAAGACAGTCGAGAGATTTATCCCAGCGTGAAGGGTCATACCTCTGATTCCATCATTGTGTGGAGTTCTGTCTTTGAAATGTGCAGTCGTTCCTTGTCTGAACTGTCAATGACCATGATCACGGCTTTTGTGTTGACATAGTAGGTTTTCCATGAGGATCGCAGTGATTCTTGCCCTCCTATGTCCTAAATTAATATGTGCGACAGACAGATGGGGCAAGTCGAAGGGTGAGATGATGAAAGATAAATGGACCAAAATACCGTTATCGTCATCTGTTTTATATTGGTGTAGTACAAGACACTTACCCACATCAGGAACTTGATATTCTTGTATGTGATCTCCTCCACGTTACTTCCTATTGTGGGCGTTGTCACTACAACCTCATTTAGGAGGCTAAACAGTAGGACACAAAGAAAAAAAAGGATCCATGATCAGCTTTCTTGGATAGAGTAATAGGAGCTAGGACGCATGACCTCTGCACGATCGCCAAGAACCATATGCTTACAGCTTGTAGAGCACTGTCGTCTTTCCTGCATTGTCTAATCCAACAATGACGATCTTCACCTCTTCCTTGCTCAGCAGCTTGCGCCACAGCTTTGTCAGCATGATGCCCTATGTAGCAAAACGTGGTCAGGGGTAAAAAATAAAGAGTGAGAGAGAAAAGGGAATGCCAGAAAGTTGAGTCGCTGTGCAAGAGGACACATCGATGCAAAGCTGTTCAGAGAATTTGATGAAAGGCTGTACCATTATGTGTGTTGTTCTTCTTGGGTGTTGTCTATTGGAGTGTAGGGTAACGTGGATTCAATGGAAAGGCCTGGCGCATGAACTTGGGAATGAAATCGGATGAAAGATGCACTTTCGCGCTCATCTCAGGCGGGCTTCATTTTTGGGCTTTGCCGAATCGCACGTGACTCACACGCGTTTTTTTTTGGCTAGATTTTTATTGTCTCTCTACCAAGGTCGATTTTATCTCGTCTGCACTCTTGGTGCCGTCTTTGGTTGGCTCTGTTCCTCTGGTTCTCTCAGTACCAGAGACTACCGGGGTTCTGGGGATCGAAGCTGGCTGAATCTCTGGCTCTCCGTTGCGGGCTCGAATAAAAGCGCCAAAATCATCCATTGGCAGACTAAAATCAACTCGGTCCAGAATAGGGACCCTCTCTCCAAAGGCAAGAGCCACGCGGTTGCTTTTCCGAGATCCAGATGGAAGAACACTTCCGGGTTTGATAAATGTCGTGATGGGTTTGGGTGGTGCAATGGGTTTGGGTGGCGTGATAATGGTTTCAACCGTGGGACGAGGCTTGGTCGATTCCTCCATTCCGAGGTCCCGAGAGGTCGAGCGTCGAGAAGGTGAAATAGTCGACCTATTTTTGGTCCTGATTCGGACAGGCGTGGTCGGTTTTGCTGGATGATCCTCTGCCGGTTCGACTGTTGGGGGTTTGGAACGCTTCCGGCTTCGAACCTCGCTTGCTGACGCCTTGTGGGTATCTTGAAGTCTCTGCCTCTCCTCCTTTGCTTTCACGGTCAAAGAAGATAGGGTCGCTAGGCGATCTTTGGTACGACTAAAAGGAGAGTAGTTGGTGACGTTGGAGTGACTGGAATCTCCCAATCCGAGTTGCTCGTATCGCCGCAGGTTCTCTTCCGCCTCTCTAAGCAATCGACGATGATATTTATCCTGTAAAATCTTTGCCGCTGCCAAGGATATTGATGAGGACTCATAAGTCGAATCCTGACTCCCGCTCCCTGACTGTTGTTGCTGCCTTTGCTCCATTTCCACAGATTTTTGAAGAGATCGGAAAGCTCCAATAGGCATCAATCGGTTGATCTCAATATGTCGTAGTTTTTCCACCACCAACTGCTGCTGGTACATGGCGTGTCGCAGCTTTTCCTTTTCTCGATTTTTGACTTTTTTCTCAGCCGTCTCTTGCTTCTTATGGCGTTTTTCATAGACTTCATCTCTAAGGTCCTCTTCTTGAGTTGTCAATGCCCGAGCTCGAGGTCCTTCCTTCTTTCCAATGGTCGTGGTTGCCTTCTTGCCATGAACACTTGTAGGGGCGAGTATGCTGATCTGCTGATGACTTGCAATCTCTTTGTGTTTTTGACGGGTCGACACTGTCCTTGAGACTACTGATGGTTTTGTTCCGGCTCCTATTTGTGATGTAGCTTCAGCGTCTGTAGAGGTCATTCCTGATGCGGCCAAAGCTTCCGCCTCGGCTATGGCTTCGGCTTTCGCAAGCGCCTTTGTCAATGCCGTCATCTTTCTCTTTTTTTCCTCCTGAAGGAACTGAGCAATACTGCAGAGCTTGAAGATGGGAACTTCAATATGCGTGGTAGCTGATGGTGGAGGTGCCATGGAGGGTATTTCCGAGTCTGACGCGTTTAATCCAGTTTCATCCTCGGTCGCTCCGTAGGCAGCCGGTGGTATCCTCTTTGAGTCTGTGAAGGTCTGTTGCAGCACGCGTTTTTTGGCCAAATAAAGGATGTATTCTCCTGCTGGGGTAAGATGATCTTCTACAATGGATCCAAACACGCGATTAAAATTTGTACTAGCTGATCTTTTGTTCTGGTTGATTTTTTTTTTGTTCATTGATATCCAAATGTAGCACAAAATGCCATCCATACCCGACCCTAGCCCCAAAAGAGCAGCGGCATCCATGGGCAAGGCAGTCTTGTCCCGTAACTGGCCTCGACGCGAGGGGAGAACGCGCTTTTGTGTACTGCCGTCTGAGGTTCCTGCTTGGGACGAGTTTGTGTCACCGTCTGAAAGAGATGTGGCTGAAGATTCAGCATGGCGGGGCTTTGATCTGGAGCGATTGATGTGGGTTGGAGAGACCGTAGCTTGCGCGGTCAGGGGGACGGATGCATTGTTGTCGATGGCGGGCGAGAGGGCCGAGTCGCTCTTGTCCTTGCGGCTTTTCTTTAGGGGTACACGCTCGATCCCAGCAGTGTCGGCATCGGGGTCCTGGATGGATTCTTGACTGGTTTCTGTGGCAGCCGCTTTTCTTTTTTTGACGTTAGGGCCGCTGATTGGTGGCGATGTGGGAGTCATCCTTTTTGAACCGTGTTCGAGGATGGATGCGATGATGATTGGCGATGGATGACGAGGGAGAAAGAAGCTGATGCCGATGATGGGATGGGGCAAGATGATGTGGGGAATGACGCGCGGTAGGAACGGCAGATGGAGAACGGCAGGGGATGGGGATTGATTGTTGTGCTGGCTGGCGGCGACAAAAGAGGCAGGCGGGGCAGGAAGTGTGCTCTTCCGCTCTCTGTGCACACACAAGCGAAGTGACAAAACACCCTCTCACTCGCTCAGCAGCAGCCCACGTGACCTCGATCTGCTCGTGCCGCGTCCCTGGCCGCTGCGCTCTTCGTCCCTTGCGCTGTTCTTCTCTTCTTCTCTTCATTCATTCATTCATTCTCTTCCCACGATGCTCAGGTCCATCCTGCCTCTGATCAGGACCGCCCCTGTGCGCCAACTTCCCTTCCCCGTCGCATGCTCCCGCTCCCATTCACAACGCAATCGCCTCAGTCTCTGCAGAATCCCTGCACGATACCTCTCCACCCATTCTGCTGCAGGCACATTCACCCTCTTGCCCACGCGTGGTCTCTTGGAGATCAAGGGAAAGGACTCTTCAAAGTTCCTTCAGGGCCTCATCACGAACCAAATGCTAAAGATTGAGAACGGTGGCGGCGGATTTCTCGCTGCATTCCTCAGTCCCAAGGTACAGCCTCTTTCTTAAGAGCTGCATACAAAAAAAAATATCCTGTCAATCGATCTGTCTCTTTTTCTGACAGTCCAGTCATTTTTAAAATCCAGGGCAGGGTCATGTACGACGTTTTTATCCATCCCTCCAACTCGACGGTAGAGGGCGTAGACCCTTCATTTCTCATCGAATGCGATGCACGAGCTTTGCCCGAACTCCACAAGCACATTGCCCGGTTCGTGCTAAGATCTAAAGTCAAGATGACAGGAGTAACAGAGGCTTTCGACGTCTACTCTGTCTTGGACGATCAGTCAAGCCAGCAGGCAGCCTATGTTGCCCCAGACAACACGGCAGTCATGGAGAGACTTGGAAAGATGAACGCCTCAATCGGCATGCTGGACAATAGAGCCGACAACATGCTGGGATACAGGGCCATTGTCCCAAAGGGCCAGCTTTGTAAGTACTTTTTCTTTTTCTTTTGATCTGTTGTTGTTTGCTAATAGTAAATGATATGCTGATGTTTCATGCCCTCTCATCCACCAGTGTCTCTGCCCGAAAATTATCGCCAAGGCACCTTGGAAGACTACCATGTGCGCAGGATAATGCTTGGCGTGCCTGAGGGAATGGACGATTTCATTGCAGGAATGAGTCTTCCATTGGAATGCAACCTCGATTACATGAATGGAGGTAAGACGCCTCTCATGTCTTTGATAACTTTCAAAGAGTAACACACCGCATGTCTAATCTTTGACACTGAACACAGTCGACTTTAGAAAAGGATGCTATGTTGGCCAGGAGCTGACTATCCGCACCTACCACAAGGGAATCACAAGGAAGCGAGTGATGCCGGTTCAATATTTTAAGCCTGATGAACCGTAAGAATCTTGAACATTGCCTATAAATGCTTCATGTCGCATCGGATCTCTAATCAACAATTTTTTAATAGTGTGCCCGAGACCATGCGTTTTATCAAGGGGGATTCCCGTGTCATTCCTTCCCAGTCTGAGCTCTTCCCTGTGAAAACAACGGACTCTTTAAATGTAGCCTCATCAACAGCCTCTGCTCGACCTGTGCGAGCCTCAGGCAAGACTGGATCAAATGTGGGCAACATTGGATTGGCATTGGTCAAGTTGGACCAGGTATCCGAGGGCAACCTCTTTGAAGTGATGGATCGTGAAGGCGCGACGGTTCGCGTGAAGGCATTCTTCCCAAGCTGGTGGCCAAAGCAGACCGCGGAAAATGAATAAAAATCATCTTGTTCTTCCTAGTTGTCCTGGTTTTCTTTTTTGGGACGAAACAACCTTTTCTTGTTAACTTTTGTCCTCATGGTTCTTTCTTGTAATGTCAAACATCGAGGTTAGATAGGTAGGGGGTGGGGAAAAGGTCACGTCCTGTAGCCGGATGACCTGTGGTTCCAATGAATCTCGGCTGCCACGAAGGCGAATAGATTCTCGAATGGCAGTCAGAAGGAAAATATGTCACGAATCTGCTTCCCTTCGAGCAGCTTCTTGGCTGTTAGCTGTGATGTAATGTTAGCCCGCTCGCCCAAAGGCAGCGTAGCAAGACGGTTATTCATTGGAGAAAGAAGTAGAGCCGCGAGTATGGACAGGGAGGACAGCGATAGGAATGTGAGCTACTTAGCAAAGAAAGAACATTGCAAAGTGATATCATGCGGGACCAGGACATTCACCAGTGTGGTTGCAGTCATGGGTCATGTCAATGGCCATGTCATCGGCAGGTTGTCTTGTTGAGCCGGGAGCATTTGGCTGCTCTGTTGATATTGGCACCGGATTGGGAACGTTGGCTAGTGTCAGCCATATTGTTTTGAGAAGGTAAAGTAGGATTACTATTCTATTTATGAGAGTAGAGGGGTGACAACAGCCGAGGGATTAAAGATAGTTCGAGTTACTATAGGTAGAAAAAGCCGAGTTTTTCACTGAAAATTAATGGCACAGGGCAAAGTTGTCTTTGGCGTGCGACGAACTTCGCACTTCGCACGGACCTCGCATTTCGCGTGTGGTTGGCCTTCATGTGACGGATTGCAACAGATCGACCTAACTTTAGGCCTACTACATGCTCGGGCCCAAAGATTACGGCGAACAACCAAATCCAGGTATGTGCTGAATCGCGAAATAACCACAAGAGCGTCCAAACCATTAAAGAATGCTTCTATTGCCCTGTCCTCGTGCCGAGATCAAACAAAAAAGGGAATCGGCGTTTTAAGGGGAGAGGTGGAAACATTAGTTAAATAGGGGAAACTCACAATCTCTGTTCGCACTGAGGGACGAATGTGCAGCTGTGGGCCAAATAAGGGCCTAACCTTCTGTTTGCCGCAGCAGTAGTTAGTCGCATCCAGAATGCTGAGTTGCGCACATTACGCGAAGCATGTCGGGATGGGACTTTCGTAGTACACATATGGCTACGTAACATATCAAGATGGTGCAAGATCCCTCTAAAGTGAGATGATCACTTTCTTCAACAAGACTGCATGCCAGGCCCACTTGGTAACTCTATTGAAGCTGGTCGAAGCTATAAAAGAGATTGCAAAACATCATTCTTTGGCCAACTTGAGTGCCCTCATCTCCTTCTCTCACTTCCGTTCGCTTTCCCACCATCGGTCCCTCTTTTCTCTTTCGACGAATATACCCCCATACCCAAATACCCACATACCCACATACCCACATACCCACATACCCACATATCCACATACCCACATACCCACATACCCACATACCCGTATACCCTCGTAAAAGAGATCTCAAGACTCACCAAGCTCAATGAGGTGGTCCATTCCAAGTCTGGCATCGGCTGCCTTGGCGGTAGCGTGCTTCAGTGCTCTGCAACTGTCAGGCGTTGATGGAAGTCCTCCCAGAGATGGTATCGCCGCAGCCGTATTCGAGAGTGAAAACAATGGCGATGGTTACCTCAACAACAAAAAACATGATCCCGGCCACAAAAAAGGCCGTCAACCCAACTGTAAGTAGCCTACTACCTTGTTTGATTGTAGTCGTGGCGCTGATGCAGCAGTTCTGACGCAGTTATCTCCCTCTTCGTTGTTCACTATAAACTCTAGACGAAGAGCTTAGTCTCAAATGCGAAGACAAAGTTATCGATAAAATCATCTGCAAGCTGACCAATTTGCCAATCAGGGATGAAGTTGAGGTCGAGTCCGAGCCTGGTTTTGAATCCTCGAACAATGGCAATGACAACAC
Source organism: Entomortierella parvispora (assembly GCA_963573315.1). Classification (NCBI taxonomy): domain Eukaryota; kingdom Fungi; phylum Mortierellomycota; class Mortierellomycetes; order Mortierellales; family Mortierellaceae; genus Entomortierella; species Entomortierella parvispora. The sequence goes on along the minus strand of OY752149.1, from coordinate 2,018,120 downwards.
GGACTGCAAGAAACCCATTATAAGACGGGACATTATCTTGCCGCCACCTTGCACTGACAAGTGCGACATCGTGCCTCTTGCCTTTGATGTGCCTGAGGATGGTGAGGATGATGAGGATGATGAAGATGGTGAGGAGGAAGAGGTCGACGACAGTGATGAGTACAAAAAAGATGATGATTCGACCAACGTCAACACCAAGACCGGAGACTCGGAGGACAAAGAGGGAGCGGACCTTCCTCCTGCAGAAGGGCAAGATCTCTGGAAGAACGAGAAGCACCGTCAAAATAACCGTAAGAATCGCCATGGCCACCATCACCACACTGGAAAGAACAAGAAACAGTCTTGGCGAAATCTCTGCGTCGCCAAGGGCACTTTCTGTGGCGGCAACCTCTTTGGTTGCAATTTTGACCGTAGTTACATCTACATTTGCGATGGCCGAGGTGCCAAGCCCAAACGTGGAGAAAAGTGTACCAATGGCTGCATTGTCGGTCCTACTCCGGGTACAGATAAATGCTCGACCAGCCCTCCAAAGGAGTGCCTTTGTCCTGCCACCGGTGTCATTTGCGGCACAGTTTTTCCACGAAAGTGCAAGCTGAGCCCCACATCCTTGTACAAGTGTAAAAAAGGCGAACTTCCCGTTTTCCAAAAGGACTGCAAGCCGGGCACCTGCACCAGTGTCGTGAACACAGCCTCCGTGGATGATGCTGTTCTCCAAGGGGAGCGGTTCATTGTCGACAAGTGCATCCCCGACCCCCCCACTACTTCGTCCCCGAATGTACGCACCGCTCCCGTCACTGCAGATCCTACCAGGTTCGGGGGCACCTCTGCCCCAGACCCTACAAGTGGCACTGCTTCCGCTTCCGCGACAGCTACATCATCTGCCTCGACCTCGAGTTCTAATTCTGATCCAGCTTCTGGAGGAAGTTCAGCGACATCCACAGAGTCCACAACAGCATCTGCCTCTACAACAGCAACAAGCCCTGGTCCCGGCTCCGCTACAACTACATCATCTCCTAGTACTTCCGTGGGCACCTCTGCTCCAAACCCTACAAGTGGCACTACTTCCAGTTCTGCAACGCCAACCGCCTCTTCTTCAATCCCTGGTTCCGTGACAAGTTCTGGTAATGGTGCATCCACCACTCCATCCACCACTCCATCCACCACTCCATCCACCACTCCATCTGCTTCTCCATCTGCTTCTCCATCTGCTTCCACATCCGGCCAAGGTACATTTAAGACTATGATAATTCCACTTCGAACAGTTGAACAGTTGAACCGGTGATCTAAACATATCATCATCTGTATCTATTAGATCCACCACCAACAACAAGCTCGACCCCAGCTCAAACTACCTCAGCAGATCCGACCCCTTCCCCATCACCGGCCTGCCAGGCGGTCATCAACGATCTTAACGATGCGATAACAACAATATTATCCTTGATCAACTCTGTTGCGGCGTCGACTCCTGCACCGTTCAACACCATTTTGACATATCTTGGAACTTCTATTCAGACGTTTGCAACTGGACTTACGAATGGCACAGTCACAGATGCTGGCGCTGCTGCGGGATCAATACTTCAGGCTGCAAATGCGACTCTAGGAATTCTACAGAGCGCCAATGCAGCTCTTGTTGCAGCAGGTGTCCCTAGTGGCCCACTGAGCGACCTCATCACGCAGATCCAGTCTCTTCTCCAACTCGCCACAAATGTCCTCATTTGCACAAACACTTCGGCGAGCTGCGTTGGCCTGCAGACATTGATTGGCAATGCAATCACTCAAATCATCACTTTCATCCAGAACGCACCTGGAGTCAACCTCAGTAAAGTGTTGCAAAGGAGCTCTTTGTCTGCTTGATATTTGGATCGTACCAAACTGCCAGTCACTAACATTTTCTCATTTCTGTTGGTCATAATAGTTCCGGGTGTAGGTGCAATCTTGACTGCTATCAACTCTGCTGCCCAGGGTCTTCTCGATGGCTCTGCTGCTATCATTTCTACTCTCCAGGGCTTGGTGAACACAGTCGCGAGTGTGAACAGCCTCCTACCTGCAGACCTCCAAGCACCGGTGAACATCATTGTCACGCTCCTCAATCAGCTCGTTGACTGCTTGAATTCACCTGTTACACCGACGACGCCTGTTGCGACTATTCCTGCAGTGACGACGCCTGCTGTGACTATTCCTGCTGCGACGACGCCTGCCGTGACTATTCCTGCAGTGACAACGCCTGCCGTGACACCTGTTGTGTCTACGCCTGCAGTGACGACGCCTTCTGTGACGACGCCTGCTGTGACTACCCCCGTTGCCAGCCCGACGCCTAGTTGCCAGGCCGCTATCAACAGTCTGTCCAATGCCATCCCAGGAATACTCTCCGCGATCACCAGTATCGCTGGTGCGGCTCCTGCACCGTTCGGTACAATCCTGACAAACGCTGGAAATGGTATCAACTCTATTGCGACCAATTTTACCACGGGCACTGTAGTCGATGCGGGAGCTGCAGCAGCCTCTCTTCTCCAAGTCGTCAATGCGACCCTGGCGGTCTTGGAAAACGCAAACTCGGTTCTTGTCGCGGCGGGTGTTCCCAGCGCTGGATTGAATACCCTCATCAGCAGTCTTCAGGCGCTCCTAAATCTTGCCGTGAACGTCGTGCTTTGCACCAATGCGCCACAGAGTTGTACTAGTTTGCAGCAGACGGTCGGTAATGCCATCACACAGATCATCAGCTTTATTGAGAACACTCCTGGAGTCAGCCTCAGTAAGTCCTTGCATCATGGCGTTTTTTAGCCAAAGGGGGAGTTTTTTTTTATTATATTTTTGTCGTAGTGTTTATCTTTAGCTAACGCGTCTCTACTTTGAATGTTTTACCTACTTTCACAGTTCCAGGGGTGACTGGGATCCTTACAACTATAGGCAGTACAGCCACTGCCCTAGTGAATGGTACAGCGGCCGCCGTATCTGGCCTCCAGTCCTTGGTTAACACGATCGCCTCATTGAACAGCCTCTTGCCCACCGCGTTGCAACCCCCTCTGGCCATTACTACTACACTCCTCAACCAGCTCATCGACTGCTTCAACCAGCCAACGTAAGAGGTGGAGACCTGAATCAATGTGGACTATGACAGGATTCATATAAATAAAACCTCCATTTCTCGAGTGGGACGACGGTATAAGCACAAAAGTGAAGCGCATAAGTGAGAGAGTAGCATGCATAATTCTCGACACGCGTCCGCGACACCACGCGACCTGCGCGTGAAGCGCATAGGTGCTAGAGTAGCACACATAATTCAAAAGAATTCGCCTTCGCGACACCACGCGACTTGCACACAAGTTCAAAAGTGAAGCGCATAAATGAGAGAGAAGCACGTCCAAACGACGCGACCTGCGCGTGAAGCGCACAAGTGCAAGAGTAGCACGCATAACTCAAGAATTCGCGTTCACTACACCACGCTAGTGTAGCGCATTGAAGAAAAAGCAACACATTACACGCATAGTTCAAAAATACGCGCCCGCAGCACAACGCCACATGCGTATGATTTCAAAAGTACTGTAACGCCCAACTTTCGCGTCTTTTCATTATTAGCAAAGGTCCGAAGGTTGACACTTCTGCGCCATTTTAGAAAGTGAGCAGTCACAGATATTGCGTGATGAGGGTGTTCTATCCGAAAATCTCGTATTGTTGCGCGTTTTCTAGCTTTTTCCTTTATCCTTCTTGATATCGAAGGTCGTCTGGATGATGCTCCTGCCCCTGACAGTGCCAAATCCTTTGGCTGCTAAGGTAAATCCCAAGATACAGAGGGTGGTTGCTGCTGCTAGAAACCACTTCCAGTAGGGCACAAATTAGAGGCTGACTTTTCTCCATCATAGTGTGTCCTGAGACGGTGGATGGGGTTTAATCAGTACAGTAAATACTTTATCGAGAGGGGGCATAGACGGTTCTTCGTGGATGGATTCTGTCCACAGACAGATACTGACGACAGGTGCAGTCAAGGACAAAAGTGTTGGTGAGAATTTCTCTTTCCTGTGACCACTCGATTGGGCGTGTTTGTCTTCAAGATGATACAACGAGGCGTGTACCTTTTTTTTTTTTTTTTAACACTTTTGATCCAGACGACCAACACCATCGCCGCTAGATTACCCCCGCCGCTGGCGCTTGCGCCATGTCCACCTCAGCAGTTCCCTTAGCCTCATCGACTGTCTTGACTATGCTTCACTCGAGCCGAAAGGAGGTGTGAGTGAGATAAAGGTACGGTAACTAGCTACACTTGGTTACATTGACCGCCTGCCTTCATCCGCTATACCAAACCCTTTTGACAGATGTTCCTTCCTACTATATGTCTTTTATCGCTTAGTAAAAATATGATTCAAGACCCATGTGGCAAGCTTATTTCAGAAAAAGCTCAACGTCGCAAACGCAGTGCTGTGCAGCAGGGCTGAGGGTAAATAACCTACAATGGGCACAAACGCAAAAACAGCAGTGTGCGCTCTAAAAAAAAAAAAAGAAAAAACTGAGCTTACAAATAAGGCGATTACAAATGTCGTGACCATTACAAATGAAGGGTGAGAAGGCAGTTGACCCACATCCTTGAAACTGCTTTTAAGTCAAGGCTCCTTTCTTCCCAATCCTCCAATTCAACTCACCTCCACTCTAGTTTGACCATGTCCCCCCTCCCTTCCACACAAAAAGCCGTTGCGGTGCCAGCCAAGCGCACCCCTTTGATTGAGATCACAACCCCAGTGTACCCACCTGCCGCCGGTGAGGTTGTTGTTCGTGTCCACTGGACCGCGTCTTCACCTCTGGATCTCCATCGCGCCGACGGCGGTCTTTTGACTACCTCGTACCCAGCCCAGCAGGGCAGTGGCGGCGTTGCAGGAATCGTAGCCGCAGTTGGCTCTGGCGGTGACCTCAAAGGTCTCAAAGTCGGCGATCGCGTCTCGGCTTTTGCCTTCCATGGAGAAAGGGAAGCGAACCAACAGGAGTACATCACTATCCCCGCGTACTTGGCCTCCAAAATTCCTGATGGCATCCCACTACAAGCCGCTGTCACCGTTCCAGTGAACTTGGTTACTGTATTTCACTCTGTCACCGCAGATCTCGAGCTCGAATTGCCTTGGCCTATTCCACAGAATTGGGTACCTCAGGCGGCGACTAGACCCATTCTTGTTTGGGGCGCGAGTAGCAGCGTGGGAATTTTTGCCGTCCAGGTCTTGCGTCACTGGGGGTACACCAAGGTCCTTGCTGTCTCCAGTGGCAAACACCACCAGTATCTCGATAGTCTTGGCGCAACTAAATGCTTTGACTACACAAAACCTAGCGTCGTCGGCGACATCTTGGACTATGTGAAGGAAGAGAAGGATCCCAAGGTGCCTTATATTCTGGACTGCATTGGTTCGCTCCATGGCACGTTAGAGCCGCTATCCAAGATTGCCCAGCGAGGCTCTCGAGTCGCCGTCATGCTTCCTGTCATTGTCAAGGACGCCACCGAAGATGAAGAGCCCGTATACGAGATGGACGTGGCCAATTGTCATCCTGGCAAGTGGGCTGAGGGCGCCATTGTCCGCGGAGTCCGAACTCATTTTTACCTTCAGAACGAGTTCTTCAAGGAGAGACTGCAGCCCGAGATCTTGCCTGCACTGCTGTCACAGGGAATCATTCAGCCCAATAACCAAAGGGTCGTAGAAGGAGCAACGTTGGTGGAAAGAGCACAGAACGCGTTGAACCTGTTGAGGAGCAAGGCTGTTAGCGGCGAAAAGTTGGTGTACAGGGTATTCGATGCCTGAGCCTTGGATACGTACAATTCTAGAACATGATAGCTTCACTGATCAAGTAAAAATCTTCATTTCCATCCCACCATGTACCATGCACCCAACAGGCGGACAACATAAAAGTAGGGATTAGGAGGATTGAAGGATGAAATGAGGTGGGTTTCTCTTTGCTCTATCGCTCAATATCAGGTGCCGGTACTGATCCTGGGCAAGGAAAACGCTGGACTGGGTCCCACGGCCATTGAGCGTTACTCTCGCGTGCCGCACACGCTCTGCTCGACAGGCATGCAGAGCAATATGGGAGGGGATAGCAAAGATGGTGCGCTAGAAGAAAGCTTTTTATTTAGCCATGCCTATCATATTTTTGCAGCCCGTTCATGGATGGCGTTAGTGAATGCCTTCACTGAAGCTGTAGTCTTCAGCTCTTGGTCGAGTTCATCCAGGAAGGTGTCAAAGTCTTTATCGCTTCTCTTCTGCAGTTTCTCAATGTCTCTGAAGAGCGCTTTTCGACGCCTGTGAGTCCGATTATCGCCAAGTGCCTCGTTGTCAGCAATCAAATAGTCATGGTAAACCTCTTTCAGGGATCGCTTCGATTTGCACCTCAAGGAAGGCCGTGACCGATCCGGCGGCTGAACACTGACGGGATGAGTTTGTGGCTGCGAATACCATAAATGGCCGGAAGGGCGAACAGGGGACTGGCTCCACTGCGACGGCTGCGGATGTGGGTGCCGCTGCGGGGGGATCGGCGGAACGTATGGCCGCTGTAGAAGAGGTGGGTGAAAATATATAGTCCCTGATCCTTGTCCCTGTTGCTGTTCTGGCTCCCGAGGCCGGTGCTCTCCTTGTACCTGCAATGGTGATTGAGGTGTGACAGCCGACAAAATCCGCAAGATCATCTCTGTGCGACAACAAATATCCAAATTGGCTGGCTTCAACTCATCTAGGAGGCGTAGTTGCTGTTGCGATAGATCCTGGCCCTGATTATGACTGAGAGTGGTTAGCAAGGCGGAGGTTGTTACTGTTAGATGCTGGACCTTGTCGGCAAGATCATTGATCCCCCCCACAACGGCTTCACCATCAGCAATCTCTCTGGGGAAAAGATTGGCCTGCTCACGTTGGTTCTCAATCGCAGTCAAAAGATTCATCTCGAACTGCAGAAAGAGAGGGCTCTGAAAGATGTCGGGTCTTGAAGTAATCAAAGAGTTGGTCAGAGTTCGCCCCTGACTATCTTTCCTACGGAAGATGACTGCATCCTGAAGAATAACTCGACGCAGCCGAACAAGGAGTTCAAGAAAGGCCATCCTGCAAACAATTCCACTCTGGACCAAATCCTTGGCTGTCTTCTCATTTGAGTCAGAGTCAGCGGGGACATAATGTAGGTCGTCTTCAGTGGGCTCAGTTGGATCCACGCCCATCATCAGCTTCTCGCAGTCCTTGATCCAGTTATTCCGTAGCTCAGGATGATCGATATCAAAGGTATCTTCAATCCAGCTGAAAATCTTCCGTTGAAGTTCTAGAGGAGGAGAGACGAGGTCGCGCTCAATAAAATACGGTTCGTTCTTGAAATGTGCCATCGCGAACGCACCGCTGATTGTGTTTTGAAGGGGGTGAGCCGTCTCCATCTGACCTATTGAGGAACGTCCTAAATGTCGAATATCCTCCAGCCTGAGACCGAGATTGTGGGCCTCCATTACTCCAGCGTTTCGGCCCATGCGGGTGATGTTCGGGGAGTAAACCTGACAGGATCTCATCACCGCAGATGTCGAGTCGTTTTGAGTTTTCGGGTCAAGGGACAAGAATCGGAAATGAGAACTTCTTGGATCTAACCGATCTTTAACACTTCCTCCAACCAAGACCTTGACCCGATGCCACTCATCTGGTTTAGAAAAATCGGGCAAAAGTTCTTGTGCTAGCTGGGGTGATTTAGACGTCAGAAGCATACAGTTCAGTCAGCACCATACATGCAGCGGCCATTGAGTAGAGAAATAGCTGGCTTTACCTCGAATCGTTCAAACATATAAAACGCAAATCCGCCCACGGTGCATCTGTTGATGTTTTTGTGTCGGAATGTGGTGGCGTACATATTATCTCCTCTTTTGTTAGGCAGACAGAAAACAAGTCCAAGAGCGACTCCTGACCCAGGCAATGAGTTTCGTTTCAATAGTGAGAATGTGTCAGACAGATTGGCATTCCTAATATCTTCGTCAAGCAGGAGCATGTGATGCCGGGCAAGAAGGCAGAAACGCTCTCGCATGTGCTGGTAACGTTTTACCCTATTGTATGCCCTCTTGCCTTCCCGTAGGGTCGGAGGGAGTTCTCTCCACAAAAATGACAACATCCTTATAAAGTCGGAAGGTGTGTATGTATCCGGAGCAGAATGTGCTGTCTTATCGGATTGACTGACAGATTCGTGCACGAGCTTGACTTCATGGCCCTCGATGGCCTTCATCAAAGGTATGTCTTGTCGCGGGTTTGGTTCAAGGCTAGGGAGGGGTGCCAACCGAGAGCTCTGTTCTTTCCAGAGGAAAATCAAAGCCTTACGGGCCATGTCGACCGCGGCAAATCCTACTGGAACAAAGATGATGGTGTTCCCATATTCATCCTTTTCTCCTTGCAGAACTGGATGAAAGACACGAAACAAAAAGATAAAAAAGTATTCAGCCTGTGAAATTATCAGCCACCTAGCATGTATCGAAAAGACATACCCTTATTCTTTTCTGTAATACTTGCAATACGTGATTCTGCAGTCGCGTCCGTCAAGCTTTGTTCCTCAACGGAAATACCCTCAGCTTCAAACTCACTGCCAGCCTCATAGTTGCAAGTGTTGATGTTCGAGTATTCATTGTTATTCCTGGTGCTGCTGCTATTGTTGACCATCTCGTGATCAACAGCTTCATCTTCACTGTCGGCAGCCTCGGTACTGGCATCGGGAGAAAATGACTCTAGCTCAGTTGGTGCCGCCGCTGGAATCGTCGCAGGTGCAAATGTCACTGAAAATGCTATTGCTCCTGGTCCATTGTTTCCAGCTGCTTCACACACTTCCTGTCGTCCTGCTCCTTGTACCGCAATTCCATTCTGTCGGCTGCACCCAGCATAAGGGTCCATGACTTTCCGAACCTTCCTCTGAAAGACGACCTTCTCAAAGAACTCGAGCATCCTTGTGGATGAAACAGTGGTGTCGCCATCGAAGTGCAGGTCGCAAAAGGTCTATAAAATTACCATCGAAACAGGTTTAGAGAAGGAAAACTCACAAAGGAATATTGCAACTGTCGGTACAGTTTTAAATAGGTTTTGTATGCTTGAATTGTCTTTGTAGGCGGCCGATTTAAAATGCCTTCAAGGACGACTCGAGCAGACTCCTTTCTTGTTGCAGAAACGACTCCTCCGATGAATGGGATTGGTGCTGGATCAACAGGAGCTGATAGGGAGAACGAGGACCTGTTCCGCTCATTTGATGAAGTAGGGGGCACCGTAATCACTTTAGGAGTTGGTTTCTTGGCGCGCTGCTCGTTGAAGACAATATCGTCAGATTGAGTTTCCTCCTGCCTTCTCTTCCTACAACCAGTTGCTACCACAGATGTGCTTGCTGTCTCTATATCCTCTGACAACGCACACGTTTCCTTTCACGTTGTTTCAAAAGGAGGCGCAGACGACGCGCGTGTTCTTGGAGACGTTGGAAGAGATGTCAAAGCGGGACGAATGGGCAGTGACAGCCTCGGGCGAGACTGCACTTGATGTAGACGTATCCAAAGGGTTGGTAGGATCATGCAGTGACTGAGCGGACAACAACAAAGCTGACTCTCTTCTTGCGACGGTAGCCCTCGGCGTTCTTTCTCGGCGCTTGACTGGAGCAGTGGTGAAGGGGGGAACTGGAGCCGAGGCTTGCTGTCGGAGGTTGCTGTCTACAGGGTTTTGGTCGTTCGCAGTTGTCGATGCCTTTTTCGGCATGAGGTTGGAGCCAATGGGGGGATGAGTGGAGGGGAAAAGAGCTGCTGAAGACGGACCAGAGAGCTGGGGTTATTTACAGGCGAAGGAGTTTGATAGGAGATGGAGACAACGATGACAGTAAGGCGTTCTGACCATGGGCCCTGAATGGAGACGATCGTTGGCCTGGATTTGCACCTCCAAGCCACCAGAAGGCCACGCTGCACGACATTTCGACATTTCTTGAAGTGAACCGGGTGAGCCGGTTCATGGTTCCATTGCCCCACACACTTTCATTCTCTGTCCTCATGTCATCGCCAGAGTCAACGCCCGCAACAGATAATGCCCTCCTCAGCTCATGGCGTGAAGCCCTGTCCCTTTCTCCCGAAGAGCTGCGGCCAATTTTAATCGTACTGTAATAGATAGTCGCCGTTTCAGTCTCTGAGGTCTGATCACCCTAACTGACGCGCTTTCCAACGTGAAATAGGCATGCACAATAACTGCCGCCAACTTTCCAAAACTCCTAGTACCGTTGGTTCAGCAGGCGCTCTCAGAGATCCAGGACGGCACGCTCTCAGTTCCTGCTGGGGCCAACATTGCTGCGACCTCAGATGCAAGAGCGGACAAATCTTTTGCGGATCAAGTTCGATTTGTGCGCCGTCTCCGCGAAGCTTTGTATAAGGGATCGGTCCTTAGCGGAGGACCTTACGGGATCAACGCGCTGGGCGCACTAAACTTCGCACTCGACCCTGCTCTATCGGATGCCGTTAACGCGCTAGGTCCAGTCCGCGACCCTCAAAACACAGCAACAGATCCCGAGTACCTGGAGCGCGGACGAATTCTTTTTCAGACAATCTATCAGCATCACAGTACGTGGATATTCATCACAGCCGAGACCGCTTTTTCTATGAAAGTCCAAATGTTCACGGCTATGTGTGTACTAATACCACGCTACATTTCTGCAGCCGAGCCAATCTTGACAAAAATTGGCAATAGCAGCCAAGATTTAATCCAGGGTATTTTGCGGGATACCTACGGCAAAGTTCTCAGTGACACGACCTTGATCACTCTTCCAGAGACGGAACTCTGCCTCGTTGCGACTCTGGTCCCGCTAAATGTTCCTCCTCAGCTTAAGAGTCATGTCTATGGTGCACGGAACGTAGGAGTCCCTATGGAACAAGTCCAGCAGCTTGTATCTGTATCAGAGTCAATTACACAATGGGTTCATAGTCAACGACAAAGCTCGCTGTGATTTCGGGTATCAACAGCCAGAATAAATCTTGTGCCTGGTTTATTTCCTGGGTTGGTTCGATTTTTGAATACCGATATTGGTGCTTGGAGTCTATCTTCTTTTTGCAGGTCAAGTGACCATTTTGAAGTCGATTAAAAACGTAACGACATTCAACTTCGACTAACGACTTCTGCATGCAGAAATGTCCTTACCTTGCCCACTGAAGGTGAGTGGCTTTAAAGACCCTCACGGCAGTGTGGTTGTAACACACATAAGACTAGTCTGTGCCATGAAGGCTACTATTCTATTATTCCTCTCTGAGTCGGCGCGTGGTCCGGACGATTGGGTTTCTTGTTCCTCATCTGATGAGGATATGACTCTCTTGGATGATCTGTGAAGGTCATCTTGGACGATGGGGGGCTCGGGGTTCTTGATGCTAGCGATATCGTGATCATTGAAGGGGTCGAAAGCGGGGCCCCAAATGGTGTTGGTGCTGGATGCGCCGGCGCTGGAACTGGATCCCACGGTAGCTTTGTTCTCCACATATCCTTCTCGTTCACTGGTCTCTTCCTTGGCCCACATAGAGTTGCCAGCCTTATCGACAGGGTGCAAGCACATCGACCACTTCTGGTCCACAAGTCGGGCTCTAGCAGCACTCGCCATGTTTTTCACCTGTCATCTCGTCCCTGTGGACGAGGTACTCCTCACAGAAATCGTCTGACTGTCTGTCACTTGTGATGTGATACGGATGTCTGCAGTGGGGACACTACTGACAACAAAACACGCATACCAGATCCGTAAAGTTCTGAAACTTAAGTTGGAGAGATGACAGGCGTGTGAGAAAGCCAAACTCGCCAAGACTTGCGTCCCAGGCGTGACTTTTGTTTTGCGACTCACAATGCACCCTACCCCATCCTTACGCCAAAACCCATCCTAAATCAACCCATACATTGAATCAAATCACTGACTTGCCACACTTGCCACACCTCTACTAGTTAGCAATCCCGTTTACCTGTGCTACCGCAGGTTCTTGTTATGCTCTATTGCATTTCAATTCTAACTCACAGGCGAAGCCTTTGCCCTTGTTTGCTATTCAAACGTCGCCATTAAACTCCAGTCAACCACCAACTTCTGCTTACACCATGTTGCCTCTCATTATGGAGCTTCGTACCAGCGAGGAGGAGGTATACGCCAGTTTACCGAAAACCACCTGATCATAATAGCTCTCTTCGCCCTCGGTGGACCAAACAACAAATATAGAGTGGAGTGGACATGCAAGGTCCTTTTATTCCACGACCCGAAGACCAAACCACGGGCGTCCCCTACTTTGATGGCAGTCCGTGTGAAGAAAAACTTTCGACTCAACGCTGACGACAGGATTCACAAGCAAAGCTATCGATTCAGCAGGCAGCATATTCACAATCTTTACGGAACGAATCGCCAGCGGCGCCCGGATCAGAAAGCGGCACTTTACCGAGAGTTATGGGACACTATTTCATCGAGATGAAATGGCAGCACATAACATAGTGAATGCCGTGCAGGGGCACTTGCTGCTCCAACAGAGACCGCTGTACTTGCGGCCAACTGATGAGCAAGGGCGCTAGCCTTGGATGCGGACGGATGAAACCGAGCGCAACTTGGACCAGCACATGGAGGACTCAGCATCAGTTGCAGGAACAGCAGAGGCTACCACAGTAGGCTGGTCGCTAACGATGAACCAGGGATTGAGTCGAGTGTTGTTTTGGGGATTGCGGACGCGATAATGGAGTACGCTCCAGAATCTCTTGACAATACCAACAGCCGCGTCAGCCCTAACACAAATTCCGCCGTTTGCACCCCTGAGGACAACCAAGGCAGCTCTCATAGGGGGTTCAATTACTCAAAGAGAAAATTATCGGGGCGTTCAAGACGGTCAAGAATGATGCGTCCTTGGACTTCTCGCAACTGAGCTCCAAGAGTTTTGTACAGTTTCTCCAAAATATTTTCTTGGAATTGTCCTTGCTTATCCGACGGAGCTACCGGGTGCTGAGCGAATTCTTGCAGCACAAGAGGAACAAACCCCACAGTGCATTGTGCTCAGGATTGACAGGAAAAATATACGTGGCTTCTTCCCCGAAGCACACGTGAACATGCTTGATATTTTGAAACGCGTACAGAAGATGTGGATGGGTTTGGCGTTGATTATGTTCAAGAACAGCCTGCGACGAAACTTCGTCGTACGGGGACATAGTGTAGTAGTGTACCTTTCGTAAATGACTTATATTCTGGGTCATGGCCTCTAATAAAACTCGTCAAAAGGCCTTGTGTCATTGTAACACGAATCAAACACGGCATTGACAGCCTTTTCAGCGGCCGCACGGGACGGACAGCTTGGGTTGGCTTGCACTGAGATGACAGCACGCCGCCTTACACATTCCTGATGTTGTTTTGTGAATGTGTAGAACCCACGTCGGACCTCTCTAGTCCAATTGCAGTCGCCACTCAAAGCGGCCGCCCTGATTTCACTACAGGCGTGGTGGCGGAGGTTTCCCCAGTCAACGCCAAATACACAGTGATCGTACATGTGAATCATCTCGTGGATCATGGTGTGTTCCATATGTTTTTTGCTGAAGAAGCCGTTCTGGCAGAGTAGGATTCCATGGTTGTTGGAGAAACCTCCTGATTTTGTCGCATCGCAAGGGCCACACTCCAGCATGTTCTTTGTCAAGGGGCATCCGGCTTTGGCGAGATTGTTCATCATGAACCGGACTCCAGGGCCTGTGCAAAAGGGAGGGCAGATATTTCATTAGCAATATGGTCCTTTCAGCCGTCAGATTGAGCACCTGTATCTTGATAATATCGTACTGGTTTTGACAAGCTGTTCCCGGTAAAGCTCGCATTGTTTCCTGTCGGCTTTGGCAACTTCTTCTTGGAACTCTTCGGGGCTGAGACCAATGCCTGTGATCCGCGATAAAGTCTTGCGCCAGCTGTTGAAGGCCTTTCGGTCCCTGGGCTCTAGTTCATCAGGCAAAGGGTTTGAATCCACCATGGACGGTGATGGCGAAGGAGCAGATTCCAGGTGTGATGGGCCAGGTGATGATGGTTCTGGCATGATGTCTGTTTGTTGTAGGTGGTCCTATGCGTCGGGTATGGTTCTGTCGAATGCGGCGTCTGAGTCGAGTCGAGTCGATTCGAGTTTGGCGGAGAACAGACAGACAGGCAGACAGATAGACAGACAGACAGTGAGGACCGACCAAGAAGAGCCTTCCTCGGAAGTGGCTTGGTTGTTGTCCACCTCGGAGCAGTCACAGAGCCCACCTTGGGGCTTTCCCCTCTGCGTCTCGGCGTTCTGGCATCCCTCCGGACCGTTGCTCGGATCACCACATCCCTCACCATCACCGCGCTCATTGCTCATTCCCCCTGCACTACATTGTCATCACCACCAGCACTGCCAACGTCCGCAGTCCAAGGTTCGCTCCACCCCAGAGATACCTCGTGAGGTTGCTTTGCCCATTCTTCCTCGGAGGACAACGGACTAAACTCGTTGTATGTTACTTTTTTTTACACGTCCATAGAGGTACCCACATTGATTCCGGGACCAAGTCTGATGCAGAATGTCTAGATCCACGACAGCTTGCTGGCCTGCGATTGCCGTACAAGTCAAATCCACAGCCAGAACAGGAGCGCCTCCCCGGTGGCTCTTCCCTCGACATAAAGTCTCGCAGTCGTCGCCCTGTAACGGATACAACACACAAGGTGACGCCATGTTCTACAAAGAGGCTTTGAGCCGCCTTTCGCAGAATGCAGGAGCAGGAGCATTGGCTATGAAGAGTCCGACCACTAATTCGACCCAATCGACGCACCAACTTTGCCACTGCGTCTCAACTCGCCCAACACTACATCCTGCTGGCAGGAAGCAGAGACAGGGTCAAGCTCGGAGATTATTCACGGAAGCCCACAGCAACGCGCAATCCTCAGAGCCATCAATATCGCGAGCCCAGGTTCACACGCCGCTGTCGACAAATCCTTCAATACCGAAATCCAACGAATCTATCGGGACGAAACATGAACCTGGAGCTAATAGACGGCCTTCCAGGACTCGTGTAACCCGGAAAGGATCAGAATCTACCACCGCTGCCAGCACACGATCGACAGCGAGGCAGTCAGAGATACCCGTGGCCCTCACTAATCTAAGGCTACTTATACATACCGACCATCCATTGCTTGCGTCCTTGCCACAGAGAGAACCCCAGGAGAAAAGATGTCACTCCCGTAATGCATCAACCATCGCTCCTCCACTTACCGTACTACAACATTTATTCTCAAGTCTGGAATCCTCAAAAAGTCTCTCTCTACTCACAACCATGGATTGGGACGCCCTTACCCTCTGGTTCGTACACTACGACGATCATCAAAGCCTGGATCAATTGCACCGAACGCTGGTAGGCCATTCCGGCCCTGTTGGTCGCTGCTCCCCGAGTACGTACCGTCTTCTGACTGATGGTCGGCTTTCCTACCTTCGGCAACAAAGAAATGGTGTGCTACCATCTACAGCAGAGTTAACAGATGTTGTCAGACGGACGATTGACTGGATGCGATCAGTCGATATACCTTGCGGCCAGGAACTTCCCATGTTATGGCTGGAAACGTGCGTCCAAGAGCGGAACTGGGGAGATGGCGTCAAGGCATGGACGGACATAACGACGGGTAACAATTCCCGGGGCGTCTCTGAGACGACGTCCATTTTTGCCATTCTATCATACCTCAACCTTGGGAAACTTTCGGATGCCGGCACTTTACTTCAATCAGCGATGGAGCGGTTAATGATTGCCATGCAGCGCCAGAATTTTCTTCCTGTGGCGGACAATAGCATGCCACGCGATGGGGGATCAGAAGGCGAATCTGATGTTGGCTTCGTAGACGGCAAAGCAGAGTATCTGAGGCGCTACAAGGAAGCGATGCAGGATATCTTTGCGTTAAAAGAGTGGAACGTTGGCGTTGACCTACAGTTCATTGATCCTGTTGGTATGGAGAGTATTTTGTCAGAGTGGAAGACCAAGGTATACCCTCTGATGATTGAGATCATCAGTCTTGGCAGCATCGACAAGTCAGGAGCGCTCCTAGCGTCTAACCTGGCAGTGGGTCTACTCGAGAGTGGCTACACCCTTGACCAGACTCGGTTTCGACTACTGACACGGTATATTGGGTCCACAAGCGGGTCGGGTGGAGCAGAAAAGTTTCTCTTGAGGTGGATGGAGGCCAGTCGATTAGCAAAGCCAGATGCTCCGAGTCCGTCGAATGACCGCAAGCCATCAACAGGTCCATCAGGGTCTTCGAAAAAACCCAAAAAAGCACCTGGCGCGGTGATGCTTGTCGAGATTGGTCTTCAGGAATTGGTGAAACGAGCAGCAGCAGAAGGAAATCTGGAGAGAGCACATCGGATCTTTGATGGAATGGCGCGTCAAGGGATTCTTCTCGATGTTGATACAACAGAGGCACTTCTCACTGGGTTCTGTCAACAAAAGGACTTTCAGCCCGCGTTACAAGTCCTGGAGAAATCGCTTCAGGACAAGCGAGTGCCATCCATTAAAGCGGCCAACGCGCTCTTGCAAGAACTTGTCCGTGGCGACCGACTGGATGAGTCC
Source organism: Entomortierella parvispora (assembly GCA_963573315.1). Lineage (NCBI taxonomy): Eukaryota > Fungi > Mortierellomycota > Mortierellomycetes > Mortierellales > Mortierellaceae > Entomortierella > Entomortierella parvispora. Next base: position 2,001,582 of record OY752149.1, on the reverse strand, counting down.
GTAGCAGTCTTCAGGGACTTGACAGAGAACCATGGACTCAAGCCGGATCAAGTGACTTACCGGCGACTCTTGAATCTGACATCCATGTATGGGCAGCTGGCGATGAGCCAGAAGATCCTTTCGACACTGTCTGCCATGGGTGTGAAGCGAGATGGAGAGCTCTATCGTGACCTGATGTTGGGCTATATTCGGTCTGGAAATTTCGAAGGCGCCATCAAAATCTTTGAAAACATGGACAAGGACAGAGTGAAGCATGATATCCGTCATATCAACGTTCTCCTTGACGGCGCTGTTCGTTATTCGTCGTCCTCAACGATTATTGGCATTCTGGAAATCATGTCCTCACTCTCGCTGCGGCCAAATCCTGAGACCTGGCGCATCCTTCTCCGTGGAGCGCTACTCAACAAAGACAAAAATCGAGCTCGGTCCATTTTTCAGGAGCTGTCACACTCTGTTGTCGAGGGCATGACGGACAAAGCGGATGGGGCGTTGCGAGCATCAAGACACAAGGAGACATTCGAGATCCTTGTCAAGGAGTACGCGACGCGTCATGGAAACCAGCGGGCATTGAGGATTCTAAAAGCAGCCAAAGAAGCAGGCTACCCTCGACAAGGAAAGAATTCTTCATTAGAGCTCGAGCTTCAGGAACCCATCACGCCAGAGGTATTCATCTGAGAGCTTCTAGTAATTCAATATTGCAGTGCCTGCAGCCTGTATCACCTTGAGCCCCATCCAGCAATTCGCAATAAACTACATCTTGCGCTCTCTATCTTGTTCTTATCTTGGGTGAAGTAGCTATTGAAATCCGTACGAGGCAGGTAAGACAAGAAATTTTTGTCAATCTGCTATCATGCGCGGTGGCAGCTTAAAAAGAACACCGGGCAGTGCTGGTTTCGACGACTATTTTTTTTTTTTTTTTTTTTTTTTTTTGCTGTAAGCCCATTCCCGGATGCTGATTAAACATATTGAAAGTCAATACACGGAATCTACATTCATGAACCTGGCTAGTCGTGCTGAATTTAAAGAAACCCCTGCTCGTCCTGATCACCGTCGTTGAGCTGAACGTGACTACTCTCTTGCTCGTCCGAGTAAGAGTACTGATCTGGATCTGACCATCGTCATACTCGTGCACCATTGTACATGTACATCTTGCTCGTTCAAAGGCATCACCAAGTCCTCCGTCCTCACGTAATTTTTTTTTTACCTTGCCAACGTGATTTTTACGCGTCTGTTCAAAACCGAAAAGCGCCGGCGCCAACATCTTGATTGTGATAGATAGATGGAAGGAGACGTAAAGGAGAAGAAAGATGGAAGAGCATAGATGGAAGAGCATAGATGCAAGGAGGTCAAGCTCATGGAAAAGTAAGGGCGGAAAGAGGAGGGAAAACCAAGGGCAGAGAAAACGCCAGATGCGCCACAGAAGAGATCAGATCATGCACCAACATTTTTTTGTCCCAACTTTGTCTGGTAAGCCGAATCCCGAAGGATCAGAAAGCAATGTCACTGTGAACGCTTGGTCACTCCATTCGCGGCCCATAAGTATTCCTGATCTTATCCCCTTGGATCTTTTGATTCCCCTGATTCCCCTTGAGCTCGTGTTTACATTTCTTTTGTCCCCTCGTGCCTTTTATCCCTCAAATGTATCAAGCTGCATGTCCCTTGAGTTATTCACTCTTCGTTCCAGCGCACAGGAATACCGCTCCGCTACACCAGTCTCTTTGAAAAACCCAAAAAGGCACCTGGCGCTGTGATGCTTGTCGAGATTGGTCTTCAGGAATTGGTGAAACGAGCAGCAGCAGAAGGAAATCTGGAGAGAGCACATCGGATCTTTGATGGAATGTCGCGTCAAGGGATTCTTCTCGATGTTGATACAACAGAGGCACTTCTCACTGGGTTCTGTCAACAAAAGGACTTTCAGCCCGCGTTACAAGTGCTAGAGAAATTGCTTCAGGACAAGCGAGTGCCATCCATTAAGGCTGCCAACGCGCTCTTGCAGGAACTTGGTTAGCATCGGCCAAGTCGTCATCAAGACCTGTAGACCCTGAAGGCGGTGTGGTAGCCCTTGCACTCCTTGATATCCACAATCTCTCCTCTTTCATTATTGTTGGCCAGCCATGACTTTCACGCTCTAGGGTGAGATGTGGAAAGGTCTTACATTACATCTGGGGGTATCCCTTGTCTCATGATCCTCGGCAACATTGACCTTGTCCGGGTGGTACCGTAGGGCAAGACGCCTGAAGTGAGCCCAGGCATCCATCCAAGGGTAGTGTTTCTAAAAGCAGCGCTTGATTAATGAGTGTGGATAGTTATGGAGAACCATATGAAGCAGGTAAAGAGATGAAAGATGACTCACTCTCACAGAGTAACTTACCGGAGCCGTACTGTGGTTGATAGGCCTCTCTGCCCCCAACAGTTGTTTGAATTTACCATCCTGTCTCGCCCTTCATGGTTTCGCCCATGCTTTTCCGCTCTCCGTCAATAGGTCCCTTGTCTGCTTCTTCAGCCGTTAACTCACCCTGCTCGTCCAGATCACCCTGCTCGTCCAAATCAGTGTCACTGAGCTGAGGCTGACTACCCCCTTGCTCGTCCGAGTAAGTGTCACTGAACAGGATCGAACCATGTTCTTGCTTATGTGAGTGGTTACACTGTACATCCTCTTTCGGATTCATGTCAAATTCTCCATCCTCACTCATGATATTGTCTGTACTCAGGCATGTCATCGCAAAGTAATCTTTTCTTCGCCATTATGATTTTTTAAGAGCCAGTTCAGAACCGAATGTCGGCTCCATGCTGTCCATGGTTGTCCATAGTGTCCATGCTCACAGCACTCATCCCGAGTTTTCGTTCGTTCAGGCGTCGACCTGTGCTTGTCTATCCTTCTGGCTGGCTCTCTGGCTTGGCTGTCCCTTTGTTTGCTTTGTCCCCGCCTTCTCTTTGTCTCCCACGTTTCCAGGCGCTGAGCTTCAATGTGCAATAAACTCACCGAAGAGCCCAGTCTATTGGCTCTGCTAGTAAGATGGGAGGGGCGTAAAAGGAGATGAAAGATGGAGGAGGATGGATGCAAAGAGACGAAAGGCGAGGGCAGGAGGAGGAAAACACCGGACGTCACACAAAGAAACCGAATCAAAGCGAGAACACCAATCATAGACCTACATCACAGGATCAAAGGCAACACCGCGAAACCATGAGCGCTTGGATGCTCCCTTGCAGATCATTGCACCCTTGCAGATCATCTTTCACGATCGCGCCTCCTTGATTTTTTTTTTCCATCCCTTAAATTTCTTGTTCTCTGGTGCCTTTTATCACTTGGAATTTGTGGATACGCAGGTTCCTTGTGCTTCTCAAGTATGCAAATACATATGAAAACAAATATGAGGTTCCTCCTGCATTTCGGCTCCATCATGGGTCATGGTGTCCACGATCCCCTTGAAGTTCATGCTGTTGCCTTTGGTTTGCAATGGCAGCACCAAGTGCCAGGTATTACATATCCATCCTATATAAAGCTTTCTCATAATTAGGTTCTGTCATAATTCACAAGTCTTCTATTCTCCTGAACATCTGCCTCTTGCAGCAGCACACTGCTAAAATCCCTACCAAGACCCGTGTTACATATAACTTTTTTCTTGAATCCCAGATACCAAATGATAACTTCACTCGTGTGGCGCCCTGATCTGAGGAGAACATTATACGTGCTAACAGTGCGACGGCTATCCAGAATATTAGTTTGTCAGCTTGTTGCAGCTTTAGTCATGATTGCAGGCGTTACTGCAAGACATGACCTGAGTAAACGAGAAGCGTTTTTGGCCCGATCCGCGGACGTGATCCTATTCAACGGAATGAGTGGATGCATTGTTATCGGAAACATCTGTGAAACTGACGATGATTGTAGAGATAGAGGACTGTGTGGCGACCGACCTCCGCTGAAGATGAATGATCCCTGTGACAAAAAATTTGGTATTTGTTTATTAACCAAAGCTGTCAAAGCTGGATCGGATTGTGAAGCTGGACTCAGCTGTGAGGGCACCTGCCGTAACGGCAAGTGCTTCAAAGAAGTCGTCCCAGAGGTTCCATATTTCGCAACACCTGTCAACGGAAAGTGTCGAGGTACAGGAGATGTGATCGGACCCGACGGGCGCTGCCATGCAAATATAAAAAATTACTGGGTGCCCAAATTCATACAAATGTCCGTATACCCTGTCATGATGCACAAAAACTGGTCAATGCATGGCAATTGGAGACATGAATGCCCATTGCAAGTGAGCATGCTAGCAAACAGATATAATCAAAGCCCCCCCCCTTCCTCCCTCGTTTACACATGTTTCAATCACTCAGTCGAGTCAACACACAGCTTCATCGTTAGTTAGTATTTATTAATATTTATATCCCGCATTCAATGCACAAATCCTCAAAGAGTTCTGCAAAAAAAAAAAAAACCTATTCTCAGTCAGAAGCGAAAATTCGAGTTGACTGGGTGTGAAATGTGCTTCGGAGTTCTGTCTCATGTTCACCAAACCCCGAGAGAATGGCAGGACTTACGAGGGTCCAGAAAACGCCTGAACGCCTGATTAAGCAAATGCCGGGGAGGTAAAAATACCACAAACAATAACAGATGTTCCTTTTATTACGGGGAAGAAGGGGCGTAAGACTGAGTTTTCGTGGTTAGTCGCGACCCAGCCCTCTCTCCTCGCTACGTGGCCGCTTCGCGGTCATGTCCTCGTAGAGGGCTGGGTCGAGACTATTCGTGGTAATGTTCGTGCCTGTGAACGACATTTTTCACACCCTGCGTGAAACCACATTAGCCCACAAAAAAAAAAAGACCCGGTTTTGGGATCTTTCACTGTCGAAGACTTTGCAACGCACAATATTTATTAAATACCACTACATGAAATATTAATACACCCAAGGCTCTACTTGTTTACTAAAGCCCTTCTCTAAACCCAAAATCTCACTGGCGAGCTCAATCAGCTCTCGGCTCCATAACAGTGTCCTTTTCGTATTACTGCGTAATACGATTGCCGACTGATAGAGGATGATCTGGTGAATCAAGAATAAGGCAAGGCGAGGATGGCCTTCCCCATAACAGGGCGACGGCAGAGTGTGGTGAAGGTAAAATGGGACCAGGGCGAGGACATCTCGTGGCCCAGTGTGGAAGAGAGAGGATGGAGGGCTGGAAGCTGAACAGAAGCGTAGTGAAGGATATAATTCTATTGTTAACGGGATAGCGAAAGGAAGCGGAGGCAGGTAGTATTTATAAAATGATGCGGGAATACGTAGGTATTGAGACAACGACTCACTGAACAAAAACGAGAATAAGGATAAGGAAGAGCAGAGGCAGAGACAAGCGAGCTTGAGTGATGGCCATGACGGAATTGGTTTCTAAGGACAAAGACAGGAACAAACCCTATGGCCAAGAAGGAAACCAGATCCAAAGAGCAGGAACCAGCTCCGAGGATAGAGCGCTACCAACGACAATAACATGTTGCTATGCAGAAGCACAGATTCTGTCTGCTCTAGAGTGGCTTCACGCTGATGAATTAGAGTGAGATAGAGCGGTAGTGTTGCATTCTGGAGGTGAAGGTCCATGCAAATACGATGTGGACTGGTGAGAGTTCACTAGAAAAGGCCACCGTGGACTCTGCACGTTGAATTTATTGAACAATAGTTTGAGCTGCGCACAACTGGAAAGAAATGTGCCTCTGCTTTACAACTTTGAGTCGCCAATCACGTTCCTTGCCTTGTAAAGCCCGGCCTTACCGTAGATCAAAGGCTTCAGATACTCTTCATAACCCCAGATGACTCCATTTTTGTCAGTCATGGCCTCGCTATTCAAAGGTTCCCTTTCAGTCATCTCTGCCATTCTCTCGTACGCCCTACCGTCCCAGGATCCCAAGGCACTGTTCAGGAACGAGTCCGTGAATCCAAAGCAGTCTGCGAAACCCACTGCATTTGGTCTCACGGCCTTCAGAGAGTTCTTGAATCCTTGGCGGACCCAGGTAGCCTGCTCGGGTGATAGATAACCATCCTCAAGGAACTCGCTCAGTTCTGTTTCCATGGTGTAGAAAACATGAAGGTCGTACACTGAGCGGACAGCTGCCAGCAGGCTCTGTTGCTCCTGAGTCGGGTTCTGGTAGTGGTTGAAGCGCTTTTCGAGACCAATGTGGAAGTTTTCAATCATAATATACTGTACATGGGCCTAATATACGAAAGAACAAAGACGGTCAGAAAAGAGTTGTGAGCGGGCTTTTCGGTGATAGGAAAAAGGATGTGTTTACCTTTGATAAACGCATGCACTCAAGGTTGAGATCTGCCCACGACGCTCCAGACTTTTCAGCTTTGGCCATCTCCAAGATCAAACGGGCAGCGCGATGTTGGAAAGCCGCGAGAATAATCTCTGGACGGTAAAGGTCTCGGATCGAACGAGCCTCACACTTCTGGCTCACAAACAAGTTCTCATGGTAAAGCGATGAGATATACTTTGAAGGAGGTGACAAGTGCATGTTTGGGTTGCGGAGAACATCCTTGTAAAGCTTGAGCAGGTAGCGAGAGACTTGTTGCTAGATGTAGATACGATTATGGAAATGGTATGAGTTCAAAAGACTTTGTGGCAATGTCCGGATCTGGTAGATGTATCAATTGTTCTGACTTACAGTGAGAAGGGCATTCTCACCCTCATAAGTGACCGTGGCCAGGAACTGACGATGGAAATCAATCATCCCTGAGAAGAGCGAGAATCCATGCCCTCCCAGACACCTCCTGGCTTCCTCAATACCATCAGCGCCGAGCTTTGTGCAGTAGGACTTAAGTCCAGAAGAATACACATGAACGTCTTTCAACAAGGAAGTATCTCCCTTGGAGATGTCAGAATTGTATTGGGCGTACATATCGTTCATCCAATAGCCCGAAAAGATGGTCGCAAAGGAATGCGACAGCAAGGGAAGGATGCGAGATTGAACAGAAGGGTAATCCAGTACTTGTGTCTCCAGATCCGTTTTGAGATCGACCGTACCCTGACGACGGACGGCGCAATAGCGGGTGGCAATAGTGACAGCTGTTGAAAGCGCCGATTTGTGGGTTAGTGTATTGAACTGAGAATGAAGATAAGAGCAGAAACGGTGTGGATGGGCTGTGCTGTATACCTCTTGCCATGGACAGAGCAGAGTGGTTAATCAACGTGGTACGAACAGCTGTCATGCCTCCGTACGCCAGCTTGGGGTGGATAGGCTTTGAGTAGACACCCTCTCTGGAGACTTGCGAGAATCGCATCAACATCTGAAAAAATACGGTGCAAGGTAAACAGAGAGTGTCTGGGTCAGCAAATGGCTCAGTTTGATATCTGTAAGCTGGCGCCGAGTCGTGTCATTATGCTTACATTCTCGCGAGGGATACGGACGTGGTTAAAGCGAGCATACCCATTGTCCATGGAGACAGCTCCCTGCTTTGGTCCTTGGTCCCTGATCATGATTCCTGGGAGAGGAATGTGATCCTTAAGAGATCGAAGAGGGACCAGAAACGGGTGGGCGCCATAATCCTTGTTGTTGATGATGAGCTTGGCCTGGACAATGGCATGGTTGGCAGTCTTGCCCAGTGTGCCAATCCAGAACTTTGCAGATGATTGCGTAGGAGAATCAATGATCCACTGGTCTCGTTCGACGTCGAACGTTGCCGTAGTCTCGAGTCGACCGAGAGCAGATCCGTGACCGAGCTCTGTCTGGGCGTAGCTGTGGGGGTACAAACATGCAGGCCAACAAAGTTGTTTGTTAGACTTGAGCTGCAGGACTCTGACATTTTTTTCTTTTTCTGAGCATTGTCTGCAGAAAGTAACAACTTGCCATCCAATGTAGTGATAGTTCTCGGCAAGAGGGCCCCAGACCTTCAGTTGTTCATCACTGGCTTGTGCCTTGAGAACAGGCAGGAACATTGCTAGCATATGGGATATTTGTGTGGATTCACGGTCAGCACTCTTTGTTCTTTCCCTCGGCATATCAGGTCAGTAAAGACAACACGTACACTCATGAAGATGTACCTGAAGGAAGGAAGGAACAAAAAGGTTAGAAACTTTCTACTCTACAGCTCTGATGCGAGCACGTCAATTCGTTCGACCTACAGGAATATAGTCGTCAATGTAGGCTTTCATGAAAGCGCACTCCTCGGGGGTGAGGCCGTGTTCATTCCTGAGCTCGACATAACGCTTAGCCATGGGCAAAGCGCGCTTGAATCGCTATGTAGCCGACAGTTCATAGAAACAAGCAGTCAGGAAAAAGAATGAATCCGCTTGGAGTACGGAGCGTGATGTTGCTTTGGCATGTCTTTTTTTGTACCTCGGTTCGTCCGAGAAAGTAACGATCGTCGCGGTTGAAGACAGGCTCACTGTCCACCATGGCCTCGATCTTCTTGAGCTGCTTCATCTTTTCTTCTCCACCATAGAAGAGGGCCGTCAACTGGGCGGGGTCGAAGGTGCACTTTGCACGCTCGGCTGCGATATCGAGCTGCTGCTGGTTGGGAGCCGAAGGCATTTTTTTTGGAACTTGTGGAGAAAAGAACGGCGGAGATGTAAAGATGAGAGAGATGAAGGTGCAGCCTAGGATGAGGGGGAGAGGAAGGGGAATGAGAGTGGACAGAGGGATGAGCGAATGGATGGAGAGGGTAAGGAATGGAGGGAGCGAGGACGGAGGGGGTACAGAGAACAGTAAAACAAGAAAGAAAGCGTGTCGCTGAAATATACGCGGCCGGATGTCGATTAACCTTGAGTGTCGCGGGGACAAGTCCGAGTGGATGCCGTCTGGTCTTTATTTGCTAGCCCCTGGTGCTTCCTTCCTTCGCTGGCTTGCCCCACAACAAGCCGCGTGCACAGTCCGTCCACTGCCCTCCCCGAGGCGCGTCTCCGCCCATCTGTCTCCTTCTCTTCTTGGTGCACTCTTGCAGCGGCCAATTTCTGGGCATCCCGTTGCAGCATTGAGGTTTATTACTTATGGTCTCTATCATCATCTACGGTTATGACTATGGCTATGACTTTGGACCAGCCGCTGACAGAGATGCAGCAGGGTGTGGCCCTGTCCCGTTCCGCGAGACCAGCTCGGCGGTCAACAGGATGGAGTTCTCGCCAGGCACTTTCTTTGCCTTGACGTTGCAGACCGCCTGCGGCCGCGCATCCGACTCACCAATTCCAGGCCAGAGGTGGCTTTGTTGGATCGCCTTTTGGAGTGTGCCGGCATTGGAAGCGGTCGCAAACTTGGCCAAGTGTACTTTGCCATGAGTCTGGGGGTCTTCTCCGGATGGCCGCTGTTGCAGTTCGATCTGGAGAGCCTGCCACTCGACTGGCCGTGACTTTGTGAAACGAACGACAAGGTTGGCAGGCGAAACAGAGAAGCTGCAGTTTTCCAGTAGTTCGACTGGGGCGGTCTCTTCCTGTGTTGAGCAGCTTGATATTGTCAGCAATGGGCAGAGTGTGAGTCGTGTTGTCGCCCTGGCGGTGTTGGTCGTTGCGGTGGAGTCTTCGTGGTGGGTATCCTGTTGCTGCTCAAACGTGACGACAACACTGTCCCTGCTGGGCGAGATCACTGTGGCTACCGAAGCAGGGTCAATGCGCGCTGTATCGAGGACAAGGACGGCATGCAGCGAGGTCTGGTGGATCTTGAAGGGATCCATGCTGTCTGTGTCGATGTGCATGCAGATGTGAGTAAAAGGGATCCAGTCGACTTGAAAAATGAAGGCTGTGCGTGGGTCGAGTTATCACGTGATGAGAGAGAAGACCGCATTTTTTCCCCTCCTGCGCATGCATGCATGCACGAGCTCGCTCCCAACGTCTGCATCACGCCAATCTCGCTCCCAACGTCTGCATCCATTCATCTTCACCCCTTATCTTGCCGCAGACCATGGCTCTGCAACGCCAATTCAATTTCTTTGACAAAGTCGAGCTCAAGGACCCCGAGGACCCAACAAAGTCGCCAGAGATATTCCAGGTGTGTCCCTGTCTCCTCTTGGCAGCCAGCGACATTGTCCAAGAAAACCGCGTGTTTGTTCATGGAAACCCCTGCAGCAACCATCGGCAGTCATCAGCAGCCATCAACAGCCATCAGCATCTAACGCCCTTGAAACATCATCCCTCTGTCTAGGCCATCGAGTCCAATGTAGCTACTAGTGGTCGCGGACACATGGTCGTCGCAGACCGGTCAGGTGTCGTGCACATCATTGACAAAAACCTCAAGGTCGAGTCCTTTCTCGCATATGAGAGTGGCCGTATCACCCACATGAAGCAGCTCCGTCAACGCAATATCTTGGTCACTGTTGGAGTAAGAGCAACCTTGAGAGGTAGTACCGTAGCGTTTGGCTGTCTTATGAACGTAACGCTAAAGAAATTCTTTTTCCGTGTAGGAGGAGGACAATGCTGTTCAAGTCATTAAGCTGTGGGATCTCGACAAACCCGACAGAGTCAAAGCAGGACCAACTCTGGAAAGATCGATTCGTGTTCAGCAGACAAAAGAGGCGTTCCCTGTGTCCGCACTTGCAGTTTTGGAGAACTTGTCACAGATTGCAGTCGGTCTCGCTAACGGAGTCGTCGTCTTGATTAACGGCGATTTGATGCGTGAGCGCACCACCGCACAAAAGATTGTACATCAAAATGACGAGCCCATAACAGGTATCAATGTTGTAGGCATGGAGCAGGCACTGGGTACTTGACTTTTAAAGACGACAGGCTAACTCGTTAAAAACGTTTCAGGTCTGGGATTCAAGGAACAGCAAAAGGGCGCATTGTTGTTTATCGCCACAACTTCAAAGGTCCTTTTGTACAATACATTTACCAAACATACCCAGGTATGAGAGACTGCATGCTGTTAGGAATGTCTATAATCACCGTTGACCAGGAAGAGGACTCTAAGATTTTCTCTTTTTTTACTGCGTAGACACTCGACGATCAAGGAGGAGGCCTTGGCTGTGCCGTCATGAACGAGGCATCACAAGAATTAGCCATTGCCCGTGATGAAGCTATTTTCTTCTACGGTGCAGATGGACGTGGACCTGCGTATGCCTTTGATGGTATGGCCTTTTGATGATTTCTGGAGTAGCCTGGCCATGGAGTCACTTCTCCATGACAAATCTAACCCTGATTATTTTGTAGGGCCCAAGACCTTTATTTCATTCTACAAGTCGTACCTCGTCCTTGTTTCCCCACCCAATATCACCACAGCTGCGTCCCGGCAATTCGGAGTGAATGCATCGGCTGTATCTGCGAATGACACCACGAGGCTCACCATCATCGACACCCTCAACAAATTTACTGCGTATCAGGCTACATTTTCGCAGGGCATTCGAAGCGTGATTTGCGAGTGGGGAAGCATCTACATTATCGAGAATGGTGGCAAGGTGAGAGAGCAGCAGATCCTGCAAAAGTGATTTCGCTCATTTGTACTTCCATACTGACCAGTGTGACTAATTCTTGAAATTCTTGAATATAGGTGTATCGCCTTGATGAGATGGAGACGTCGGTTAAGCTGGACATTCTTTTTAAAAAGAACATGTATCTTTTGGCGATCAACTTGGCTCACAACCAAAAATACGACAATGCCAGCATTTCCGACATCATCAAGAAGTATGGCGACCACTTGTACACCAAGGGAGATTACGATGGCGCGATGGGACAATACGTACGGACGATTGGTCGCCTCGAACCTTCCTATGTTATCCGAAAGTTCCTTGACGCTCAGCGGATCTACAACTTGACTTCGTACCTTCAAGAATTGCATTCCAGCGGGCTAGCCAATGCCGATCATACAACTCTTCTATTGAATTGCTACACAAAACTGAAGGATGTGAAGCGTTTGGATGAATTTATCAAGGTAAACAATTGTTGCTCGGGTGTGTCCCCTTATTGTAATGATTGTTCTCTCAAGCTGACGCGAAATTTTTCATTTAGACGGATTCTGATCTAACGTTTGATTTGGAAACCGCCATTCAAGTGTGTCGACAGGCTGGCTACTATGAACATGCCGTGTATTTGGCCGAGAAATTTGATCAGCACGATCTGTAAGTATAATTGTCTATCTCACAAACAAAACTGTTCAAACGCAGCTCCCAACATACTTTTGTTGCCTGTAGATATCTCACAGTTCAAATCGATGACGTCAAGAATTACGACAAAGCGTTGGCGTACATGCGACGTTTAGGATCAGCAGAAGCGGACAAAAACCTGCAGAAATATGGCAAAATTCTGTTGACCCATCTTCCGGAAAAAACGACCCAGCTCCTTGTGGATCTTTGCTCTGGGTTTTTGGTTAAAATCGGCTCAGCCTCACCAACTCCAGGAGCAGCGACACCTGTTGGAGCCCAACCAGGTCTTAGCAATCTTCCGTTTGCTTCCGGGGGAGCTCTCGGCTCACCTAACCCCTCGCTAAATGCCGTTGCAAGCCCCAGAGTTATCAGCCAAGCTGCTTTCCCATCAAAGTCACGAGGCGGTCATGGCGAACCTGTAAAATATTCGCCACCTTCACCCAGGACCTTCATGAGCCTTTTTGTGGACTTGCCATCCTACCTAATCACCTTCTTGGAGCAGGTCTCTGCGAACCGTTGGCCTTCTCCTTCCACACAGGCGAACCTGACCACGACTGGAGCGTCGGTCAAATCTCCTACAAATCCAGGCTCTGGTCGGCCAAACAGCATAGGCAGCACGAATACCAGCACTGGAGCAAAGAAGGGACACGACTCGGTTGACCGTTCATCTCTGGGGAAAGGCGGATTAGTATCCGATCAGGATATGGAAGAACGCAAGGCAGTATGGAACACACTCTTTGAACTGTACTTGGCTCAGAACAACACTGGCAAGGAGTCCACATTGGGGGCGGCGGACTTGTACAAAAAGATGAGAGACAGGAATATCAACAAGGAAAAATGCCTTCGACTCTTGAACGATCCCGACATTTCTTATGATATGAATCACGCACTGGTCCTCTGCCATTTGGCAGAATTTGACGAGGGAATCGTGTTCTTGTACGAACGGATGAAAATGTACACGGACATCTTGCGACTCTGGATTGGCAGAGATGATACCTCCAAAGTGATTGAATGTCTCCGCAAATACGGGTAAGAGTTCGAGGGTTGTTGTACCTGTGCAACGCCCCACTACCGATTAGCTGATGACTAACGCGTCATGACGCATGACGTCCTTTCCAATGCCATTAGACCCTTGGAGCCGTCTCTATACCCATTGACCTTGTCCTACTTTTCTTCGTCGCCTGGTCGCCTGACGACTGCGACGCCCGAGCTGCTCAAGGTTTTAGACCATATTGATCAGCAGGATTTGTTGCCTCCATTGCAGGTGGTCCAGGCGCTCAGTCAGACGTCTGTTGCGACGATTGGTATGATCAAGAACTACATTGGACGCAGGATTGAGGCAGAGAAGAAGGAGCGTGCAGAGGATCAAAAGCAGATCCAGAGCTACAGACAGGAATCTGAAAACAAGAGACGCGAAATCGAAGATCTCAAGACGTCGGCACGTATCTTCCAGGTGACCAAGTGCAGCAGCTGCGGTGGATCGCTGGACCTGCCCTCGGTCCACTTTTTGTGTCGACACTCGTTCCATCAGCGTTGTCTTGCAGACTCTGCGGACCGCGAGTGTCCAAAGTGTATGATTGAGCAGAGAACGGTGGCGGATATCCGCAGGATGCAAGAGACCAATGCAGAGAAGCACGACCTGTTTCTGTCCGAGGTAGGCATTTCTTGCTTGACTGATACAGACTCTGAACTGAACTACGTAAAAGAACGGGTGAAATAGAAAACTCACCATCCCCCCCCCCTTTTTTTTTCTTCAACATATAGCTCGAGGACGCAGATGATGGATTCGAGGTGATTGCAAAATACTTTGGCAACAACACGATGGCATTTGCGAAGTTGATCGACTCCAACAACTGAGAGGGGTAGGACGGGGTAGCAAGGGAAGGAATAACATAATAAAATCATTGCACATATGGTGCAAGTATCAGCAAGGCGAATAATTGACAGAGGGAGTCCCTGTGTGTGTTTATGTTTCTATGGAGGAGGGGGAAAGAAAGCTAAGGTCAAAGGGTGATGGTCCAAAAGCCACATGTTCGACGAACCTCGGGTTAGTAGTGGATCTTTTGACGGTATCGCAGTCAACAGCACTATGGTCTAATACGTAAATATGGCTCTGTTGAGACGGAAGGAAGGAATGGATTCATTCAAGAATAGGGTGTGATGCAGCTCTTCTGCTTCGTCGCCGACCCTGCCTCACGCAAGAGAGATAACCGATTGATGAACTATTTTATTCCACGTCCATGAGCGAGAGCAAGGAGAAACAGGCAAAAGGATGCTGACTATGAACGTGTATTTTGATTGACATTGACATTGCTGCATCCGCCACTGATGTCGCTGGGGCTGTGATTGGTGGAGAGGGAGGCGAGGAAAGGGCAGAGTGCAGGGTGAGAGAGCTGTTTCCGTCAAGAGAGGCACACGAGATGCCCTGCACAAACGCAAGATTCGCTCTGCTTCGCCTTGCGGGCCTTGTCTTTTTCTTGCGTCTCTTCTCCTCCCCTCAGCCCGGTCTTGCTCTTTTCCTTCCCTCCTCTACTCTCGTCTACTCGCTCGTGCCATCATCTACTGTGCTCCCTTCTCTCCACCACCCCTCATCACCCTCCTTCCCTCCCCCAGCGATCTTCCCCCCTTTCTCCCTCCCTTCCATTCCGTTC